>CM038214.1:207709902-207824462 GCA_021442155.1 Cymbidium sinense
ACGTATTGCTAAAATAAATAAAATAAATAACTAAGCCTAAACTGAAAGCTTAAACTAAACTAAATAAAAAAATTTAAGATAAAATAAATAAATAAGTAAATAAAACAAACTAAATAAATAAACCTAAACTAAACTAATTAAATAAAATAAAATAAAATAAACTAAATTAAAACATAAATAAATAAACCCTAAAACTAAAAAGAAATAAAATAAGATAAAAATAAAATAAACTAAATAAAATAAAATAAAATGAAAACAATGTAAATTAATTAAAATAAACTAAATAAAAAAATAAGCCAAAACTAATTCAAACCTAAAAAAAGAAAAATAAACTAACTAAACTAAAGAAAATAAATAATCTAAAACCTAAACATAAATAAATTAAAATAAAAATAGAATAAAAAAATAAAAAATAAATAAAAATAAAATATACTAAAAATTAATAAACTGAAAACTAAACTAAATGAACTAAATTTAAAATAAAAAAATAAACCTAAAAATAAAATAAACCTAAATAAAAATAAATAAACTAAATAATATAAACTAAAATAAATGGATAAAACTAAACCTAAAATAAAATAAAATAAACTAAATAATCCAAGATAAATAATGTGAAATAAAATAAATAAACTAAATAAAATAACCAAAAATAAATAAATAATAAAAAATAATAAAATAAAATATATTTAAAGATAAATAATATAAAAAATAAACCTAAAGATAAAAATAAAAAATATAAAAAAAACCACAAACTGGCTACCCAAACCCTGGTGTGCCACACCTCACTAACCTAACCCTAAACTAGCCATGAGCCCTAAATATGCATACTCTAAACCACAGGCCCTAACTAACCCTGATCCTCTCTGTACCTATCACAACCAACCCTAAGCCTGAACTAGGCCCTAAACCCTACTACCTAGGCACAATAAGATAAATAAATAAAGCTTAAAAAAAAAAAAAAAAATAAAACTAAAATAAATAAATTAAAACCTAAACTAAACTAAAATAATAAAAAGACTAAATAAAAAAACTAAACCTAAAATAAAAAATAAAATAAACTTAAAAAATAAAATAAAATAAAATTAAATAAATACCAAACCAAAATAAACCTAAAATAAATAAAAAATAAAACATGCCCTAAAAAAAAAAAATAAACTTAAAATAAAAATAAAAGAAACTAAACTAAGATAAATAAACTAAAATAAATAAACCTAAACAAACCTCAAATTAAACTAAATCTAAACCTAAACTAAACAAAATAAATAAAAATAAAAACTAAAATAACTAAACTAAACTAAAAAATGATACCTAAAATAAACCTAAAATAAAAACCAAAAGCTAAACCTAAAAAAAAATAAAATTAAAACTAAACCTAAACCTAAAATAAAAATAAAACTTAAACCTAAAATATAAAATAAAAATAACTAAACTTTAAAAATAAATAAACCTAAACCTCAACCTACTAAATAAACTAAAACAATACACTAGAATGAATAAACTAAAATTAAATATAAAATATAAATAATCCTAAAATAAAATTAAAAAAAAATAATAAACTAAAATAAATAAAAAATAAACTAAATAAACTAAGTAAACATAAACCTACGGTTTACTTAATTTAAAAAAATTAAAATAAAAAAAATAAATAAATAAAAAAAAACCTAAAAACCAAACCATAAACCACACTGAACCCTAAACCCAAAATCTACACCCTTGCCCCAAACCCTAAAATACAGCAATAAACTCAAAATCAAAAAAACTAAACTAAATTAAATAAAACCTAAAAAAATAAAATAAAGAAAAATATAAACCTAAATATAAAAAATACTAAAACCTAAACTAAAACCTAAACAAACTACCAAAACCTAAATATAATAAAATAAAAAAATAAAACTAAACTAAAATAAGATAAATAAAAACCTAAACTAAACTAAAAAATAAAATAACTTAGAAATAAAAAACCTAAATAAAATAAAACTAAACATAAAAAATTAAAGCTAAAATAAAAACTAAATAAAAATCTAAACCTAAAAAATAAACCTAAAAATAAATAAAAAATAATACCTAAACCTTAAACTAAAAAAAACAAAACTTAAAATAAAAGAAATAATCCAAAACCTAAACTAAAATAAATAAAACCTAAACTTAAATCTAAAATAAACTAAACATAATCCCTAAACTAAATAAATATGATAAACTATAAATAAACCTAAACCTAAACAAACAAATAAAACCTAAAAATAAACCTAAAATAAAAATTTAAAACAAAACCTAGAAAAAGAAAATAAAAACCTAAACTTAAACCTAAAAATAAAAAATAAAACCTAAACCTAAATAATTAAATAAAAATAAAACTAAAATAAAAAAAATAAACATAAGCCTAAACCTAAAAATAAAAATAAAAAATAAAAAAACCTAAACTAAAATAAATAAATTTAAAATAAATAAATCAAACTAAATAAGAATAAATAATTAACCTAAATAAAAATAAAAAATTGACCTAAATAAAAATAAAAAATAAAATAAACTAAAATAAATAATAAAGAATAAATAAACTAAATAAACCTAAACCTACCAGTTTAATTAGTTTTTTTAAACCATAAACCCTAAACCCTAAATCCTAAACCTAAACCCTAAATATTAAAACTAACCCAAAAAGCCTATACCTACAACTTTAATCTAACCCTAAACTCTAAGAATGGGTGAACCTTGATGGCAAACATCGTAAATTGGGCTCAATCTAGATCGTGTCAAGGTCGATGCATATCATCATGGTGGTTGGGGGATCTAGAGGTTCTTGTTGATGTGGAGGTGGTGGTCGGAGTAGTGGTGATAATGGAGGCAGGAGGAGACATGGAGGTTACAGCTCCGCTGGTGGCAAAAGGAGAGATCGGGGATATGATGTTGGATCTTACTACTCTAGAGGTGGCAGAACTACAGAAACTAAATAATGTTGATCTGATCAAATACTTATGGGACTGTGTCTTTATAGTAGAGATGATTCTACTGTCTTGATTTTGATTTGCTATAGTCCTCATTTTTTATCTCATCGCTTGTGTCTTAGAAAACATGCTACTTGGTTTATGAAATCAATAAGAAATGTTGCTTTTAATTTATTCTCTATTAAAAGAAACCTTAAAACCTAAACCCAAAACTCTAAACCCTATACACTAAACTAATACTTAAACCATAAACCATAAATCCTAAACCCTAAACTCTAAACCCTAAAAACCCTAAACCATAAAAATTAAACCCTAAACTT
This sequence comes from Cymbidium sinense, assembly GCA_021442155.1. Taxonomy (NCBI): domain Eukaryota; kingdom Viridiplantae; phylum Streptophyta; class Magnoliopsida; order Asparagales; family Orchidaceae; genus Cymbidium; species Cymbidium sinense. The sequence goes on from CM038214.1 coordinate 207,713,165, forward strand.
TGAATCCTAAACCCTAAACCTTAAACCTGAAACCCTAAACCCTAAACCCTAAAACCCTAAACCCTAAACCCTAAACCCTAAATCCTAAAACCATAAACCCTAATCCCTAGAACCTATAACCCTAAACCCTAAACCCCAAACATTAAACCCTAAATCCTAAACTAGCCCTAAACCCTAAACCCTAAACTAACCCTAAATCCTAAACCTTATACTAACCCTAAACCCTAAACTTTAAACTTTGAATAAAGATGCCATTAGGGGTAAATCCAAAGAATGACTTAAACTTAACATAGTTATGGTAGCTAAATAAAATGTCTTCAAGCGACTTTTCCTTGGCTATTGGAGATTTGAATACCCTAAATCATAACCCTAAATCTTATTATAATACCATATATTATAGTATAATGTATCATCATATATTTGAGCATGTAGTGATGTGTTTTTAGATGTTATAAGATGCTTTGAAATGTTTTAGTATATTAGGTATAATGCCATATAGTCTATATTAATATAAATCATTAAAATATTGATTTAATAAATTAGATCATGAAATTTGGTAAATTTAAAGTGGGAATTAGCTGTAGTACCAAAGGTGTCCATACCACTCATAGTCTAAAATGTAATATTTTATGTTCAAAATAAATATTATATGTTGTAGCTTAGTATAGCATCATATATCATAATATATTATTCTGTGCATTTTAAATTTTTTTAGTATTTTACAATCATGTAGTCGAGCCTACACTAGCATTATTTATAAAAATGCTAATTCAGACTTTAAAATGGTGGGATTTGGCCAAATTCATAATAAGTAAAGCATAATCATAATATATTGTTAATTTAAAATATGTAAATATTAAAAAAAATATATAGTTTTTATTATTTAGACTAATTTTATGATTTTTTTATCTTAAGCAATCTCTTGTGATGTGATATGCAATATAATATAATATAATATAATATAATATGTTATAGTGTATTATAATATAGGATGCCATAACATAGTGTAGCATCATGCATTATAGCATACTATTGTGTATTACTACTTGTTATTTAGCATATTTAGTTTGTTATAGAATGATGTAGTAGAGTTTGTACTAGTATAATTCATAAAAATATTGTTTTAGGCTAAGATGATGGATTTGGCCAAATTTAAGGTAAGCTTTAGGGAACATCATTGGGGGTGTGCTATGCGTCATTTAATCAAAAGAATGGAATTTTGCATCCAAATAAATGTTCATTTTCAACCAAATTTTATAAATTTTTTCTCAAAGTGATTCATTTTAATGATGTAATGTAAGATAATGTTATAAAAAGCATATTAAAGTATAATGTACATAACAATATAACTTCACATATATATAAAATGGTGGTGAGTTACTAACTAGTATTCTAAATTTTAGTATGTTTTACTTTTGTTATGATACATTAGGTCAAAACTCACATAAATGTTAATTTGAAGGTTGAGATTGAAGAATTTGGCCAAATTCATGGCACAAACTAAGAAGCAACACCAAAATTCTGCTATTTTGTACCATTTCTAATAGAAAAATAACAAATTTTCATCCAAAATGAACATTATTCATATTTTGTGAAAATTTTTATTTTTCTTTTAAGTGATTCTAATGAGGTTTAATGTCAGACAATATATTATATTATAATAAATTATAATATAGCATCATATATTATAATATAATATAGTGTGTTCATTCCTAAACCCAAATATGTTTAGCATGATATTGTATAGTTAGTTTGAGCTTGCACCATCACAAATCATAAAATGTTGATTACAATGTTAAGATGATGTAATTTGAATGAATACATTGTTATTTTTTGGTTGAAGTATTAAAGGTGTGCATAGAAGAAATAAGATTTGATGAGAATTCCATGTCAAGGACATGGAGGAGATTACTAGGGATCACACATGCATTAGATATGACATGTGAGGGGTCTATGTTGAGGGCATAGAAGAAGAAAATCTGTTGAGGATAAGGTTTGAATTTAATTTGATTATATGATTTATAGAAAAAAGATCCACTAGGGATAAGAATCTATAATCCACTAGGGATTAAGATCGAAGTGACTTTAATTTATTTTATTTTAATTGATGTGGAGGGACATCTGCTAGATATATGGGCTCAAGTTTGTTGGGGATCGGGTATATGAACCTTCCATTAGGGAAACAAGTTCAGGCTATCCAGTGGGGATTTGGATTTCAGTTTAATTTCATAGATTTATTTGGGGATGTATCCATTAGGAATATAAGTTTGGTTGGATTTCTTTGATTTAACTCTACTAGGGGAATTGGTTTAATTTGGCTTCACTAGAGAGGTTTGTTTTGCATTTGATTTATTTGCTTGAATTGTTTATATATGATTTGGGGCTCCACTAAGGAGAAGGTTGTGATTTAACTCCACTGGGAAAAACCAAATTGGGTTTAATTTAATCTGAGTTAATGTATGGACCCGATCGGTGTGTGATGGCACTAAGAAGGGGCTATATCAACCTTGACCTACCTCAGGTTTATAAATCCAAAGGGATAGTCTACCGGCTATGGGGTAGAGCTAGCCAAGCTAAGGGGTTGCCTTTGAGTGCAATGGTTGTGCTAGGAAGAAGGCGTAGACTTATATCTTCCAAAGTGAGGAACAACCACTGGGGTGACCTGTTGGATGCATAACAAATCAAACCTAGCCTAGGGAGACTACTAAGTGAATGCTATCGGGGACTTATATCAACTCAAAAGTAGTCAGGATTAATTTTATCTTAATTTCATGTTATTTGATATGGTTTGTTGGTTTAGTTTTACATTTGAATTGAGGGTATATCCATTGGAGATGTGAGCTCAAAATTTGATATATTTAATTTATGGACTATGTTGGTGAGCAATGGACCCACTGAGAAGGGGCTATTTCAGACTTATCCTATCTCAGATTTATAAATCCAAAGGGAGAGTCTACTAGCCATGGGATAAACCTAGCGATCCTAAGGAGTTGCCTTTTGTTGTGCAACAGTTGTGCTAGGAAGAAGGTGTAGCACACTTCTGAAGTAGGGAATAGCCCCTGGGGTGACCAATTGGTAGCACAAAAAATAGAACCCGACTTAGGGGAGACTACTGAGTGAATGCCGCAGGGGACTTATATCAACTCAAGAGTAGTTAGGCAATTCCTACAAGGAGTTTTATTGTCACTACCTTAAAGATAAGATCCCTGATTGGGAAAAGGTACCGCTTGGGGTGTCCTCCTAATCCACAAGTGAATATGTATTTTGTTTATATATTTGCGGACCTGATTGGAAGCATTGGGAGCTCTCCCTTATGATTAATAAGCTAATAAGATCCTCCTTAGTAGCCTTCTCTGCAAAAGGGCCTTCCCAAGTGGGTTCAAACTTGCCTCCCATATTATGACACAAAATCAGTCCTTAGAACTAAAATAAGCTCTCCTACTTGAAAAGCTCTAGAACATACCAACTTATTAAAGCTTGAATCATTTTAGCTTTATACAACTCGAGTTTTAGCATACCCGCAAATGTCTCTCCTTAAACCATCTCTTCTAACCATAACTTAGCATTCTACTATGTTGTGATCTTGCTACCTTCAACTATCCTTAGTGATGGATGTTCAACTTCTAATGGTAGAATTCAAACCCATACACTAAAGAAAAATGAGTAACTGAAGTTGGAGTTCTATATGTGCGGTAGGCCCACAAGGCTTCAACTAACGCTCATGCCATTATCACTTATTATTGTTGAGTGTCTTCTTGATTTAGATGATAGTTTTATTGAAGGCTTTTGTTAAGCCATTTGTCCTTGGGTAGTTTATGGTATAATATCTCCAATCTATGTTGTTTCTTCGAGCAAAGTTCTTGATCTCAATTCTGAATGCAATACTTTTATCGATATAATTTATCAGGCACTCTATATATGATATGGTTCCTAAAAATTATAGCACACTGAGCTATGACCTCTCTGAGTGAAATCACCTTTGCCCATTTGCAAAAGTACTCAGTAGTAGCTAAGATGAATTGATGACCCTTAGAAAAAAGAGGATTAATCAGACGCACTATGTTGGTACCCCAACACTCAAATGGCCATGAGGCTAATGTAGATGTAGAATATTGTGGTTGGGTAGGACCACACGCATTTGACATTGGTGGCATCGCTAGCTATATCCATGCAATCTTTGATCATTGATGGCCAATAGTATCCTAGTCTCTTGATCTTGGCTTCCATCTTGACGATTGGTTGGCTCCACATAATCGAATGATCTTACGGGCTTCATGCTTGTCTAAACAATGTAACCACATTTGATTAAAAGACTGCTAGTACAAGACATCATTCACAAGATCATAGGAAAGTGCTCTCTATTTCATCTAATGGGCTTGGGACTTCTCTTGCATTAGTTTGCTTTTATTTAGGTAATCTATGAATGGTTTCCTCCACCCTAACTCCTCATCCTTCTTGCAATGGTAACCTCCCCTTTAAGAGAGTAATTTTGATGAGTTCAATATCAATAAGGGATAAGACTTGTCTATTTTGGACTTTATTGATATGGACTCATCCTCCGACACCAACTCCTTGGCAAGCTTGGCTAAAGCATGCTTATGGTGTTCTCTCATCGAAATCTTATAAATGGTAATCTCTAGATTTGGGCCAACAACCATGGTGTACTTGTGATAGTGATGGAGCTTGAGCTTTATAACCTAATAGACCCAGAATTTGGTTGATAACTAGTTGAGAATCCTTAAAGATATGTTGATGTTATGGATGCTTAGAGTAATAGTTAACTCTAGATCGCAATCAGCCTCATATTCGACTATTATTATTACAAGGATTGGACAGATGATAGAATCTCATCACATCACGGGGAGTTAAGAGAACTATTTCTACCCCTACCTTTCTCGAATAGTAGATTGTGGTTCTTCTCCTCTTTGAGAGGAAGCGCACCATCAATGTACATCTCCAGTGAATGCTATCCCCTAAATTCATGATTTGTTCATCAAGGAGATCATCAGTAAGTGAAGAGTCAGCAGGAAGTGGGTGTGCTGCTAAGAAATCCACTAGCACATATCCTTTCACTGTGCAGAGGGGTATGAAGGTAATGTCAAACTATGAGAGGATCATGGACCATCGTGCCAACCATCCAGATAGCATCAACTGTGTCATGAAATATTATTCTGGATTAATCCTAGAGATTAAGTTCACTTTATGAGGAAGCATGTAGTGCTGTGGCTTTTGGGATTCAATGATTAAAGCTAAGCAATGCTTCTCAATGGGTGGATAATTAGCTTCAGTAGGGATTAGAAGATGGTTGAGGTAGTAGAGTACATTTTCCTTCCCTTTGTCATTTTCTTGGGCCAACAAAGCACCAAAGGAGTCATCTAATGTAGTAGTGTGCAGCGGATAGGGGTCGCTAAAATTGGCGATCATCAAGTAATGCTTGATGTATTGAAAGTATGCTCATACTTGGCATTCTTTTTGACATGTGCTTAGAATGGCTGACATCTTCCCGATAGGTTGGATATAAAGAATCTTAGATACTCCAACCACCCTTAGAATGATCTACGTTGAGTTAGACTTTTAGGGGGTGGCATTTCTAATTTTACCTTGATCTTTTCTGGATGGATTTTGAATCCCTAGTGTCGGAAAACAAACCCAAAGAATTTTATTGAAGCTACTCCAAATGCACACTTCAGTGGGTTCATTTTGAGGTTAAATTTTCTTAACTATTTGAAAACTACTATCAAGTCAAAGAGATGTTTTCTCTTTTCTACTTGACAAGAGATTGACATAGCGACTTGATGATGAATGAGTTCATCAAAGAAGTCATAGCCCAGGTATGTAGCACAGCATTTTTAAGGTTGAAAGGCATGACATTATAGCAATAGATTGATCGTTCTAAAAGTTGTTTCTTTTATCTTTAGGGCCATCTTTATTTGGTTATTTCTGATAAGCCATCCATGAATAAGAAGACGTATGAGATGAGGCAATGTCACCATCGCCTCTAAGATTGGTAGTGAAATTCATCTTTTGGACATGCCTTATTTAAATCTCTAAATTGAAGTATATATGTGAATTTGGCCATTCATTTTCTTAACTTGATGCTAGCTAACTTGGTAGTATTTTTCTTCCTAGATGAAGCCAAGATCGATCTCTTGACTTCATAAATGACTATTATTCTATGTCTAATCACATGCATCTAGGAGCTTGCTTGATGGGTTAGCAGTAGGCTCTATTAGTTGTTAGAGCCAATCAGGCATCTCTTCATAACTCCATGCAAAGCCCTTAAACTCTCACTAAGTCATTGGTTTTAATTTCATTCAATAAAGAATGGATGTATGAAGTGGATCTTCTTCGGATTTCCTTGAGCTCATCAATGGTTGACTTGATCTCTTCTTCAAACTCGTGCATATTTGACTTTAAAATCATCGATCATCTCAAGTTTCTAAGCACGCCCTCATATGAGTTAATGTGACTTGAAAAGAACCTATTAGATTCCAAATGATTGATGATGACTAAGCATCATATCATCTGACCGACCAAAATCCTAGTGTTAGTCTTGATTGAGAGCTTTTGCATTTGTTCTTCCATATTTTTTTTGAAGTATGACCATGCTTTGACAAGTATGTGGGATTAACCCTTTATTAAATTATGAACACAAGGCAAGTACCAATTAAAAGGTAATTCTATTAAACCTTTATATGAATCATCCTCAAGTTCTACATCAACTTCTTGACTTGAGGATGATGCTCCTAAAGAACCTCAGTCTTCACACTGTGGATGACTTAGGGCTTCTTAACTACCAAACCCTCGCTTTTGAGGAAAGTGGGGTTAGAGCTAAGGTTCCCAACCGATGCCTAACTATTTCACATATAGACTTCAATACACTTATGCTTTGTTTTGAGCAGTCTTCATCTATCTAGCTCAAGTGTCACCTCCAAGGGAATCTACTACGAACGGTTTGCTAACCATATAAGACTCAATGAACTAGATTCTAAGTCTATATGGATAGTGTGTGTACTCTAGTTGGGACATATCTTCTTGGGTGGCCAATAAAGAGGTTTTCCAGGATTTCCTCCTAACTATCCTTTCCTCTTGGTGGAGGTCAGTCGCCCTACCCATATGTTCTATGTAAGAACTATGGGTGGAATTTAATGTTAAGATCCACTTCCTCCTCCAAGTTTATTTTCACTCCCTATTATTTTCTTTTTCCATTTTCTTTTTATTTTCTTTTCTTTTTTTTTCTTTTTTTAAACATGGCCCAAGTTTTCAGAATATTGTTGATTTTGAGGGAGGTAGTAGTCGCATCCTCATATATGCCGACCTCATGAACTAAATGGCTTGAGATCTCCTTTGACACAAGAGACGATCCACATCTCACAAACTTCATACACTGATGTAGAGATGATGGAACTATGTTGCTCTCATGTATCCATGGTCTCACAAGCAAAGTGTTGAAAGATGTATCCAAGTATAATGTGAAACATGGCTTTGCCTTCCAATCATCATCTATCTCCAAGGGCAACACTATGGAGCCCAATGCTTGACCTCACTTTTGGAGTGCAAATTCCTTCTTATCTTAGACTTAGGAGTCTTGACACTAAGACTTAGTCATAAGACACTTCTAACAAATATGTAAACACTTAACCTAATCCTAAAGACTTAGAAGGTAACCATAGATTGTTATGCCTTAGGGATTGGATAATCCACCACCCTACAACCCAAATCCAATCCATGTTCACCTTCTCAAACCAAACCTCAATTCAATCATCAAAAATCCAAATCCGCCCAAATTCAAAACCAAATGATTGAAGCATGATCAAATCCAAACATGAAACCCTTCCTAAGCCATATGACCTATCCAATGGACTTACCAAATCTTAATCCAAATCAATCAAAATCAATTGTTTTCATAATCAATTTATCTTCAATCATCTTCTAAATATAAATCAAATCAACATTCAAATGATCAAAACTAAATCAAACTAAATCAAATTAAATCAAACCTTCCTAAGCCATATGACCTATCCCATGGACTTAGCCAAATCTAATCCAAATCTTCAATTGATTTTCTCAAAATAAATCATATTATCAATTATCTTCATAAATTTAAATGAAATATACATTTAAATCATCAAACTAAATCAAACCAAAACAAAATCCAAACCTAAGCCACATGACCCAACTCCATGGATTTATCCAAATTTCTTCATTCCAAAACCTAAATTAAATTGATTTTCTAATAAATCAATCATACCTTCAATCATATTCACAAATATAAATGAATTCTATAATCATCAAGCCAAACCAAAATCAACTCAAACCTAACTTAACCCTCTTGACTGAAATGTTCAAATGAACCAAAACTCATTTGAACCCAAGAATTGCAATTGAATTTATATATCAATCCCAAATACATATAAACTCAACTAAATCAAACATAATCAAAATCAAGCCAACCCAATTGGTCCACTTGACCCGTGGAAATTTGACCTATTTGAGCCAAGTTCTAATCCTACCCAAATTGGATTGAACTCAATCAAAACCTCCCATCATTGTTGATCACTAAGTTGATCAATTATCACAAATATGTAAAGTTGGTCATTTGACCAAGTCAACTCAACCCATATGAACCCAAACTAAAATTACAACCAAGCCAAATCCCTTGAAACTAATGATTCATACCAAATCAAAATCAATATTTGAATATGAATTGACCTTCTCAAACCAAACCCAATTGGCTCTTGCCCAAGTTGACCCAAATTGACCAAAAAAGACAAATTGGGTCAAATGAAAATATATAAACCAAATTGATTTTAACCAATGGCTTCAAGTTCATTCCAAATTGATTGTTGAACTTGACCAAAGTCATGATTGGACCCAATTGAACTTAATTGACCTACTATTAAATTGACCAAAAGGTCCAAGTTACTAAATCAAAACAAATCCAAATTAATTGAAACCAAAGCCTACAATCATCATTCAATTAGTCAACTAAACCCAAACCAACACCAACCAATTTGGCCAATTTGGTCAAATTGGTCAACTTAATTTATTTGACCCAAATGAATTCAAATGATCCAAAATCAAATTTAAGCCAAACTAACCAACAAAACCAAAACATCCAAATGATCATATGAACTTGACCAACTTGGTTTGACCTAGTTTGACCAATTGGTCAACTTGACCAACCTAATTTGACCAAATGAGTCAAAAGCCAAACCTAACCAAATCAACTCCAATTGACTTGAAGTTTGGGCTAACCCACTCTTCTCTCATTTCAAATCTACTCAAATCAAATCTAATGCCAAATGATAAATCACCCATGTACGTGGTCACTTTCATTCCTTGGCCACTTGGTACTCTCCTAATGGTCCACTTAGGCACCCAGGACATTCAACCTCAACCAATGGTTGGTTGGTCATGATCCATGGGAGGTGAACTCACCACCCCATGAGCATTTGAAACCCTTAGACACCCATGATTCCTCCTTGGCAACCACCCACCTCCACACCTTCAACCAACCAAGTGAGCCAACTCACCTCCTCCCTCGCCATGACCACTAGATGGTCATGACAAGAAGACAAACATCACTATCCATCAAGGTGAAGGAGGGTATACCACTCATTTCCACTCAAACACACAAAAAATTCAGAGCCCTAGCTACCAGATGAGCTAGAGCCATTCCTAAGCTCCAATCATTCCTCAATCGAAAATGTCATTCCCATCAATCCTAAATAAGACACTCCCATTTTGACCTTTCCCCATTTCTCCATCAAACTCAAATTAACATTACGCCTTCCCTAGGCCTCATCGAGAAAGAACAAATCATCTCCCAAGCTTCCCAAGCATCAAAGGTGGGACTTCGATCAAAGTCAATCTCCAAATTATTAGTTCATGGCCTGAGTGAACAACAAAGGAATTGATCCAATTGTAAAAAAGGGCTTCATCCCTAGATGAAGCTTCCTCAATATTTGAGCCATCGATCTTGAGCTCAATAAGGTATGCTTCCAAAATCGATCCTTAAAAAATGGTTGGAGATTTTTTGAAGAAAACTTGCATCTTGATCTGCTTGGATCCCTCACGATGTCGAGAGGTGGGATCTTTGGAGTTGATCCAAGCTTGGGTAAGCTCAGATCAAGTGAGCAATGTAAGATGATCTCCATTCTCCCATAGTTATGTGACATTAGATCACGCACCATCTATTTTACGTGATAATGGATTGCCATAGATTCAAGATCAATCATTTAATCTATTAAGGGATTAATCGTATCCATTGATCTTAGATCGATGGTCAAAAGCCATCCATCGCCACCATGTAGGATAGAGTCATAAGTTTTAGCCATCGCAAGACCATGTGGAAAGCGCATCCATCAATGTATATGCCAACATGATTTTAATTAGCTTAATTAGTCATTTTAAAACTTCTAAAAATCATAAAAAATCATAGAAAAATAAAAGAATGCAAATAAATACATATTTTAAGGTATTTCAAAGGAGAATCAATTAAAAATGATCTTACCTAATTTTGAATAGTAATTAAGGTTTAAATGTAAAATTCATTAGCTTAATTACTCTTTAATTACTAGAGCAATTAATCCCACATTTTGTGGGTTAATTTAATGGGATGACCTCTGCCTATTCAAAATTAGGTAAAAAAATGACTAATCAAACCTTAACTACTCTTTTAAGTTAATTAATGATTAATTAATCTCATGAATAGTAATAAATTGGTTAATTAAGTTTATTAATCATTGTTCAATAGTAAGAGAACCAAGGAATAGGATGGGACCTTTCCCAAGTTCATTTCACCTTTTAAAATGAAATTAATAAGATTTAACCATTTAATTAAATCACTTAATCAAATTGAAATCATAATCACATCGACTTTAATTAATTAAATCGTTGTAGATCTAGTTTAATAACTAAAGGCATTTAATAAAAATTATGGTTAGTCCACATGTGGGAAAACCATAAGAGTAATTAAGTCCCTTAATCTAATTAACTAATAATCATGAGCCAATTCATTGGCCTATTTTATTCCTAGGATCATTGCAAGTTTATTTTCCATGCATATCATGTTGGCTCATAATTATTTAGTTAATTACTTTAAGGTGACAGGGTAATAATTCATCTAATGGGTTCAACTTAATTAACCCATAAAATTAAATTAATTACATTTACTTAAATTAAATCAAATCACTAATTTGGGGATGGGTTTAAAATAGTAAGTGATGATTTTTTTTCTCCTTTTTAAATCAAATAAAATATAAAACTTAATTAATAAAGAAGCTTTGGTTTGCCATAAATAATCTTATTTTTTTTTATTATCCTTAAGAACTAGTTTGGTTGAATGAATCACATACTTATATTTCATTGTCCTTTTTCCAATCATGTTAGATTTGGTATGTCATTTCAATTCATGCATCCATATTTTCAATATAAAGTAAAATAAAATGTATTTCCTTTATGTAAGATTGCATGTGTTGATTTAATTTAATATATGTGTGCTATTATCACTATTAAATCCAAATGTATTTTCAAAAGCTTATAAATGAATAATTATATTTTTTTGATGCTAGTTATAAATACATAAGAAATTCATGTGCTTAAAGCTTAAGTGTATGAATGTTGAGTTATCTTTCTCTATTCAAGTGTTGATTTATATAAGATTGAATGGTAATGGTATATATTACATCTAATACGATTTTTCTAGTGCCATGGAGGCCATTAATTACCTCACTGGTTTATCAAGATACCCATTTGATTTCATTCTTATGTATTTCAACATTAGAATTTGGATAGATCTTTAATTCTTATATATAAATGATTCAATAAAAAATATACAATATTTGCATGTTTTTCTTTCCCTCATTTATGTATACATCCATGTGTGTCCAAGAAAAGCAAGTATATGACATCCAATATGAGGCTTTAGTTAGCCCAAGGAGGTCATTTGATTACCTCACTTTTTAATAATGACATTACCTATATCTTAACATGTATATGTATATGTCATTAGAAATGAAAATCATTTGACATTAAAATTATATGCATTCATAATTGACTGGGTTAAATAAATTAGCCATATGATTTGGAGCTTACTCATGTTCATGTATATATGAATTTACATATGTTTGAATGTAAATGGGTATATAATACATCAGAATATGAGGTTTTATCTATAAGGAGGTCATTTGATTTTCACTTCCCTAGTTTAATTATGGCACATGCATATTTAATTTCATTCTTATCCTTTTTGTATAAGAATTGATAAAGTTTTAATTTAATATGTTTAAATAGTTTAATCAAATAAAATATAAATTCAAAAAACATACACATACATTCATGATTTATATAAAATATGTTGCATGTATGATACACTTAGGATTAATTAAATCATTTAATAAGACATTCACTAAAGAGAATAAAATCAAATTAATATACTTTAGAAAGTGACTTAAGGTAAGGATGAAAGACGACAATCCTCTTTTTCTCTCTTTATAACACTTAGTTTCTAAGTGTAATAAAATGAAATAAAAGAAAACATAAATTAAAATTCTCAAATCAAATAAACTACTTCAAGTGAAATCAACCTTTCATGTTAAATTGAATCCTTATACACTTAGAAAATACAATAGTAATGCCCAATACATACCACACAAGCCTTAATACAATTATTAATTAAGTCACCACTTATAGCTCTAAGTGATGGTGTATGATGTGATGTATGTTTTGTTTTTTATGATGCATTTTTAGATTGAATGTTGGGTGTATGCTTTAGACGGATGATAAGATCCTAATCATTTTAGGGATAATGCTTAAGATTGCTTAAAATTAAATGTGAGTGCTCTTTGGTTGCTTAAATCCTTAAGCATAATAAAGTTGGACACATGGGTTTATTACCCATGTTGCTAAGTCTTATAAATACAATTGGGATTATATGTATATTTAGCTAACCTCTATTTTACATGTGTAGTTAGATTTACTTTTCCCACATAAATGTATTTTGCAATAGGAATTAGGATTTGATATTATGAGTAGTGGCTAGAATTTCATCCTGTGCATGTGATTTAAAGTAAGCACCATTCAAATTAAAGAAGGAACCAAATCAAAATGGAGATATGAAAAGAAGGCCCCATAGCATTTAATACAATTATAATTATTCATTCATATTCCAGTTGTATAAGGGTAGAGCTCATACCCATCTTTTCTCTCTTCGTTATACATGGTACACAATCCAACCTTTTATTCTTTTATGATAGTTTATATAATTGTTTGATGTTATGTTTACATTATGCATTAGGATAGCATGCTTTTGATAGTTACTTAAATGATTGATGCTTTAATGTGTGGCTTGGATACATTAGGATCTTAGGTTAAAAAATAATTTTTCTACCCAACTAATCACTAAACTAAATTTTAAACAACTATAACCTCATCATAAAGTGAAGACATAAATAAGATAATTAAAAGATTTTTTCACCTTAGTTGTATATGTTTCACATCATGCATGCATATTCTTTCTCTCTTGAACAAGAAGATCTCCATCCTTGCGATAAAGGAATGCTTGACTTATGAGAGAATCTTGTGGTGGAGAACACCTTCTAGTTTATTTGACCCATAACCTATTTTATCATGCATTTAGAATAATAAATCCAAAGCCTCTATCAAAATGATATGTCTATAATGAAATAAAATTTGAAAAGATTTTGCATTTTAGATTAAGTCATATGCCATACCACTCATGCTCTAGTCTCTTGGAGTTTAGGACTAGTTCTTTCTAATTAAATAACTACCCTAGCTATCTTGCAATTGATAAAATTGGATTATATGGTTAAAATCAAAGGAGTTAGCCACCACTTAAATTATAAGTCTAGAACAATTTATTCTCTTATGGAAGTAACCTTATGTCCACCTATCGCTTAGATTTATTTGCTTTAGCATAAAAGCTCCCTATATTTATAGATTTATTTGGACACATAAATCATCTCTAGGCATTCCCAACCTTGTGTTGGTGGATTACAGCCCTAGTAATCTAATAAATTCAACTCAAAACATGTAAATCTCCTCAAATTCAAAATTATAAAGCCTAATCATAGATAGATTAGAATGCCGCTAGGCTTTTAATATAATGATATTTCCTACTTATTTTAATTGTATTAACATAAGTCTTCCTTGAACTTTCCCAATTGATTTTCCAAATATACCAATCCTTTGATAGTCTAACCTTGAAATCTTTTATGATAATTGTCTACTTTGATCAAGAGTATTCTTAAGAAATTTCCCTAAAATATAATTATTATGCTTAGAGAACAAGAACCTAGTTTAATATAAACCCTACTTTATTCATTCATTCATGTAAAGTGAGAGGAAAATCTTATATTCATAGACCCATCATGCCTTATGAGTCCTTATTACATGATTAGAACTATAGTTGATGCTCTTCTAGATAGTACATCATAACTCAATGTTATACATCACCTCAAAAGTACCCCACCTACATAATAAGATAATTAAAAGATTTTGTAACCCCTTAGTTGTATGGTTGTATGTTTCACATCATGCATTCATATTCTTTCTCTCTGATGAAGATCTCCATCCTGCATGATAAAGGAATGCTTGACTTAGAGAGAATCCCTTGTGGTGGAGAACACCTTCTTCTAGTTTATTTGACCCATAACCTATTTTATCATGCATTTAGGCATAATAAATCCTAAAGCCTCAAAATGATATGTCTATAATGAAATAAAATTTGAAAAGATTTTGCATAGATTAAGTCATAGCCATACCACTCATGCTCTAGTCTCTTAGGAAGTGTGTTTAGGACTTTAGGTTCTTTCTAATTAAATAACTACCCTAGCTATCTTGCAATTGATAAAATTGGATTATATGGTTTCAAAATTGTAAGAGGAGTTAGCTGGTGACCACTTCAATTGATTATAAGTCTAGAAGCCGAACAATTTATTCTCTCTTATGGAAGTAACTCTTATGTCCACCTATCGCTTAGATTTAGGTTATGCTTTAGCTCGTAATAAAGCTCCCTATATTTAGGATCCATGGTAGCTATTTATTTGAGCTACAAGCATAAATCATCATCTCTTAGGCATTCCCACAACCTTGTGTTGGTGGATTACAAGCCCTAGTAATCTAATTAAAGTTCAACTCAAAACATGTAAATCTCCTCAAATTCAAAATTATAAAGCCTAATCATAGGATAGATTAGAATGCTCGCTAGGCTTTCTAATATCATGAGCATTTCCTACTTATTTTAATTGTATTCTTAAAATAAGTCTTCTCCTTGAACTTTCCTAATTGATTTTCCAAATATATCCAATCCTTTGATACTAACCTTGAAATCTTATGATAATTGTCTACTTTGATCAAGAGTATTCTTAAGAAATTTCATCCTAAGATATATAAGTATGGAGGCTTGCCCATAGAGAAACTTAAGAACCTTTTAATATAAACCCTACTTTATTCATTCATGGAGAAAAATCTATATTCATAGACCATCATGCCTTAGAGTCCTTATTACATGATTAAGTCTATTATAGTGATGCTTATCTTTTGAGATAGTACATCATAAGTCAATGTTATACCATCACCTCAAAAAAGTACCCCACTTATGATCTATGTGGTGACCCCCAATTATAAAATAAAACACAATGATCTCTCACATTATTCATTGACCTCTCAACATCATCCTTTCTTTTGAGTTTGGTGATGAATCTTCAAGTAGGCAAGGGTTCTTAGACTCATAATGTTGATTGATACAGGTCAACCAAAACTCGATACTGTATAAACATCCACTATATATAAAGAGCATTATGTTTCATCCCCCTAGGAGTAAGTCTTCATCATTGAATGTAATTCCTAAGATGTCCTTCGAGTGGCATGCCTCCTCTTTAGTAGCGATAAGTTGAGCTAAGCATATCTTTAGAGAAAGTACGGCCTTGATTAGAGATTCCCTCATCTCTTTGGATAAGAAAAGGTCATTGCATATGCTTAACTTAGCTAGAAACTTCTTAAGGTGAGCTAGGACATTGTAATCAACTCTGGCTTGGTCTTCCACAAGCATATCCATGGGTGGAGCATCCTATGGAGGCTATTTGCTCTAGAACCAATGACTTGCTTACCCTTATCAGGTGTTACCATAGGTAGAACATTGCCAATGCATAGGTTGACTTAATGACTTCTTAGAATGATGAGCTTGTGGAAAATTCTACCTTCTCATCAGGCATACCTATAGCTTTTCTTATGGGATCCTCAAAGTAAGTTGACTCCAAGTCAATCTCAAGAGGTGAACCCAATTGATTAGAAGGATACCGACTTTGAATCAAAAGGAAAGGATTGGAACTACTAGAGCTATTATTTTGTTTAGACTAGAGCTTTCAATAAGAATAAAATCAAAAAACTGAAGTAGATAATATATAGAATCTTTTTTTCATTAATTTATTTTGGGTGGAGGTACATGATAAAATCAAATAAAGTAAGCGAGTAAGGGATTTAGTGCCTTTATCAGATACTACCTACCAAGAGGAATAGTAGAAGAGGTGGTAGCTATAATGGTGGAGGAGTAATCGACTCGGATGGTCTGCACTACTATCCCAAGTATGGTGAGTTGCTAATGTCACCGACATCCTAAAAAACCTTCCTGTTGGAGGTTTGAGCTAAATACCTAAAAGGAAAGCTTCTTGATCTTAAAATGATCTTCTTAGAGGTTATAAATATCCTAAATCTTGCCCACTTCCTCCAAAAGGCTTCTAACCTAAAGTCAAGTATCTTTAAGAGATTCTTAAAGATTTTTCTAACTACCTCCTCTTGAATGAATATGGCTTATTCAATATATCATAGTAGGTGGAAGTAAACCGTGATCATATGAATACCACTCTGCTACTGGTGGTGGAAATGGTTGTCATAACCTATATGATGTCCAAGGTGGTGGAAGAGGTGGTGTCAAAGGAGGCCGAGCTCGTAGTCTCCTATTGAACTCTAATGCTTCCCCTCCACCAACACAACCGCCTATTCTTCTCAAACATGTTCTATGGCTTGGACCTAGATGATTGGTCAGGAAAGGAAAACTATTTGGCTTTCTCTTGTAGGCTAGTCACCTTGTTGATTAATTTCTCAAATGTTATGATGGAAAAGCCCTAAAGAATGAAGGTGATCAGGCCATGGATATTCTTCAAAAGAATCTCAATGGCATGATGTTCAAATAAACTAGTTTACATGCTAAAGTTGTGCCACCGAGAATATAATCAACAAGGACTTGTTGAGTTTCGCTTTCTCTACAATAAGGTCGCTAGTCACTCTCATGAGCTCTAGCAAACCTCTTGATGAAGAGGTGGTCCAACTTAGCAAAAGTCTTCAACTAACTGCTTGGCATACCAATCAAATGAAATACAACTAAACATAAATGAAAAGGGAGAGAGCCATTGTAATAAGTGCAATAGTAATACTTCAATGCCATCAAAGATCTTGAAGGATGGTGGCACAAAATCTAAATAAAATAAAACTAAATAAAAACCTAAACAAAAAAAACCTAAAAATAAGTAAATAATCAGACCTAAGCCCTAAACTACCAAAAAAAGCCTAAACCTAAAATAAAAAAAATTAAATAAACATAAACCTAAACTAAAATAAACTAAAATAAATAAAACCTAAACCTAAACCTAAAATAAACTAAACCTAAACCCTAAACTAAATAAAATAAAATAAACTAAAAATAAACCTAAACCTAAACTAAAAAAAATAAAACCTAAAATAAAACCTACAACCTAAAACTAAAAAAGTAATGTAAAAACCTAAATAAAAACCTTAAAAAACCTAAATCTAAAAAATAAAATAAAATAAAATTAAACTAAAAAATAAACCTAAACCTAAACCTAAAAATAAACTAAAATAAAAACCTAAACTAAAATAAACCTAAAATAAATAAATTAAACTAAATATAAAAATAAACCTAAATAAAAAATAAAAATATAAACTAAAATAAAAAATAAATAAATAAATAAACAATAAATAAACTAGTATTTATTTTAAAAAAAACTAAATAAAACCTAAACCCTAAACCCTAAACCCTAAACTATAAAATAACCCTAAACCCTAAACCTAAACCCTAAACCTAAACTAAACCCTAAAACCTAAACCTAAACCCTAAAACTAAACCCTAAACCTAAAACCTAAACCTAAACCCTAAAACCTAAACCCTAAACACTAACCCTAAACCCTAAACCCTAAAACCCTAAAAACCTAAAACTAAAACCCTAAACCCTAAATCCTAAACTAACCCTAAAAATCCTAAACCCTAAACCCTAAACCCTAAACCTAAACCTAAACCAACCCTAAACCCTAAATCCTAAACCCTAAACCCTAAAATTAAACTTAAAGCTAAACAAAATAAAACCTAAAAATAAAAATAAAACCTAAATCTAAATAAATTAAAATAATAAAATAAAATAAAACCTAAACTAAACCTAAAAACCTAAACCTAAAAAATAAAATAAATAAATAATAAAAATAAACTAAAATAAAATAATAAATAAAACCTAAATAAACTAAAAAAATAAACCTAAGATTAAAACCTAAATAAAATAAAACTAAACCTAAAGTAAAATAAAATAAACCTAAAATAAAATAAAATAAAACTAAATAAAACCCTAAACCTAAAAAATAAACCTAAAATAAAACCTAAAAATAAATAAAAATAAAACCTAAACCCTAAAGTAAAAAAAAAAAAATAAACCTAAAAAATAATATATAAAATAAACATAATAAAATAAAGCTAAACCTAAAATAAAATAAATAAAACCTAAACCTAATCCAAAAAAAATTATACCTAAACTTAAAACTAAACATAATGAAATATAATAAACTATAAATAAACATAAACCTAAACTAAACAAAAAACCAAAATGTAAAACTAAAATAAAACCCTAAAACTTAAACATAAAAAAATAAAATAAAAACCTAAACTAAAACCTAAAATAAAAATAAACCTAAACTTAAAAAATAAATGAAAAATACTCAACTAAAAAATAATCTTAATCCTAAACCTAAACCAAAAAATAGACTAAAATAAAAAATCTAAACTAAAATATATAACCTAAAATAAATAAACTAAACTAAATAAAAAAATAAAAAAAATAAACTAAATAAAATAAAATAAAAAAATAAAATTAAAAACCTAAATAAATAAACTAAAATAAATAAACAAATAAATAAAATAAATAAACCTAAACCTACCTAAAATATTTTTTAAAAAAACATAAACCCTAAATCTTAACCCCAAAACCCAAATGCTAAACCATAAACCCTAAACCTAAACCTAAACCTAAACCCTAAACCCTAAACCCTAACTTAATCCTAAACCTAAAAGAACCTAAAACCCTAAACCCTAAACCTAAACCTAACCTAAACACTAAACTAAACCCCAAACCTAAACCTAAACCTAAAGTAACTAAATAAATTAAATAATAAACTTTAACCCTAAAACCTAATAATCATAAACCTAAACTTGAAACTTAAGAATGGGCAAATCCATGATGATAGAAACATCACCATCAACTAGCTGCCTAGATCTAGATGGAGGAGAAGGAGGCTTATCATGGTGGTAAGAGGAGTGATATGGAGGTGGTGGTCTGAGTGGTTGATGGAGGCGAGGAGCAATGGAGGTTACAAATGTGGTGGTGGAAGAGATCGGGATATGATGGTGATCCCTACCAAGAAGTGGGTGGTTCTGATGGGAACTGGAGAAAATAAAGAACGATCAATCTGATCTACTACTTATGGAAAAATGTCTTTACAATAGAGATAGTTTCAGTTATCTGGAGCATTTAATTTGCTCTAGGCGTGCTCATTTGTTATCTATGTCATCGCTTGTGTCTTAGAAAACTTGGTGTGTTACTTGGTTAAAATCAAAGAAGAAATGTTGAATATGAATTATTCTCTTAAAAAAATAAACTAAAAACTTTAAACCCTAAACTAAAACTTGAACCAAAAACCCTAAACACTAAACCCTAAATAACCCTAAACTCTAAACTTTAAACTCTAAACTAACCTAAACCCTAAACTAACCCTAAACCTTAAACACTAAAACCTAAACTTACCCTAAACCCTAAACTGTAAAACCATACCTTAAAATAAACACTAAACCTAAACCCTAAACAAAAACCCAAACCCTAAACCCTAAACTCTAAACCTAAACCTAAACCCTAAACACTAAACCCTAAAAAATGTTAAAATTAAACCTAAAGAAAAGTAAACCTAAAAATAAAATAAATAAAACCTAAACCTAAATAAAATAAAATAAATAATAAATAAAATTAAATTAAAACTAAACCTAAACCTAAAATAAAATAAACTAAACTAATAAAACTAAAAAATAAATAAATAAAACCTAAACTAAACTAAAATAAAATAAACCTAAGAATAAAAACCTAAATAAAATAAAAATAACATAAATAAAATAAATAAAAAACAAAAATAAAATAAATAAAACATAAACCCAAAAAAAATAAACCTAAAATAAAACCAAAAAAATAAATAAAATATAAACCAAACCCTAAACTAAAAAATAAAAACTAAACCTAAAATAAAAATAAAATAAACAAATAAAATAAACCTAAACCAAAATTAAAATAAACTAAACTAAAATAAATAAAACCTAAACTAAACCTATATAAAATAATAAACTAAAAAATAAACTAACTAAATTAAAAATAAACTTAAAAATAAACCAAAATAAAACTTAAACCTAAACCTAAACCTAAACCCTAAACCCTAAAAATCTAAAACCTAAACCTAAACTAAATAAAACTAAAATAAAATTAATAAAAAAAACCTAAACAAAAAAAAAAATAAAAAATATAAATAAAACATAAACTAAACCTAAAGCTAAACCTAAACCTAAAAAATAAAATAAAAAATAAAAATAAATTAAAATAAAATAAATTAAAATCTAAACTAAACTAAAAAAATTTAAAACCTAAACAAAATAATAACGAAACCTAAAATAAAAAAAATAAAATAAACCTAAAATATAATTAAAGAAAAAAATAAATAAAACCTAAACCTAAAAAATAAACCTAAAAAATAAATAAAAATAAAACCTAAACCCTAATCTAAAAAAACTAAACTAAAATAAAAAAAAGATAAACTAAGTTAAAATAAATAAAACCTAAACCTAAACCTAAAATAAACTAAACTTAAACCTTAAACTAAGTAAAATAAAATAAACTAAAAATATACCTAAACCTAAACTAAAAAATAATACCTAAAATAAAAACCTAAAACCTCAACCTCAAAAAATAAAATAAAAACCTAAACATAAACCTAAAAATTAAAAATAAAACCTAAACCTAGAAAATAAAATAAAAATGAAACTAAACTAAAAAATAAAGTAAAACCTAAACCTAAACTAAAAAATAAACTAAAATAAATAAACCTAAAATAAATTAACTAACTAAATAAAATAAAAAATAAAATAAACCTAAAAAAATAAAAAATAAAAACTAAAAAATAAACTATAAACTAAATAAACCTAAATCTAAACCTTACTTATTTAAATAAAAAATAAAAAAAAATAAAAAATAAAAAAAATATTAATAAAAAAACCCTAAACTTACAACCATAAACCCTAACCCCTAAACTCTAAAACTCTAAACCCTAATCCTTAAAATCTACAATCCTAAACCCTAAGCTCTAAACCCCAAACCCTCAACCCTAAACCTTAAACCCTAAAACCTAAAACCTAAACTTAAATAAAATAAAACCTAAAATAAAATAAATAAAATTCTAAACCAAAATAAATAAAATAAAATAAAATAAACTAAAAGTTAAACTAAACCTAAACCTAAACTAAACGTAAACCTAGAAATAAAATAAAATAAGAAATAAAACTAAACTAAAATAAAATAAATAAAACCTAAACTAAACTAAAATAAATAAAATAAACCTAAAAAATAATAAACCTAAATAAAATAAAATTAAACATAAAAAAAATAAATAAAGTAAACCTAAAATATAATATAATAAAACTAAATAAAACCTCAACCTAAAAAAAATAAACCTAAAATAAATTAAAAAATAAGACCTAAACCCTAAACTAAAAAACCTAAACCTAAAATAAATAAAATAAAATAAAACTAAACATAAACCTAAACTTAAAATAAACTAAACCTAAACCCTTAACTAAAAATAATAAAATAAACTAAAAATAAACCTAAACCTAAACTAAAAAATAAAATCTAAAAATAAACCTAAAATGAAAATGAAAATCCTAAATCTAAAAAAAAATAAATAAAAACCTAAACCTAAACCTAAAAACTAAAAATAAAACTAAGCCTAAAAATTAAACATAAACCTAAACCTAAACCTAAAAATAAACTAAAACAAAAATAAAAAATAAAATAAATAAACCTAAAATAAATAATAAATAAACTAAATAAACCTAAACCTACCAGTTTACTTAATTTTTTTTTTTTAAAAAAAACCCATAGCCCTAAACCCTAATTCCTAAATCCTAAACCTAAAGCCCTAAACCCTAAAATTAACCCTAAACCTACAACCCTAAAACCTTCCCTAAACTAAACCCTAAACCCTAAATCCTAACCCTAACATAAAACCCTACCTAAACCCTAAACCCCAAAACCCTAAACCATAAACCTAAAACTAAACCCTAAAGCCTAAACCATAAACACTAAACCCTAAAGCCTCCATAAACCCTAAACCTAAACAACCTAAGCCTAAAACCTTAAAAAATCCTAAACTAAATCCTAAACACTAAATAAAAACTAAATCATAAACCCTAACCCTAAACCTAAACCCTAAAATCTTAAACCCTAAACTAACTAACCTAAACCCTAAAACCTAAAACCTAAGCCTAAACTAAATAAAACATAAAATAAAATAAATAAAAACCTAAAACTTAAATAAATAAAATAAAATAAAATGCCTAAACTAAAACCTAAACCCAAACATAAAATAAAATAAAATAAAATTAAAATAATTTAAATAAATAAAGAAACCTAAAATAAATAAAAAAAATAAACCTAAGAATAAAACTAAATAAAAACCTAAACCTAAAAATAAAACCTAAACCCTAAACTAAAAAAATCTAAACAAAAAATAAAAATAAAATAAATAAAATAAAATAAACCTAAACCTAAAATAAAATAAACTAAACTAAAATAAATAAAACCTAAACTTAAACCTAAAATAAACTAAGCCTAAACTAAATAAAATAAAATAATAAAATAAAAAAAATAAACCAAACTAAAAAATATAAATAAAATATAAACCTAAAACTAAAACCTAAAAAAATAAAATAAAAACCTAAACTTAAACTTAAAAATAAAAAATAAAATCTAAACCTACAAAATAACTCAACTAAAAAATAAACCTAAACCTAAACTTAAACACAAAAATTAAACTAAAATAAAAACTTAAACTAAAATAAATAAATAAAACTAATTAAAATTAAAAATTAAAATAAACTAAAAAAAATAAATGAACCTAAACATAAGAGTTTACTTAATTTAAAAAAAAAAACCATGAACCCTAAATCCTAAACCCTAAACCCTAAAACTAACATTAAACCCTAAACCCTAAACTTATAGCCTTAAACCTACAACCCCAAACCCTAAATCCTAAAAAACCCTAAACCCTAAATCCTAAATATAAACCCTAAACACTAAATCCAAATCCTAAACCCTAAACCATAAACCCTAAACCCTAACCCTAAACCCTAAACCCTAAACCCTAAACCCCAAACCCTAAACCTAAACTTAAAGTAACTAAATAAATTAAAAAATAAACCTAAAATATATAATAAACCTAAACCTAAACCTAAACCCTAAGAATGGGTGAACCTTGATGAACATCACCATCAACCTCGCTAGATCCAAGGTGGAGGCAAAGGCGGCGCATCGTAATGGTGGTGAGGATCTGAGGTGATGGTGGATATTGAGGTGGTGGTGGTGGTGGTTATGGAGGCGGAAGAGCGTGATGCTTATGGAACTGTTTTATAAGAGTGATCTAGTTATATAGGTCTTTAATTTGTTCTATATGTGCTCATTTTTTATCTATGTCACTTGTGTCCTAGAAAACTTGGTATGTTACTTGGTTGATGAAATCAAAAAGAAGAAATGTTGAATCTGAATTTATTCTCTGTTAAAAAAATGAAAAACTAAAAACCCTAAGCCCTAAACTAAAACTTGAACCCTAGACCTAAAACCTAAACCCTAAACCTTAAACCCTAAACCCTAAAAACCCTAAACCCTAAACCTTAAATCTAAACCCTAAAATTATAAACTCTAAACCTAAACCCTAAAACCTAAACCCTAAACCCTAAACCATAAACCCTAAAACCCACACCCTAAACCCTCAACTAACCCTAAACCCTAAATTCTAAACCCTCAACTAACCCTAAACCCAAAACACAAAACCTAAGCTAAAAAATCCAAAAAAATATAATAAATAAAAAAACCTAACCAAAAATAAAATAGAAAAAAAACCTAAACTAAAACCTAAACCTAAACATAAGCCTAAAAAAATAAAAAAATTAAAATTAAAATAAAATGAAATAAACAAAAATTTAAACTAAAGTAAAAAAAAAACAAATATACCTAAATAAAATAAAGGCTAATCCTAAAATAAAAAAAACCAAAAAAAATAAATAAAAACTAATTAAAATCCCAAAATTAAAAATAAAACCTAAAAATAAATATAAAAAAAAGCTAAACCCTAAACTAAAAAAAAACATAAATCTAAAATAAACATAAACCTAAACTAAAATAATCTAAACTAAAATAAATAAAACCTAAACCTAAAATAAACAAAACCTAAACCTAAACCTAAACCAAAACCCTAAATAAAATAAAATAAACTAAAATAAACCTAAACCTAAATTAGAAAATAAAACTTAAAAATAAACCTAAAATAAAACCTAAAACCTAAACCTAAAAAATAAAATAAAAATCTCCTAACTAAAAAAACCAAACTTAAAAAAATAAAAAAAATAAAACTAAACAAAATAAGCCTAACCCTAAACCTAAACTAAAATAAATAAACCTAAAATACATAAACTAAATTAAATAAAATAAACCTAAATAAGTAAAATAAAATAAACCTAAACCTACTAGTTTACTTAATAAAAAATAAGAAAATAGAAAAAATTTAAAAAAACCCTAACCTTAAACCAAAAACCCTAAACCTTAAAACCCTAACCCCTAAACCCTAAACCCTAAACCCTAAAACACTAAACCCTACACACTAAAACCAAAACCCCAAACCATAAACCATAAACCCAACAACACTAAAGCCGAAGGTCTACACCCCAAACCCTAAACCCTAAACCTTAAACCCTAAAAACCTAAAAACCTAAAAAATAAAATTAATTAAAAAACTTAAACCCAAATAAAATAAAAATATAAAATAAAAAACCTAAACATAATCCTAATCGTAAAAATAAAATAAAATAAAAAATAAAAACTAAACTAAAATAAAATAAATAAAAACACAAACTAAACTATAAATTAAAATAAACCTAAAAATAAAAAAACTTATATTAAATAAAAATAAAATAAACCTAAAATAAAATAAAATAAATACTAAATAAAAACCTAAATCTAAAAAATAAACCTAAAAATAAGACTAAAAAATTTAAAAAAAATAAAACCTATACCCTAAACTAAAAAAAATCCTAAACCTAAAATAAACAAAATAAAATAAACCTAAACCTAAACTAAAATAAATAAAAACTAAACCTAAACCTAAAAACTAAACCTAAACCCTAAACTAAATAAAATAAAATAAACTAAAATAAACCTAAACCTAAACTAAAAATAAATAACCTAAAATAAAACCTAAAACCTAAACCAAATAAAATAAAAAATAAAACCTAAACCTAAACTTAAAATAAATAAAATAAACCTAAACCTAAAAAATAAAAAATAAAATAAAACTAAACTAAAAAAATAAATGAAAACCTAAATTTAAACTTATTTAAAAACATAAACTAAAATAAATAAACTACACTAAATAATAATAAAAAATAAACCTAAATATAAATAAAAAATAAATAAAGGAAAATAAAAAAATAAACTAAATAAACCTAAACTAACTAGTTTACTTAATTTTTAAAAAAAACACCAAACCCTAAACCCAAAACCTTAAATACTAAACCCTAAATCCTAAACCCTAAACTAAAAAATCCTAAAAAACTAAATCCCTAAACCCTAAGCTAAACCTAACCACTAAACCCCAAAGTATAACCCCTAACCCTAAACCTTAAACCTACCCCTAAACTTAAACACTAAACTAACCTTAAACCTGAACCTAAACCTAAAACCTTAAACTTAAACCTAAAACCCTAAACCCTAAATAAAACCTTGAACTAAATTAACTAACCTAAACTAAACCTTAAACCCTAAATCAACCTAAACCTAAACTATAAAGCCTAACCCTATACTAACTAACCTAAACTCAAGCTAAACCCCTAAACCCTAAGATCTAAACTCTAAATTTTAAACCCTAAACCTTACACCTAAAACCCTAAACCCTAAACCTTAAACTCTAAAAACCCTAAACCCTAAACACAAAACCTTAAACCTAACCATAAACCCCAAACCCTAAAATTAAATCTAAAGTAACTAAATAAATTAAAAAATAAACCTAAACTTAAAAACATAAGAATGGGCAGAATCTTTATTGCAGGAACATCAACAACAACTAGGCTCAATCTAGATCTAGAGATGGAGGCGAAGGTAGATTTGACGATTATCACAGTGGTGGTGGCATCTAGTGGTGCTATATCGAGGTGGTCGAGCGGTTATCATGAAGGCGAGATGATGTAGTAGTAGTGGTGGTGATGATTGGGGATATGATGGTGAATCCCACTACTCAAGAGGCGGGAGTGGTTCTGATGGGAACTCGAGAAATTGAAAAATGCAAGATCCGATCAGCTGCTTATTGAACTATGTCTTTATAGTAGAGATGCCTCTAGTTATCTAGGGCTTTTGATTTGCTCTATGTATGCTCATTTTTTGATCTATGTCATCGCTTGTATCTTAGAAAACTTGGTGTGTTACTTGGTTAATGAAATCAAAAATAAGGAATGTTGAAGTTGAATTTATTCTCTGTTTAAAAAATAAATAAAAACCCTAAACCCTAAACTAAAACCTAAACCTTAGACCAAAAACCTAAACCATAAACCCTAAACCCTAAACCCTAAACCCTAAAACCCTAAGCCCTAAACCCTAAACCTAAAAACTTAAACCCTAAACACTAAAACCTAAACTCGAAACCCTTAACCCTTAACCCTAAACCATAAAACATAAACCCCAAATCCTAAACCCTAAACACTAAACCCTCAACTAACCCTAAGCCCTAAACCTTAAACCCTAAAAAGCTAAAAAGTTAAACCTAAACTAAATAAAACCTAAAAATAAGTAAATAAAAAACTTAAACTAAAATAAATAAAATAAAATAAAATAAAAACATAAACTAAAACCTAAAAAGAAAATAAAATAAAAAATAAAAAATAAACTAAAATAAAATAAATAAAAACCTAAACTAAACTAAAAAAATAAAAAACCTCAATAAAATAAAAACTAAACCTAAAAGAAAATAATAATAAAGTAAAAATAAAATAAATAAAACTAAATAAAACTTAAACCTAAAAAATAAGCCTAAAATAAATACAAAATACAACCTAAACCCAAAAAAAAAAAAAAACCTAAACCTAAAATAAAATAAAATAAGCCTAAACCTAAAAAATAAAATAAACTAAACTAAAATAAATGAAAAATAAACCTAAACCTAAGCCTAAAGCTAAACCTTAAATAAAATAAGATAAACTAAGAATAATTCTAAACCTGAACTAAAAAAGTTAAACCTATAATAAAAACCTGAAACTTAAACATTATAAAAAAAATAACCAAACTTAAACCTAGAAATAAGAAATAAGACCTAAACCAAAAAAATATATAAAAATAAAACTAAACTAAAAAAATAATCCTAAACCTAAACCTAAAAAGTAAACTAAAATAAAAAACCTAATCTAAAATAAATAAACATAAAAGAAATAAACTAAACTAAGTAAAATAAAAAATAAACCTAAACAAAAATAAAAAATAAATTAAATTAAAATAAATAAAAAATAAACTAAATAAATTAAATAAATTAAATAAATCTAAACCTATGTGTTAACTTAATTTAAAATAAAAATTAAAATTAAACATAAAAAATTAAAAAAACCTAGCCCTAAACCCTAAACCCTGAACCATAAACCTACAACCCTAAAGCCTAAACCCAAAATTCTAGAACCTTAAACCTTAAATCCTAAACCCTAAACCCTAAACCTAAACCATAAAACCTACAATCCTAAACCATAAACACTAAAACCCAAACCCTAAACACTAAAGACCTTGAAACCTATACGTAAACAAAATAAAACCTAAAAACGAAAAAATAAAAAAAACTTAAACCTAAAAAAAATACCTAAACTAAAACCTAAACCTAAACCAAAACGTAGAAAAAAATAAAATAAAAAATAAAAACTAAAATAAAATAAAATAAATAAAAACCTAAACAAAATAAAAAAAATAAACCTAAAAATTAAATAAAATAAAAAATAAATGTAAAATAAAATAAAATAACCTAAAATAAAATAAAATAAAACTAAATAAAACCTAAACCTAAAAAATAAACATAAAATAAAACTTAAAATAAATTAAAATTAAATCTAAAAATCCCAAACCACAAGTTAAAAAAAAAAAACTAAACCAAAATAAATAAAATAAAATAAACAGCACAAACAAAATAAACTAAAAAAATAAATAAAAATAAAAACCTAAAATAAACTAAACCTAAACCTAAACTAAATAAAATAAAACAATCTAAAAATAAAACCTAAAATTAACTAAAATAAAAAACCTAAAACCTAAACCTAAAAAATAAATAAAAACTTCTTAAACCTAAAAATAAAAAATAAATCTTAAACATAAAATGTAAAATAAGAATAAAGTAAACCAAAACCAAAATATAAAGTAAATCTAAATAAAAATAAAAATAAAATAAACTAAAATAAAAAATAAATTAAATAAACCTAAACTTACCAGTTTGTTTAATTTATAAAAAAACCTAAACCCTAAACCTTAAAACTTAAACCTTAAACCATAAACCCTAAACCCTAAACCTTAAAACTTACTACCCTAAACCCTAAACCCTAAACCCTAAAAACCCTAAACCCTAAAAACCAAAAAAAACCAATACATATACTAAATAAAACCTAAGAAAATAAATAAATAAAAACCTAAACCTAAATAAAATAAAATAAAATAAAATAAAATAAAATAAAAATCTAAACTAAAACCTAAACCTAAACCTAAATGTAAAAATAAAATAAAATAAAAATAAAAACTAAACTAAAATATAATAAATAAAAACTTAAACAAAACTAAAAAATAAAATAAGCCTGAAAATGTAAGAACTAAATAAAATAAAAACGAAATGGAAAATAAAAATAAAATAAACCTAAAATAAAATAAAATAAACCAAATAAAAACCTAAACCTAAAAAAATAAACCTCAAAATGAAACCTAAACCCTAAACTAAAAAAAAAAACCTAAACATAAAACAAACAAGATATAATAAACCTTAGCCTAAACTAAAATAAACTAAACTAAAATAAATAAAACCTAAACCTATAATAATTTAATCCTAAACCCTAAACTAAATGAAATAAAATAAACTACAAAATAAAACATAAAAATAAACCTAAAATAATTACCTAAATCCTAAACCAAAAATAAAAAAATAAAAGCCAAAACCTAAAAATAAAAAATAAAACCTAAACATAAAAAATAAAATAAAAATAAAACTAAACTAAAAATAAGCATAAACCTAAACCTAAACCTAAAAATAAATAAAATAAGAAACCTAAACTAAAATAAATAAACTAAATTAAATAACAATAAAATAGACCTAAATAAAAATATAAAATAAAATAAAGTAAAATAAAAAATTAAATAAATAAACTAAATAAACTTAAACCTACCAGTTTACTTAATTTTAAAAAATATCATAAACCCTAAACCCTAAACCCTAAATCCTAATCCATAAACATAAAAACTAAACCTAAACCCTAATCCCTAAAAAATCATAAACCCTAAACCCTCAAAACCTAAAGCCTAAATAATAAACCTTAAACCCTGAACCCTAAATCCTAAACCCTTAACCCTAACCTTAAAACCTTAAACCCTAAACCTAAACCATAAATCATAAAAGCATAAAACCTAAAACCCTAAAACCTAAACCATAAACCCTAAACCATAAACCCTAACCCTAAACCCTAAACCCTAAACCTAAACCTAAAGTTAGTAAATAAATTAAAAAATAAACCTAAACCCTAAAACCTAATAAACCTAAATGTTAAGAATGGGCAGAACCTTGATGGCAGGAACATCACTGTCAACTAGGCTCAGTCTAGATCTGGTGGTCAAGGCGAATGCGAAGGTAGAGGAGGTGGTTCTGATGGGAATTGGAGAAACTGAAGAATGGTTAATCTAATTTACTGCTTATGGAACTGTGTCTATATAGTAGAGATGGATCTACTTATCTAGTGATTTTGATTTGCTCTACGGGTGATCATTTTTTATCTTTGTCATCGCTTATGTCTTAGAAAACTTGGGATGCTACTTGGTAGATGAAATTGAAAAGAAAAAATATTGGATCTGAATTTGTTCTCTGTTAAAAAAAAACCTTAAACCCTAAACTAAAACATAAACCCTAAACTTAAACCCCAAACCCTAAACCCTAAACTCTAAAGCTCAAACCTTAAACTCTAAACTAACCTTAAGTCATTAATCTTAAATCTAAAAACCTAAACCTATGTTAAATAAAATTGAAAAATAAAACAAATAAGAAAACCTAAATGAAAATACAAAAATAAAATCAAATAAAATAAAAACTAAAACTAAAACCTAAACTTGAACTTAAAAGAAAATAAAATAAAAAATAAAACTAAATTAAAATAACATAAGTGAAAACTTAAACTAAACTTAAAAATAAAACCTAAATTAAATAAAACTAAACCTAAAATAAAATTAAAATAAACCTAAAATAAAATAAAAAGAAATACTAAATAGAAACTTAAACCTAAAAAGTAAACCTAAACTTAAATAATAAATAAAACCTAAACCCTAACACAAAATAAATCTAAACATAAAATAAAAAATAAAATATACAAAATAAAATAAACTAAAATAAATAAAACCTAAATGCAAACCTTAAATAAAATAAACCTTAATCTAAATCTATACTAAATAAAATAAAATAAACTAAAAGTATACTTAAACCTAAACTAAAAAATAAAACCTAAAAAGAAACATAAAGTAAAAAAACCAAAAACTTAAACCTAAAAAAATAAAATAAAAACTTAAACATAAAAATAAAAATTTAAAATTAAAATTAAAACCCAAACCTAAAAAATAAAATAAAAATAAAATTCAACTAAAAAATAAACCCATACTTAAAAAATAAACTAAGAAACCTAAACTAAAATAAATAAATCAAAAATAAATAAACTAAACTAAATAAAAATATAAAATAAACCTAAATAAAAAGGAAAACTAAAATAAAGTCAAATAAACAAAAAATAAACTAAATAATCCTAAACCTACTAATTTACTTAATTTTAAAAAAAAATTTAAACACAAAATCTGAAACCTTAAGCCTTAATCCCTAAACCCTAAAACTATCCCTAAACCCCAAACCCTAAACCTACAACCTTAAACATATAACAAAAAACCCTAAACTCTAAACCCTAAACCCTAACGCTAAGCTATAAAGATTAAATCCTAAACCCTAAACCCTAAACCCTAAACCCTAAGCTCTAAAACCTTAAACCATAAACCCTAAAGCCCTAAACGCTAACCCCCAAACCCTAAACCATAAAACCTACAATCCTAAACATAAACCCCAAAATCTAAACCCTAAATCCTAAGCCCTAAACTAACCATAAACTAACCCTAAACCCTAAGAATGGGCAGAACCTTGACGGCAAGAACATCATTGTCAACTAGGCTTAGTCTAGATCTGGCAGTGGATGTGAAGGCAAAGGCGGTGGTTATCAAAGTGGTGGTGGGGGATCTGGAGGTGCTGGTGGTCAGAGCAGTGGTGCTTATGGAGGCAGGAGGAGCGACCAAGGTTATAGTCATGGTGGTGGAGGAAGAGGAGATTAGGGATATGATGGCAGATCTTGCTACTCGAGAGGTGGGGTTGGTTTTGATGGAAACTAAAAAAACTGAAGAACGGCCGATCTGATCTACTACTTATGGAATAGTGTATACTTATCTAAGGTTTTTGATTTTCTCTATGGGTGCTCATTTTTTATCAATGTCATTTCTTGTGTATTAAAAAACATGGGGGTGCTACTTGGTTGATTAAATCAAAAAGAATAAATATTGAATATGAATTTATTCTTTGTTAAAAAGGAAACCTTAAACTCTAAACCCTAAACCCTAAACTAAAACTTAAACCCTAAACCTAAAACCTAAACCCTAAACACTAAACACTAAACCTTAAAACCTAAACCCTAAACCCTAAACCCTAAACACTAAACATTAAAAAACTAAACCCTAAAACCTAAACCCTAAACCCTAAAACCATAAACCCTAATTGCTAAAACCTACAACCCTAAACCCTAAACCCCAAATGTTAAACCTGAAACCCTAAATCCTAAACTAACCATAAACCTTGAATAAGATGTCATTAGGAGTATATTTAAAAAATGACCTAATCCAAACATAGTTATGGAAGCTAAAGAAATTGTCTTCAAGAGACTTTCTCTTGACTATTAGAAATTTGAATACCCTAAACCCTAACCCTAAATCATATTATAATACCATATATTGTAGTATAATGTATCATCATATATTTGAGCATGTAGTGATGTGTTTTTGGATGTTATAAGATGTTTTGAAATGTTTTAGTATATTATGGTTTTGTTCCTATAGTCTATATTAATAAAATAAAAATATTGATTTAATAAATCAGATGATGAAGTTTATTAAATTTGAACTGGGAATTTGGTTGTAGTACCAAAGGTGTACTACGCCACTTATAGTCTAAAAAGTAAGATTATATGTTCAAAATAAATATTATATGTTGTAGAAGCGAGACTTTAAAATGATGGAATTTTGCCAAATTCATAATAGGTAGAGCATGGCAACATAATATATTATTTCAACTTAAAATATGTAAATGATACAATTAAAATATATAGTTTTCTTATTTTTTTTAGACTAATTTTATGATTTTTTTTATCTTAAGGAATCCCTTGTGATGTGATATGCAATATAATATAATATAATATGTCATACTGTATTATAATATAAGATGACATAACATAGTGTAGCATCATGCATTATAGCATACTACTGTGCATTACTACTTGTTGTTTAGCATATTTTAGCTCATTATAATATGATGTAGTAGAGTTTGTACTAGTATAATTCATAAAAGTATTGATTAATAGGCTGAGATGATGGGATTTGGCCAAATTTAAGGTAAGATTTAGGGAACATCATTGGGGGTGTGCTATTGTGTGTCATTTAATCAAAAGAATTTAATTTTGCATCCAAAATAAATTCTCACTATTTAACCAAATTTTATAAATTTTTTGCATAGAGTAATTCATTTTAAGGTGTAATGTAAGATAATATATTATATGAAAGCATATAAAAATATAATGCACATAAAAATATAACTTCATATATATATATGAATGTGGTGGTGTGTTACTAGTGTTTTTTGTACATTTTAGCATGTTTTCTTTTGTTATAATACATTGGGTCAAAACTCACAAAAATGTTAATTTGAAGGTTGAGATGGAAGAATTTTGCCAAATTCATGGCACACATCGAGAAGAAACACTAAAATTATGCCATTTTGTACCATTTCTAATAGAAAAAATAATAATTTTACATCTAAAATGAACATTATTCATATTTTGAGTAAACTTGGTTATTTGTTCTAATTAAGTGATTCTAATGAGGAGTAATGTTGGACAATATATTATATTATAGCAAATTCTAATATAACATCATATATTATATTATAATATAGTGTGTTATTTCACACTATAATATCTTTAGCATGATATTATATAGTTAGTTTGAGCTTGCACCATCACAAATCATAAAATGTTGATTATAATGTTAAGATGATGTAATTTGAACGAATAAATTGTTAGGCTTTTAGTTGAAGTATTAAAGGTGTGCATAAGAAAAGAAATAGAATTTGATGAGAATTCCTTGCCAAGGACATGGAGTGAGATCCACAAGGGGATCACACATGCATTGGAAATAACATGTGAGTGGTCTATGTCATGGGCAAAGAAGAAGAAAACCTGTTGGG
Source organism: Cymbidium sinense (assembly GCA_021442155.1). Lineage (NCBI taxonomy): Eukaryota > Viridiplantae > Streptophyta > Magnoliopsida > Asparagales > Orchidaceae > Cymbidium > Cymbidium sinense. Next base: position 207,747,581 of record CM038214.1, read on the forward strand.
GATAAGGTTTGATTTTGATTTGATTATATGATTTATGGAAAGAAGATCGGCTGGATATAAGAATTTATAATCCACTAATGATAAATATCAATTTGTCTTTAATTTGTTCTATTTTAATTGATGTGGAGGCATATTTGCTAGAGATATGAGCTCAAGTCTGTTAGGGATCAGGTATATGAACCATCCACTAGAGAAGCAAGTTTGGGCTATTAGTTGGGGATTAGAATTTGAGTTTGATTTCATAAATTTATTTGGGGATGTATCCACTGGGGATAAGAGTTCGGTTGGATTTCTTTGATTTGTACTCTTTTGGGGAAGTTGGTTTAATTTGGCACCACTGGGGAGGTTGGTTTTGAATTTGATTTATTTTGTTGACTTATTTATATATGCTTAGGCCTCTACTGGTGAGAAGCATATGATTTAACTCCACTGGGGAAAATTAGAAAGGGTTTAATTTAATCTGAGTTAATGTATAGTCCCCGTCGGTGTGTGATGGAGCCACTGAGAAGGGGCTATATCAGCCTTGACCTACCTTAAGTTTACAAATCCAAAAGGATAGTCCACCGGCTATGGGGTAGAGCTAGCCAACCTAATGTGATGCCTTTCGATGTGCAATGATGGTGCTAGGTAGAAGACATAACATACTTACATCTTTCGAAGCGAGGAAGAACCACTAGGTTGAACTGTTGGATGCACAACAAATTGAATCTGACCTAGGGCGACTACTGAGTGAATGTTGTTGGGACTTATGTCAACTTAAAAGTAATCAGGATTAATTTTATCTTAATTTCATACAATTTAATATGGTTTATTTGGTTTAGTTTGATTTTGAATTAAGAGCATATCGGTTGGGGATGTGAGCTAGCCAACCTAAGGGGTTATCTTTTGGTGTGCAACGGCTATGCTAGAAAGAATGCGTAGTGGACTTACATATTCTAAAGTAGGGAACAACGGCTATGGTGACCTATTGGTAGCATAACAAATCGAACCCAACTTAGGGGTGGGTACTGAGTGAATGCCATTGGGGACTTACATCAACTCAAGAGTAGGGAGTTTTGCTATCACTTTCCTAAAGAGAGGATGTAATCCTAATCTATGAGTACCATTAGGGGTGTCCTCCTAATCTACGACTGAATATATATTTTGTTTATATGTTTGCATGAACCCTGTTTATGTGCAAGGGACCACACTAAGAAGGGGCTATGTCTTCCTTGACCTATCTTAGATTTACTAGACCAAGAGTAAATCTGCACATCCATAGGACAAATTCTCCAACCATAGGAGTGGTTACTCGAAAAGGGGAACTGTCAAATCTGATAGAAACCCGAGTAGTGTCTAAATGGTGTCATAAAGGATGTCATCCAAATACAGTTATCCTAAGCCTTGGAAAAGATATCCTATAGGTGCACGGTGGCTAACTCAAGAAGAAAGTATAGCAGACTTACATCTACCTTGAGTGGTATATTCTAAGGTCCGAGAACTAACTAACCTAAGGTGTATCCATCAGCATAGTGATAACCAACAAACCTAAGGTGTCCGTCTGTGTGCAATGATTAACCTAGAAAGAAAGCTTGTAGGCTTACAACTTTCCAAGAAAAATTGATCATCGGGATAGTCTATCATTGATAGGACATATACTATCTGACCTAGAGAAACTACTAAGCGGGGAGCCCCGGGATGGACTGGACCTAGACTTGAAGCAGTTAGAAGGGAAGGAGTCACTAGGGGACTTATCCTATACTTGAAATATACTTGACCTAGTCAATGCAGAAAGGATAATCCAAGAAGAAAGCGTTGAAAACTCACATCCTCTAAATGAAGCCAACATGAGGTAACTTACCGACCATGCAGTAAGGCCTACCAAAAATAATAAGGCACTTGTCAGTGTGAAGTGGCCAAGATAGGAAGGAAAGCATAGCAAACTTACATCTTCCAAACCAAGAAGATCATTGAGGTGACACACTAGCAGGGAAGCACGTCGGTCCAACCTAGAGTAGCTACTGAGTGAGTGCCACTGGGGGTGTTATCTCAACCCAGAGGAGCACGAGAGAAAATATATGTGTTTGTTTTATATGTTTATGTATAGTTTGTGTATAATTTGTGTTTGTGTTGTGTCGATGAATGATAGGATGCTGCTCAGGTTCCTTACACCTACCCTAAACACATCATGGCAGCTTCTCTAATAAGAATACTTTCAACATGGAAGAGATTAAATTTGAAATGGAATTTTGATTGACAATAATTGCTTTCAAACATGATTTATAATATTTCTTTAAGTAGAGCCCATTGATTGGAAGCATTTGACACTCTACCTTATGATTAATAAGCTGATAAGATCATCCTTGGTAGGCCTTTCCTATGGCAAAAGGGCCTTCCCGAGTGGGTTCAAACTTGCCTCCCATCTTACAATAAGCATATTGAGGTTTTTTATTCTATGGTTTATTTTATTTTTTTAGTTTAGTTTAGGTTTTTATTTATTTTATTATAGTTTTTTTATTTTATTTTTAGGTTTAGGTTTAGGTTTTAGTTTAGGTTTTTATTTTTTATTTTTTTATTTTTTTATTTTATTTTGTTTTAGGTTTTTTTTATTTATATTATTATTAGGTTTTATTTAGTTTAGGTTTAGGTTTTTAGGTTTTTAGGGTTTACAATTTGGGGATTAGGGTTTAGGGTTTTAGGGTTTAGGGCTTTAGGGTTTAGTGTTAAGGTTTAAAGTTTAGAGGTTAGGGTTTCGAAGTTAGGCTTTAGGGTTTAGTGTTTAGGGTTTAGGGTTTAGGGTTTAAGGTTTGGTGTTCAGGGTTTTAGGATTAAAGGTTTAGAGCTTAACAGTAAAGGTTTTGGGTTTAGGGTTAGTTTTAGGGTTTAGGATTTAAGGTTAGTTTTAGGGTTTAGGGTTTAGAGTTAGTATTTTTTATTATTTTTTCTTATTTTTTTATTTTTATGGTTTAGAGTTTAGGGTTTAGGGTTCAAGTTTTAGTTTATGGTTTAGGGTTTTTATTTATTTTTTCTAATTAAGAGAAAAATCAAATTCAACATTTCTTCTCTTATTTTTCATCAACCAAGTAACACATAAAGTATCTCCAATTCCCATCAAAACCACCCCACCTCTCGAGTAGCGGGATCCACCATCATATCCCCGATCTCTCCATCTACCACCACCACGGTAGTAACCTCTGTCATAGTTCCATAGGTTTTTTTTATTTATTGTATTTTTAGGTTTTATTTAGTTTAGGTTTAGGTTTTTAAGTTTTTAGTGTTTAGAGTTTATGGTTTGCATTTAGGCTTTAGGGTTTAGAGTTTTTAGTTTTAGGGTTTAGGGTTTAACGTTTAGGGTTTTTGGTTTGGGGTTTCAGGTTTAGGGTTTAGGGTTGTAGGTTTAGGGTTTAGGGCTGTAGGTTTAGGGTTTAAGTTTAGGGTTACTTTTAGGATTAAGGTTTTTTTATTGACTTTATATTTAATCTTTTTTGTTTTTTTATTTTGTTAGGGTTTAGGGTACATGTTTTCGGTTTAAGGTTCAAGTTTTAGTTTATGTTTATTTTTAAATTAAGTAAACCTGTAGGTTTAAGTTTTTTTTTTGTTTTTTGTTTAGGGTTAGCTTAGGGTTTATGTTATTTTTTTAATTTAGTAAACCAGTAGGTTTTGGGTTATTTAGTTTATTTAGTGAATTTTTTATTTATTTTAATTTATTTTATTTTTAATTTTTATTTATGTTTATTTTTTTTATTTTTAGTTAGTTCAATTTATTTATTTTAGGTTTATTTATTTTAATTTAGGTTCTTTTAAATTTAGTTTATTTTAGGTTTAGGTTTAAGTTTTATTTATTTTAGATTAGGGTTAGGTTTATTTTATTTTGTTTATTTTAGGTTTAGGTTTTATTTTATTTTAAGGTTTTGGTTTTATTTTTATATTTTTTAGGTTTATTTTTTAGGTTTAGGTTTTTATTTTATTTTATTTTTATTTTATGTTTTATTTTTTTTATTTAAGTTTTTTACTTTTAGGTTTTTTTTATTTTTTAGTTTAGTTTAGGTTTTTATTTATTTTATTTTAGTTTAGTTTTTATGTTTTAATTTATTTTTTTTAGTTTAGGTTTAAGTTTAGGTTTAGGTTTAGGTTTATGTTTTAGTTTAAGTTTTTATTTATTATAATTTTTTAATTTATTTAGCTTTACATTTTTTTATTTTTAAAACTTTTATGTTTTATTTAATTTAGATTTAGGTTTTAGGTGTTTAGGGATTAGGGTTTGGGGTTTAGGGTTTAGTGTTTAATGTTTAGGGTTTGGTGTTTATGGTTTATGATTTAGGGTTGTAGGTTTTTATGTTTAGGGTTTAGGATTTAGGGTTTAATGATTTAAGGTTTAGGTTTAGGGTTTTAGGGTTTAGGATTTTGGGTTTAGGGTTTAAGGTTTAGTGTTAGTGTTTTTTTTTAAAAAAAATTAAGTAAACTTGTAGGTTTAGGTTTACTTAGTTTATTTTTTATTTATTTTAGTTTATTTTATTTTTTATATTAATTTAGATTTCTTTTTATTTTTATTTAATTTAGTTTATTTATTTTAGGTTTATTTATTTTAGTTTATGCTTTTTATTTTAGTTTAGTTTTTAGGTTTAGGTTTATGTTTTGGTTTACTTTTAGTTTAGTTTTTTATTTTTTTATTTTTTAGGTTTTGATTTTATTTTTTATTTTTTTAGGTTTAGGTTTAGGTTTTATTTTATTTTTTTTAGGTTTAAGTTTTAGGTTTTTTTATTTATGTTTATTATTAGGTTTATTTTTAGTTTAGGTTTAGGTTTATTTTAGTTTATTTCATTTATTTAGTTTAGGTTTAGGTTTAGGTTATATTTATTTTAGTTTAGTTTATTTTAGTTTAGGTTTAGGTTTATTTTTTTTATTTGAGGTTTTGTTTTTTTTAGTTTAGGGTTTAGGTTTTATTTTAGGTTTATTATTTAAGTTTAGTTTTTTATTTAGTTTTTATTTTATTTTATTTTAGGTTTGTTTTTTATTATTATTTTAGGTATAGTATTTTACTTTATTTAAGTTTTTTTTATTTTTTATTTAGTTTAGTTAAGGTTCTTATTTATTTTCTTTTATTTTAGTTTTTATTTTATATTTTATTTTCTTTTTAGGTTTATCTTTATGTTTAGGTCTAGGTTTAGGTTTTAGTTTATGTATTTATTTTAATATTTTCTTTTAATTTATATTTTTTTATTTTTTTTATTTTTAGTTTTTATTTAGTTTAGATTTCAGTATTTAGCTTTTTAGGGTTAGTTTAGGGTTTAAGGTTTAGGGTTAAGGGCTTGGGGTTTGGAGTTTAAGGTTTAAGGTTTATGCTTTTTTTATTTAAGGTTTAGGGTTTAGGGTTTTGGGTTTAGGTTTTAGGGTTTAGGGTTTAGGGTTTAGAGTTTAGGGTTTTAGGGTTTAAGGTTTAGGGTTTTTAGGGTTTAGGGTTTATGGTTTGGGTTTAGGTTTTTAGTTTAGTATTCATGTTTTAGCTTAGGGTTTAGGGTTTTTGGATTTTTTTTATTTTTAAATAGAGAACAAATTCATATTCAACATTTCTTCTTTTGTTAATTTAGTTTATTTTTTATTTATTTCAGTTTATTTTATTTTATTTTATTTATATTTATTTTTTATTTTTATTTAATTTAGTTTATTTATTTTTCATTTATTTATTTTAGTTTAGTTTTTTATTTTAGTTTATTTTTTAGGTTTAGGTTTAGGTTTGTGTTTATTTTTTAGTTGAGTTTTTTTTTTATTTTATTTCTTAGGTTTAGGTTTGTTTTTTATTTTTAGGTTTAGGTTTAGGTTTTTATTTTATTTTTTTGGTTAAGGTTTTACTTTTTAATTTTAGGTTTAGGTTTAGGTTTTATTTTCTTTTCTTAAGTTTAAGTTTTAGTTTCTTATTTTAGGTTTATTTTTAGGTTTTATTTTTTAGTTTAGGTTTAGGTTTATTTTTACTTTATTATATTTTATTTAGTTTAGGTTTAGGTTTAGGTTTAATTTATTTTTGGTTTAGGTTTTGGTTTTATTTATTTTAGTTTAATTTATCTTAGTTTAGGTTTAGGTTGATTTTATTTTTATTTTTAGGTTTCCTTTTAGGTTTAGGTTTTTATTTTATTTTATTTATAGTTTGTTTTATTTTTATTTTAGGTTTACTTTTTATTTTATTTAGATTTTCTATTTTATTTAGTTTAGTTTGGGTTTTTGTTTATTTTATTTTAGTTTATTTTAATTTTAATTTTTTTCTTTTTTTAAGTTTAGATTTAGGTTTAGGTTTAGATTTTAGTTTATGTTTTTATGTTATTTTGGTTTAAATTTTTATATATTTTATTTTTAGGCTTTATTTAGTTTAGTTTTCAATTTTTAGCTTTTCAGGGTTTAGGGTTTAGGGTTAGTTTAGGGTTTAGGGTGTAGGGTTCAGGGTTTGGGGTTTAAGATTTAGAATTTTTGGTTTTTTTTTGGATTTAGGGTTTAGAGTTTAGGGTTTAGGGTTTAGGGTTTAGGGTTTAGGGTTTAGGGATTTAGGATTTAGTTTATGGTTTAGGGTTTAGGGTTTAGGGTTTAAAGTTTTAGGGTTTAGGGTTTAGGGTTTAGGTTATAGGTTTAAGTTTCAAGTTTTAGTTCATTGTTTAGGGTTTTTGGAGTTTTTTTCTTAACAGAGAACAAATTCACATTCAACATTTATACTGTTGTTTATTTAGTTTATTTAGTTTATTTTTTAGGTTTTTTATTTTTAGGTTTATTTTATTTTTTTTAATTTAGTTTCTATTTTTATATATTTTATTTTATTTTATTGTTATTAGTTTATTTTGTTTTATTTTTTTTGGTTTAGTTTTAGGTTTTTATTTTATTTAATTATTTTATTTTATTTTTAGGTTTTATTTAATTTAGGTTTAGATTTTTAGGTTTTTAGGTTTTTAGGGTTTTGGGTTTAGGGTTTATGGTTTAGGGTTTATGGTTTAGGGTTTTAGGGTTTAGGGTTTAGGGTTATGGTTTAATGTTTAGGGTTTAGGGTTTAGTGTTTAGGCTTTAGGGTTTAAAGTTTAGGGTTAGCTTAGGGTTCGGGGTTAGTTTAGGTTATAGGATTTAGGGTTTAGGGTTTAGGCTTTAGGGTTTAGTTTTTTTTGTTTAGGACTAGTTTAGGTTTTAAGGTTTATGGTTTTAGGGTTTAAGGTTTAGGTTTTAGGGTTTAAGATTAGGGTTAGGGTTTAGGATTTAAGGTTTAGGGTAGCCGAGCTCTACCCTTATACAACCTGGAATATGAAAGAATAATTATAACTGTATTAAATGTTATGGGGGTCTTCTTTCTTCATATCTCCATTTCTGATTTGGTTCCTTCTTTCATTTGGATGATGCTTGCTTCAAAGGCATCAGGCACTCTAGGACAAAACTCGTCCAATGCTCATCCTAATCCCTCACATCATTATTCTAATTCCTATTACAAAAACATTTATGTGGGAAAGTAAATCAAACTACACTTGCAAAATAGAGGTTAGCTAAATATAAATATAATCCCAAGCTTGTATTTATAATTTGGACTTAGCACCTACATGGGTAACTAAGCCCACCAGTCCTAACTTGGATTATGCTTAAGGATTTTAGCAATTTGCAAAAAGAGCATTCACATTTATTTTTAAGTATCCCTTAAGCATAATCCCTTGCAAAAAATATGATTAAGTTAATATTGGCCTATCATTTAGTCTATGAAGCATACACACTAACAACCAATCTAAAATAGTACATCATAAAACAAAACATACATCACAGCATAGATCATCCTAACTTAGAGCTAGAAGTGTTGACTTAATTCTAATGTGTGTATTAAAGCTTGTGTGGTAAGTCTTGTTAGGAATTAGTGTTGTATTTTTTAAGTGTAGAAGGATTCAATTTAACATGAAAGGTTGATTTCACATGAAGTAGTTTAATTGATTTGAGAATTTTAATTTATTTTTTTTTCATTTGATTACACTTAGCAACTAAGTGTTATAAAGAGAGGAAAAGAGAATTGCCCTCTTTCATCCCTACTTTAAGTCACTTTCTAAACTATATCAATTTGATTTAGTTCTCTTTAGTGAATGACTTACTAAATGAATTAATTAATCCTTAGTTTAGGTTTACTTTTAATAATCATATTCAAAATGAAAGGAGTCTTAAGATTAATTTAATTGAATTACTACCACATGACATATATTAAATCACTCCTTTCCAACACATGTAACATGCATATGATTTAATCCTAAGTGTATCTATACATGCAACATATTATAGCACACTTAAATGATGAATGTATGTTCATGTTTAGAATTTATATATATTTGATTGAATTATTTAAACATATTAATTTAAAACTTTATCCAAATACTTATACAAAAATGACATAAGAATGAAATTAAATAGGCATGCAACATTGTTAAACTAGGGAAGTGAGGTAATCAAATGATCTCCTAGGAGCTAGCTAAAGCCTCGTACTCTTGAGATGTCCAGACTATATACTTATTTGCATTCAAACATATGTAAATTTGAATAGAAGAACAAAAGAAGTAAGCTCCAAATCATACGACTAATTAATTCAACCACTTAGTTAATTATGAATTCATGTAATTTTAATGTAAAATGGGATTTCCATTCACTAACCACATATAGATATACATGTACAAAGATATCGGCAAGTACATGTCATTATTAAATCAGTGAGGTAATCAAATTACCTCCTTGGTGCTAACTAAAGCCTCGTATTCCCAGGTTGTTTAGACTATATACTTACTTTTCTTGGACACACATGGATGTATACATAAATGAGGGAAAGAAAACTATGCAAAGATTGCATATTTTTTTATTGAATCATTTATATATATGAATTAAAGCACTATCCAATATCTCTTGAAAATCATAAGAATGAAATCAAATGGGTACGTGCCATTGTTAAACTAGGGGAGTGAGGTAATCAAATGACCTTCTTGGGGCTAACTAAAGCCTCATGTTCCCGGGATGCCCAAACTATATACCCATTACCATTTAATCTGACATAAATAAATACATGAATAGAGGAAAGAGAACTCAACATTCATACTCTTAAGCTATAAGCACATGCATTTCTTATGTATTTATAACTAGCATCATATCACATTATTCTTTGTTTATAAGCTTTTGAAAAATAAATTTGGATTTAATACTGATAATAGCCATGCATATATTAAATTAAATCAACACATGCAAGCTTACATAAAGGAAGTCCATTTTATTTTACTTGATTTTGAAAAGATGGATGCATGAATTCAAATGACATACCAAATTTACCATGATTGGAAAGAGGACAATCAAATATAAGCATGTGATTCATTCAACCAAACTAGTTCTTAAGGACAATCAAATCAAATAAGATTATTTAAAGTAAACCAAAGCTTCTTTATTAATTAAGTTTTAAACCCATTCCAACATTAATGATTTGATGTAATTTAAGGAAATGTAATTAAGTTGATTTTATGGGTTAAATAAGTCAAACCTTTAATTAGATGAATTAATTACCCTTACCTATGTCACCTTAAAGTAATAAACTAAATAATTATGAGCCAACATGATATGCATGGAAAATAAACTTGCAATGATCCTAGGAAATAAAATGGGCCTAATGCAATTGGCTCATGATTAATATTTAATTAGATTAAGTGACTTAATTAATTACTCATATGGTTTTCCCATAAATGTGTACTAACCATAATTTCATTACACTCCTTTAGGTTTTTAAACACCTAAAGATCTACCCCATGATTTAATTAATTAAGGTCTAATGTGATTATGATTTCCATTTACTTAGTTATTTAAATAATTAGTTAAATCTTAATTAATTTCATTTTAAAAAAGGGTGAAATGAACATAGGGAAAGGGGACCCAACTCTATTCCTTAGTTCTCTTACTATTGAACAATGATTAATAAACTTAATTAACTAATTTATTACTATTCATGAGATTAATTAATCATTAATAAATGTAAAAGAGTAGTTAAGGTTTTGTTTGTCAATTTTTCTAATTAAGTGAGCAATAAATCCCAAGATAATCATGAGAGACAAAGGTCATCCCATTAAATTAACTGGGTTAAGTTTGGTTTAGTTTAGCTTAGATTTGATTTTGGCTCATTTGAATTCATTTGGGTCAACTCGGTTAAGTTGAACAATTTGACCAAATTGTCCAAATTAGCTTAGGTTTAGTTGACCAATTGAAGATGATTGTAGGTTTTGGTTTTAATTAATTTGGATTAGGTTTTGATTTAGGAAAACTAGAACCTTTAGGTCAATTTGGGCTAAGTAGATCAATTGGGTTCAATTGGGTCCAATCATTTCTTTGGTAAAGTTCAACAATCAATTTGGAATGAACTTGAGCCATTAGCTGTAATCAATTTGGTTTATATTTTGATTTGATCCAATTTGGTCTTTTAGGTCTATTTGGGTCAACTTGGGTCAAGAGGGGCAATTGTGTTTGGTTCGACTCCATTGGAGGTCAAGTCATATTCAAATATTGATTTTGATTTGGTATGAATCATTGGTTTCAAGGGATTTGGTTTAGGTTGCAATTTGGCTAGTTTGGGTTCATAAGGATTTAGGGGTTGACTTGGTCAAATGTCTAAGTTGACTTGGTTTGACCTAATTTGTGACAATTGATCAACCTAGGGTGATCAACAATCATGATGGAAGGTTTTGATGGGCTTAGTTCAATCCAATTTTGGTAGGATTAGAACTTGGCTCAAATAGGTCAAATTGGCCACTTTGGGTCAAGTGGACCAATTGGGTTTAGTTGGCTTGATTTTAGGTTGAGTTTGATTTAGTTGAGTTTATATATGGATTTGGGATTGATATATAAATTCAATTGAAATTGGGTTGGGTTCAAATACGTTTTAGTTCATTTGAACATTTCAAGTCAAAAGGGTTAAGTTGGGTTTGACTTGGGTTGATTTTGGTTTGGCTTGATGATTGTAGATTTCATTTACATTTGTGAATATGATTGAAGGTATGATTGATTCGTGAGAAAGCCAATTTAATTTTGGATTTGGAATGAAGGAATTTGGCTAAGTCCATGATGTTGGGTCACGTTCTTGGTTTTGATTTGGTTTGATTTAGTTTTAATGATTTAAATATATATTTCATTTAAATTTGTGAATATGATTGAAAATATGATTGACTTATGAGAAAATCAATTGAGTTTGACTTGATTTGGGTTACAATTTTGCTAAGTCCATGGGATAGGTCATATGGCTTAAGAAGGGTTTTTATTTAGTTTGATTTAGTTTTGATCATTTAAATGTAGATTTGATTTTTATTTAGGAAGATGATTGAAGATATAAATTCATTATGAGAAAATCAATTGATTTGGATTGATTTGGATTTAGATTTGGCTAAGTCCATGTGATAGGTCATATGGCTTAGGAAGGGTTTGACGTTTGGATTTGATCATGGGCTTCAATCATTTAGTTTTGGAATTTGGGTTTGGATTTGGATTTGGATTTGATGCTTCAATTGAACTTGAGGTTTGGTTTGAGAAGGTGAACATGTATTGGATTTGGGTTGTAAGGTAGGTGGATTATCCTAATCCCTAAGGCATAACCTAATCCTATGGTTAACCCTTCTAAGTCTTTAGGCTTAGGTTAAGTGTTTACCTAATTGTCAAAAGTGTCTTATGATTGGGGAAGTCTTACTGCATAGAAAACTCCTAAGTCTAAGATGGGAAGTTGAATCCGCACTCCAAAAGTGAGGTCAACAGGCCTTTGGCTCCATAGTGTTGCCCTTGGAGATAGATGATTAGAAGATCGAAGCCAAGTTTCATATTATAGACTCAGATACATCTTTCAATGCTTTGCTTGGGAGACTATAGATGCATGAGAATAACATAGGTCCATCCTCTCTACAACAGGGTATGAAGTTTGTGAGAGGTGGGATCGTCTACCGTGTCTAAGGAGATCTCAAACCCTTTATAGTTTATGAGGTCGGCATATATGAGGAAGCGGCTTACTACCTCCCTCAAAATCAATACGTATATTCTCACGAACTTGGCCAAAGTTAAAAAAAGAAAAAAAAAGAAAGATAAATAGAAAAAGAAAAGAAAAGAGAAAATAAAAAATGAAATAAAAGGGAGCTAAAATAGACTTGGAGGAGGAAGTGGAGCCTGACGTTAAATTCCACCCATGGTTCGTTAATCCATTCGAACATATGGGTAGGATGACGACCTCCACAGAGGAAGAGGCCAGTTCAGAGGTAATCCTAGGGTAGAAAATATCCTTCTGGCTACCTAATAGAAAATATGTCCATACTAGGGTACACACTATCCATAGACTTGAGTCTAGTTCATAGGATGAGTCTTATATGGTTAACACCCCTCTTCTCATAGATTCCTTTGGAGGTGACACTTGAGCCAGATAGCAATGAAGACCAGGCCCCAAAATAAACATAAATATATCCAAGTCTATATGTGAAACATTTAGACATTTGTTGGGAACCTTAGCTCTAACCCCACTTTCCTCTTAAAAAGTTGAGTGATTGGTAGTTAAGGAAGCCCCTAAGTCATCCACATGTGTGAAGACACAGAGGTTCTTTTGGGAGCATCATCCTCAAGTCAAGAAGTTGATGTAGAACTTTAGGATGATTCATAAAGAGATTTAATAAAATTACCTTTTGATTGGTACTTGGCTTGTGTTCAAAATTTAGTATAAAAAAGTATAATTCCATATACTTGGTCAAAGCATAGGTTAGATTACTTTGAAAGAGTATGGAAGAACAAATGCAAGATCTCTTAATTAAGACCTGGACTAGGATTTGGTATAGAGAGTCTAGTCAATGATGATGATTACTGCTTAGTCATCACCAATCTATTGGAATATAATAGGGTTTTTTTTTTCAAATCACATTAACTCATATGAGGAGTTGTGCTTAGAAACATTAGATGATCTAGATGATTTTAAATTCAAAGATGCACTGCTAGAGTTGAAGAAGAGATCAAGTCAACCATCGATGAGCTCATGGAAATCAACTTAGAAACTGAAGATGATCCACGCCCAGCATACTCAGTTCTTCATTGAATGAAATTGAAACCAATGACTTAGTTAGGCTATTGACTGAGGATAAGGACTACTTTGCATGGAGCTATGAAGAGATGCCTGGATTAGCTCGACATAGCGATCCACAAACTAGCAATAGAGCTTACTACTAACCCTATCAACCAAGCTCCTAGATGCATGCAATTAGACATAGAATAATAGGTCATTTATGAAGTCAAGAAACTGATCGATGCTAGCTTCATCCGGGAAGAAAAATACCCTACCTAGTTAGCCAACATTGTCTAAGTTAAGAAAATGAATGGCCAAATTCACATATGCATAAATTTTAGGGGATTTAAATAAGGCATGTCCAAAAGATGAATTTCTATTACCAATATCTAAGCTGATGGTGGACATTGCCTCTTCTCATGCAATATTCTTTTTCATGGATGGGTCATCTAGATATAAATAAATAAAGATGACCCATAAAGATGAAAGAAACACTGCATTTAGAACCCCGATCGAAATTTATTGCTATAAGGTCATGCCTTTCAGCCTTAAAATGCCAGTGTTAAATACCAGTGGGCTATGACACGAATCTTCCATGAACTGATTCATCATCAAGTCGAGTGTTATGTCGATGATCTCATGGTGAAAACTAGAGAAAAGAAAGACCATCTCTTTGGCTTGAGAGTAGTTTTCAAATAGTCAAGATAATTTAACCTCAAAATGAACCCTTTGAAATGTGCATTCATAGTAGCTTCAAAAAAATTCTTTGGGTTTATTGTCCAACCCCATGGAATTGAAATTTATGTGGAGAAGATCAATGCGATATTATAAATGCCACCCCAAAATTTTAACTCAACTCAAATCATTCCAAGGAGCTTGGCATGTCTAAGATGATTTATATCCAACCTGAGAAGATGTCATCCTTTCGCACTTATCAAAAGGATGCCAAGTTCAAGTGGTATGGCAAGTGTGAGCATGCCTTCGAAGATATAAAGCATTACTTGATGACATCGCTAGTTCTAACAGCCCCTATCTCGGGCAAGCCGCTCAGACTTTACACTGCTGCATTAGATGACTCCCTTGGTGCTTTGTTGGCCCAAGCTAATAACGAAGGGAAGGAAAATGCACTCTACTATCTCAGCCATCGTCTAATCTTTGCTAAGATAATTATCCACCCATTGAGAAGAATTTCCTAGCTTTAATCTTTTCACCCCAATAGCTACAACACTACATGCTTACTCATAAGGTGAACTTAACCTTTAGGATCGATCCACTACAGTATCTCATGACATGGCTAACACTATCTGGACGGTTGGCATGACGATCCATGATCCTCTCATAATTTGGCATTACCTTCATACCCCTTTGTGCGATGACAGTATAAGCTCTAGCAGATTTCTTCATAGCACACCAACTTCCTGCTGACACTCAGCTTAGTGATGATCTCCTTGATGAACTAATCATGAACTTAGGGGATACTACCATTCATCACTGGCAGATGTACTTTGATGGTGTGGCTTTCTCTCAAACAGGAGAAGAACCACAATCTACTAGTCCAAGAAAGGCAGGGGTAGGAATAGTTCTCTTAACTCTAGACCACATTATGATGAGATTCTCATATTATCTGTCTAATCCTTGCACCGACAATGAAGCTGAATATGAGGCTCTGATTGCCAGTATGGAGTTAGCTGTTGCATTAAGCATCCAAAACATCAACATCTTTGGGGATTCTCAGATAGATATCAACCAAATCGATAGGTCCTATTAGGTTATAAAGTCCAAGCTCCATCACTACCATAAGTATACCATAGGGTTGTTGGCCCAAATCCTAGAGGTTACCATTTATAAGATTCCTCGAGGAACACATAGTGTATGCTTTAGCCAAGCTTGCCAAGGAGTTGGCATGCTCGGAGGATGAGTCCATATCAATAAAGGTCCAAAATAGACAAGTCTTATCCTTTATTGGTATTGAACTCTTCAAAAAGCACTCTCTTAAAGGAGAGATTGACATTTCCAAGAAGGACGAGGAGTTTGATTGGAGGCAACCATTCATGGAATACCAAAATAAAGGCAAACTACCACAAGAGAAGTCCCAAGCTTATCAGATGAAGTAGAGAGTACTTTCTTACACTCTTGTGGATGGTGTCTTATATCATGGTCCTTCGATCATATGTGGTTACATTAGATAAGCAAGCCCATAAGTTAATGATCGAGGTACACTTAGGATTATGTGGAGCCAACCAATCGGTCAAGATAAAAGTTTAAGAGACTAGGATACCGGCCTTGATTATCAAAGATTATGTGGATATTACTAGGCGATGCCACCAATGTCAAATACATGGTGTGGTCCTACACCAACCACCCAACATTCTACATCCTACATTGGCCTCATGGACATTCGAGTGTTGGGTTTCTTACATAGTGCGTCCAACTGATTCTCCTTCTTCTAAGGGTCATCGGTTCACCTTAACTGCTACTGACTACTTTTCCAAATGGGTGAAGGAAATTCCATTCGGAGAGTTCACAGCTCAGCATGTGCTCTAATTTTTTAGGAACCATATCGTATATAGGTTCGAAGTGCCTCGATGACTTATACCTGATAATGGTACTGCATTCAAGAGCATTGAGATCAACAACTTTGTGCAGATACATAATACAGATTGGAGTTAATCTACCATCAACTACCTGAGGGAAAATGTCTTAGCAGAAGCCTTCAAGAAAACTCTCATCCAAATACTAAAGAAGGCACTTGACAATAATGAGCGATAGTGGCATGAGAAATTAGTTGAGGCCTTGTTGGCCTACCACACCATATATAGAACTCCAACTCAGTTTTCTCCTTTCTCCTTAGTGTATGGGTCTGAAGCTGTTCTACCATTAGAAGTCCAACTCCCATCACTAAAGATAGCTATGGGTAGCAAGATCACAATAGAGTAGAATGCTAAGTTGTGGTTAGAAGAACTAGATGGTTTGGAGGAGAAATGCCAATGAACATGCAAAACCTTGAGTTCTACAAAGCTAAAATGTTTCAAGCTCACAACATGTTGGTCCATCTTAGAGATATTCAATTAGGATAGCTTATTTTAGTTCTGAGGAGATAATTTGTTGTCCATCATAAGATGGAAGGCAAGTTTGAACCCACTTAGGAAGGCCCTTTTGCCATAGAAAAGGCCTGCAAAGGAGGATCTTATCAGCTTATTTATCATAACAGAGAGCATCCAATGCTTCTAATCAATTGACTCTCCTTAAAGAAATATTATAGATTATGTTTGAAAATAATTATCATCAATGAAAATTCCATTTTGAATTCAATCTCTTCCATGTTGAAAGTATTCTTGTTTGTGAATCTACCATGATGTGTTTAGAGTTGGTGTATGGAACTCGAGCAGCATCTTATCCTTCATCGACACAAAAAAATACAAACTACACACAAACATATAAAAAAACACATATATATTATCTCGAGCTACTCTGAGTTAAGATAACTCCCAAGACTCATTCGGTAGTTGCTCTAGGTCGCCGATGTGCTACCCTACTAGTGTGTCACCCCAGTGATCTTCTTGCTTTAAAGGATGTAAGTATGCTACGCTTTCCTTCCTTACGTGGCCACTACACACCAATGAACACCTTATTAGTTTGGTAAGCCTTACTGCATGGTCGGTAAGATACCTCATGTTTGCTTCGTTTAAGAGTATGCGAGTCTGCTACACATTATTCTTGGATTAGC
Source organism: Cymbidium sinense (assembly GCA_021442155.1). Taxonomy (NCBI): domain Eukaryota; kingdom Viridiplantae; phylum Streptophyta; class Magnoliopsida; order Asparagales; family Orchidaceae; genus Cymbidium; species Cymbidium sinense. Next base: position 207,764,329 of record CM038214.1, read on the forward strand.
TTTCATACACTGATTGGTTTGAGTATATTTGAGGTTTTGGATAAGTTCCCTAGTAGCACCTTCCCTTTTGATTACTTCACGTCTAGGTCTAGTCCTTCCTCCGGGCACCCCGCTTAGTAGTCTCTCTAGGTTAGATAACAATTGTCCCACCACTGACAGACTATTCTGATGATCAGTTCTGCTTGGAATGTTGTAATCCTAAAAGCTTTCTTTCAAGATGGATCATTGCACACCAATGGGCACCTTGGTTGGTTGGTTCTCACTATGCTAATGGATACACCACTCATGCTAACGGATACAACTTAGGTTGATTGGTTCTCGCACCTTAGGATACACCACTCATGGCATAAGTAAGTCTACTACAGTTTGCCCTTAAGTTGGCAACCATACACCTATAGGCCTTCTTTTCCAAGGCTGAGGATAATGCCCCTAGCTGCACTTCTCATGTGGGTGCTATATTTGGATCACATTCTTTTTTATCCCATTTAGACACTACTTGGGTTACTATCGGATTGGATAGTTCTCCTTTCTGACTAGCCACCCCTATGGTTGGAGAATCTGTCCTCCATTGGTCTGGTAAATCTGAGATAGGTCAAGGCTGACAAAGCCCCTTTTTAGTGTGGTCCATCAAACACTAACAGGGTCCACGTAAACATATAAATAAAATATATATTCACTTGTGGATTAAGAGGACACCCCTAGCCGTACCTTTTCCCAAGAAGGTATCTTATCTTTAGGACAATGTTAGCAAAACTTACTATAAGAATTGCCTGACAACTCTTGACTTGATATAAGTCCCTAAAGACATTCACTCATTAAGTGCCCCTAAGTCGGGTTCAATTTGTTATGCTACCAATAGGTCACCCTAGCAATCGTTCCATGCTTTAGAAGATGTAAGTCTGTTATGCCATCTTTCTAGCATAATCATTGCACATCGAAAGACAACCCCTTAGGTTGGCTAGCTCTATCCCATGGCCAATAGACTATCCCTTTGGATTTATAAATCTGAGATAGGACAAGTTTGATATAGCCCCTTCTCAGTGGGTCCATCGCACACTGACATGGTCCATAAATTAAATCTATCAAATTTCACTAAGGTCCATCCCTAGTGGATATGCCCTCAATTCAAAATCAAAATAAACCAAACTAATCATATTAAATTACATGATATTAAGATAAAATTAATCCTGACTACTTTTGAGTTGACTTAAGTCCTCAACGACATTCACTTAGTAGTCGCCCTAGGTCAGGTTAGATTTATTGTGCATCCAACAGGTCACCCTAGTGGTTATTCCTTACTTTAGAAGATGTAATTCTGCTACACCTTCTTCCTAGCATAGTCGTTGCATACCAAAAGGCAACCCCGGTTGGCTCTACCACAGGTAGGCTATCCTTTTGGATTTGTAAACCAGAGGTAGGCCAAGGATGTATAGCTCCTCCTTAGTGGGTCCCTCGCACATTGATAGGGTCCATAGGTTAACTCAGATTAAATTAAACCCAATAAAAATTTTCCCATGGAGTTAAATCACACCCTTCTCCCTAATGGAGCCCTAAATCATATATAAATAAGTTAAGCAAATAAATCAAATCTAAAAACAACCTCCCTAATGGAGCAAAATTAAACCAACTCCCCAGTAGAGTCTAAATTAAAGAAATCCAACCAAACTCTTATCCCTAGTAGATACGTCCCCAAACAAATCTATGAAATCAATGTTAGATCCTAATCCCTAATGGATTGCCCAAACCTGCTTCCCTTGTGGAAGGTTCATAAACCCGATCCCTAGCAGACTCGAGCCCATATCTCTAGAAGATATGCCTCCATATCAATTAAAATAAAATAAATTAATGTTGATTCAATCTTAATCCCCTGTGGATTATAGATTCTTATCCTCAGTGGATCTTCTTTCAATAAATATTATAATTAAATCAAATTTAAACTTTATCCCCATCAGATTTTCTTCTTCTATGCCCTCGATATAGACCCCTCACGTCATGTCCAATGCATGTGTGATCCCCTAGCGGATCTTGTTCCATGTCCTTTCCTTGGAATTCTCATCAAATCTTATTTTTTCTCTTATGCACACATTTAATACTTCAACCAAAAGCCTAACAAGGCATTCATTCAAATTACTTCATCTTAACATTATAATCAACATTTTATGATTTGTGATGGTGCACACTCAAACTAACTATACAATATCATGGTAAACATATTATAGTGTGAATTAAGACACTATATTATATTATAATATATGATGTTATATTATAATTTGCTATAATATAATATATTGTCTAACATTACACCTCAATAGAAGAACTTAAAAGGAACAAATAACAAAATTTTTTAAAAATATGAATAATGTTCATTTGGGATGTAAAATTGTTATGTTTCTATTAGAAATGATACAAAATAGCATAATTTCGGTGTTCATTACACCTCTTACATTCAGGTTCTGTTGAAATTATCACCCTGGTTGAGCTGATTAAAAAAGGCGATAAGGTGGGATCTTTAGAGGCTGCTCTCCTCGCTAAGCTGGGGACTAGGCCATTCTCTTATGGCCTTATCATCCAGTCTGTGTATGATGATGGTTCAGTGTTCAGTCCTGTGGTGCTTGACCTCACTAAAGATGATCTCACCGAGAAGTTTTTAGCAGCCCTTTAAATGATCACTTCTCTCTCACTGGCCCTCTCTTATCCCACCCTTGCTGCAGCATCCCACATGTTCATCAACGCTTACAAGAATGTCCTCACCATCACGATTTCCACTGATTACACATACCCGCATGCCGAGAAGGTTAAGGAGTATTTGAAAAATCCTAGTAAATTTGATGTGGCTACTACGCCTGATGCTTCTGCTACTCTTACTACTGCTACTGGTCTAGCTTCTGTAATGGAAGAGAAGAAGGAAGAGCCTGCTGAGCAACTGATGATGATACGCTTATTCACAAAGCTTTGTTGTCCTTCTGTAAAATAAAATTTTATTATCTCTAGCAGTTAAATCAATTTTTGAAATACTATTTTTATGAATTTCTGAATTACATTTTATTTTATCTTATTTTATTAGTTGTTAGAGGATAATGTCATATTCGATTTGGTAATTTCTTGTCTATTATGGAATCATTTGCATTTAAAATTAATAAAAAACTTAAAATCTAAGCCTTAATAGTATACCATAAACCCTAAACACCAAACCCTAAACCTAAACCTAAAGTAACTAAATAAATTAAAGAAATAAACATGAACCCTAAAACCTAATAAACCTAAGCCTAAACTCTAAGAATGGGCAGAACCTTGATAGTAGGAACATCATCGTCAACCAGGATCAGTCTAGATCTAGTGGCAAAGGCGAAGGCAGAGGTAGTGGTAATCGTTGTGTTGGTGGGGGATCTAGAGGCGCTGGTTGATATGGAGGTGGTGGTCAAAGCAGTGGTGGTTATAGAGGTGGGAGGAGAAACGGAGGTTACAGCCATGGTGGTCGTGGAGGGAGAGATCAGGGATATGATGGTGGATCCCTCTACTCGAGAGGCCAGTGTGGTTCTCATGGGAACTAGAAAACTAAAGAAAGGCTGATCACACCGCTACTTTAACTGTGTCTTTATAGTAGATGGTTCTAGTTATCTACTTTTGATTTGCTCTATGCATGCTCATTTTTTATCTATGTCATTGTTTGTGTCTTAGAAAATTTGGTGTGTTACTTGGTTGATGAAATCGAGAAGAAGAAATTTTGAATTTGAATGTTAAAAAAACAAAAATCCTTAAACCCTAAACCAAAATTTGAACCCTAAACACTAAACCCTAAACCTTAAACTCTAAACCCTAAAAATAAAAAAAATAAAAAAACAAAAAAAAACCATAACCCTAAACCTTAACCCCTAAAACTAACCCTAAACCCTAAACCTACAACCTTTAACCCTAAATCCTAAACCCTAAAACCCTAAACCCTAAACCATAAACCTTAAACCCTAAACTCTAAACCCTACACTCGAAAACCCCAAACCCTAAACCCTAAACTCTAAACTTTAAACCCTAATCCTAAACCATAAACCCTAAAAGCATAAACCCTAAAACACTAAACCATAAACCTAAACCCTAAACCCTAAACCCTCTAATAGGTGATGGTTACTGGAACTGAGAAATCAAGAATGCTTATGGAACTATGTCTTTAGAGTAGAGACATTTCTAGTTATCTAAGGTTTTTAATTTGCTCTATGTGTGCTCATTTTTTATCCATGTCATCGCTTCTATCTTAGAAAACATGGAGTTTTACTTTGTTGATGTAATCAAGAAGAAGAAATGTTGAATTTGAATTTGTTCTCTATCAAAAAAAAAACAAAAGCCCTGAACCCTAAAGTAAAACCTAAACCCTAAAAATTCATAAAAAATTATAAATAAACCCTTAACCCTAAAACTAACCCTAAACCTTAAACCCTGAACCATAAAACCCAAAACCCTAAACCCCAAAACCCTAAACCCTAAACCTTAAACCATAAACCATAAACCCTAAATTGTAAACCCTAAACCCTAAAAACCTAAAACTTAAACCTAAACTAAATAAAACATAAAAATAAAATAAATAAAAAAATCTAAACCTAAAAAAATAATAATAAAATAAAATAAAATAAAAACCTAAACTAAAACCTAAACCTAAAAATAAAATAAAATAAAATAAAACTAAACTAAAATAAATATATAAAACCTAAACTAAAATATAAAATAAACCTAAAAATAGAAAACCTAAATAAAATAAAAACTAAATAAAAAATAAAAATAAAATAAAATACAATAAAATAAAATAAAACTAAATAAAAACCTAAACCTAAAATATAAACCTAAAAATAAAATGTAAAAATAAATAAAAAATAAAACTTAAACCCTAAACTAAAAAAAAATCTAAATCTACAATAAAGAAAATAAAATAAACCTAAACTTAAGCTAAACTAAACTAAACATAAATAAATAAAACCTAAACCTAAACCTAAAATAAATTAAACCAAAACCCTAAAATAAATAAAAAATAAAGCCCAAACCTTAAATTAAATAAAAAAACCAAAACCTAAAATAAAAAATATATAATAAACCTAAACCTAAACTACAATAAACTAAACTAAAATAAATAAAACCTAAACCCAAACCTAAAATAAAGTAAACCTAAACCCTAAACTAAATAAAATAAAATAAACTAAAAATAATCCTAAAACTAAACTAAAAAATAAACCTAAAATAAAAACTTAAAATCTAAACCTAAAAAAATAAAATAAAAACCTAAACCTAAACCTACAAATAAAAAAACCTAAACCTAAAGAATAAAATAAAAACAAAACTAAACTTAAAAAAAACATAAACTTAAACCTAAACCTAAACCTAAAAAAGAACTAAAATAAAAAAAAACCTAAACTAAAATAAATTAAATAAAATTAAAATAACCCAAATAAAATAATAAAATAAAATAAACTAAAATAAAATAAATAAAAAATAAACCAAATAAACAAAAAAAAAAACTTAAACCTACTAATTTACTTAATTTTAAAATAAACCCTAAAGCCTAAACCATAAACCCTAAACCCTAAATCCTAAACCTTAAACCCTAAACCCTAAACCTTAAACCCTAAATCCTAAACATTAAATCCTAAACCTTAAACCCTAAACCCTAAACCATAAAACTAACCCTAAACCCTGAACACTAAACCTGCAACCCTAAACCTACAATATTAAACCTTAAACCCTAAACCCTAAAAAACCCTAAACCCTAAACCCTAAACCCTAACGATAACCTTAAACCCTAAACTAACTATAAAATATAAACCCTAAACCTTAAAAACCTTAAAACCTAAAGCCAAACCCAAAACCTATAACACTAAACCTACAACCATAAACTCTAAACTTAAACCTAAACCTAAACCTAAACTTAAACCAACCTAACCTAAATCATAATAGTATAAAACCCTAAACCCTAAAACTAAACTAAAACTTAAACCCCTAAACCATAAACCTTAAAACCCTAAACTAACTAACTATAAACCATAAACCCTAAACCCTAAAACCTTAAACCCTAAACCTTAAACTAACCCTAAACCAGAATCCCAAAACCCTAAAAACCCTAAAGCATAAAGTTTAAACCCTAAATCCTAAAACTTAAACCTCAAACCCTAAACCCTAAATCCTAAACACCAAAACCTTAAATCCTAAACCCTAAACCCTAAACCCTAAACCCTAAAAAAATAAACCCTAAAATCTTAAACCCTAAACCCTAAACCCAAAACCCTAAACTCTAAACCCTAAACCCTAACCCTAAACCTTAAACCTTAAATTCCAAACCCTAAACCTAAACTTAAAGTGACTAAATAAATTAAAAAAGTAAGCCTAAACCCTAAAGCCTAACAAACCTAAATCATAAACATAAGAATGGGCAAAACCTTGATGGAAGGAACGTCACCATCAACCATGCTCAGTCTAGAGTTGGCGATGGAGGGGAAGGTGAAGGTTATCCCACTAGTGCTGGGGGATCTGGAGGTGTTGGTGGATATGGAGGTGGTGGTGAGAATAGTGGTGGTTATGGTGGCTGGAGGAGCAATGGAGGTTACAACCATGGTGGTGCGGAGGGAGAGATCAGGGATATGATGGTGGATCTCGCTACTCGAGAGGCCAGGGTGGTTCTGATGAGATTTGGAGAAATTGAAGAATGGTTGATCTGATCTGCTGCTTATGGAACTATGTCATTATAATAGAGACAATTCAAGTTATCTAGGGTTTTTATTTTACTCTATGCGCGCCCATTTTTTATATATATCGTTACTTATGTCTTAGAAAACATGGTGTGTTACTTGGTTGATGAAATCAAAAAGAAGAAATGCTAACCCTAATCCCTAAAACCTAAGCATAAATCTTAAAAATAAAAAATAAAAAAACCCTAACCCTAAACCCTAAACCTACAACATTAAACCCTAAACCCTAAACCTTAAAACCCTAAATCCAAAACCCTAATCCTTAAAACCCTAAACCATAAACCCTAAAACCTACAACCCTAAACCCTAAACCCTAAACCCCAAACCCCAAACCATAAAACCTAAACCCTAAACCCTAAACCCTAAAAACCTAAATACCTAAACATAATCTAAATAAAACTTAAAAATAAAATACATAAATAAATCTTAACCTAAATAAAAAAAACCAAAACTAAAACTTAAACTTAAACCTGAAAATAAAATAAAATAAAAAATATAAACTAAACTAAAATAAAATAAATAAAAACCAAAACTAAACTTAAAATAAAATAAACTTAAAAAAATAAAACCTAAATAAAGTAAAACTAAACAAAAAATAAAATTAAAATAAACCTAAAATAAAAATAAATGAAAACCAAATAAAACCTAAACCTAAAAAATAAACCTAAAAATAAATAAAAAATAAAACCTAAACCTAAAATTGAAAAAAAAACCATAAACATAGAATAAATAATATAAATTAAAGCAAAATCTAAACTAAAATAAACTAAACTAAATTAAATAAAACTTAAACCTTAACCTAAAATAAACTAAACCTAAACCCTAAACAAAATAAAATAAAATAAACTAAAAATAAACCTAAATGTAAACTACAAAAATAGAACATAAAAATAAACCTAAAACCTAAACTTAAAAAAATAAAATGAAAATATAAACCTAAACCTAAAAAAAATAAAACCTAAACCTAAAAAATAAAATAAAATAACTTAAACTAAAATAAATAAACTTAAAATAAATAAACCAAACTTAATAAAAATAAAAAGTAACCTAAATAAAAATAATAATAAAATAAAATAAAGTACATAAAAAATAAACTAAATAAACCTAAACTTATGATTTCACTTAATTCAACAAAAAAAGTAAAAAAATCATAAACCCTAAACCTTAAAGTCTAAACCATAAACCCTAAACCTTAAAATCCTAAATCATAAACCCTAAACCCTAAACCCAAAACCCTAAACCCCAAACCCTAAACCCTAAATCTTAAACCCTAAACCATAGAAACCTAAAAATCTAAACCTAAACTAAAGAAAACCAAAAAGGTAAATAAATAAAATGACATAAACTTATAAAAATAAAAAATAATAACCTAAACATAAACATAAAAATAAAATAAAAAAAAATAGAAACTAAACTAAAATAAAATAAATAAAAACCTAAACTAAACTAAAAAAATAAAATAAACCTAAAAATAAACTTAAAATAAAAACCAAATAAACCTTAAATAAAATAAAATAAAAACTAAATAAAAACCTAAACCTAAAAAATAAACCTAAAAATAAATAAAAAAAAACTTAAACCCTAAATTAAATAAAACATAAATCTAAAATAAACGTAATAAAATAAACCTAAACCTAAGCTAAAATAAACTAAACTAAAATAAATAGAACCTAAACCTAAACCTAAAATAAACTAAACCTAAACCCTAAACTAAAAAATAAAACCTAAGAATAAACCTAAAATAAAAACCTAAAACTTAAACCAAAAAAAATAAAATAAAGACCTAAACCTAAACCTAAAAAATAAAAAATAAAATCAAACCTAAAATAAAATAAAAGTAAAAGTAAACTAAAAAATAAACAAAAACCAAAACCTAAACATAAAAATAAAACTAAAATAAGAAACTTAAATAAAAATAAAAAAAACTTAAAATGTATAAACTAAACTAAATAAAACTAAAGAATAAACCTAAATAAAAGACAAAAATAAAATAAGCCAAAATAAATAAGAAAATAAACTAAATAAAACTAAACCTATCGATTTACTTAATTAAAAAAACCCCTAAACCCTAAACCCTAAACCCTAAATCCTAAACCCTAAACCCTAAATCCTAAAAAATAATAAACCCTAAACCCTAACCCTAAACTCTAAACCCTAAATTAACCATAAACCCTAAATCGTAATCCCTAAAAATCCTAAAACCTAAACCCAAAACTAACCCTAAACCCTAAGCTAACCCTAAACCATAAACCCTAAACCCTCAAAACCCTAAACCCTAAAGCCCAAACACTAAAATCTAAACCCTAAACCCTAAACCTTAAAACCCTTAACCCTAAAATCATAAATTCTAAACTCTAACCCAAAACCCTAAACCCCAATAGCATAAACCTTAAAACCTAAACTAAACTAAAAAAATAAAATAAACCTAAAAATATAAAACCTAAAAAAAAACTAAATAAATAAATAAATAAATAAAATTTTGAATCAATTTGTTCTTAAAAAAAACCTAACTAAATTGAAACTTAAACCTAAACCTAAACCTAAACCTAAACCTAAACCCAAAACCTAAACCTAAATCTAAACTAAACCCTAAACCCTAAACCCTAAACCCTGAACCCTAAATCCAAAAAAAAAACCCAAAACCCCAAATCCTAAACCTCAAACCTAAACCCTAAACTAACCTAAAATAAAAGAAACCTAAACCTAAAAAAGAAAATAAAAACTCAACTAAAAAATAAGCATAAACCTAAAAACTTAAAAAAATAAACTAAAATAAAAAACCTAAACTAAAATAAATAAACCTAAAATAAATAAACCAAATTAAATAAAAATAAAAAGTAAACTAAAATAAAATAAATAAAAAATAAACTAAATAAATAAAAGAAGAAATGTTGAATGTGAATTTGTTCACTATTTATAAATAAAAAACACAAAACCTTAAACCCTAAGCTAAAACATGAATCATAAACTGAAAACCTAAACCTTAAACCCTAAATCCTAAACCCTAAAAACCCTAAATCCTAAAATCTTAAACCCAAAATCCTAAACACTAAACCCTAGACCCTAAAACCTAAACCCTAAACCCCAAACCCTAAACCCTAAACTCCAAACCCCAACCCTAAACCCTAAACTAACCCTAAAAAGCTAAAAATTGAAATCTAAATTAAATAAAACCTAAAAATAAAAAAATAAAAAAATTAAATTAAAAGAAAATAATACACTAAAAGAAAAAAATATAAACTAAAACCTAAACCAAAACATAATCTTAAAATAAAATAAAATAAAAAATAGAAACTAAAATAAAATAAAAACTAAACTAAACTAAAAAAATAAAAAACTTAAATAAAGTAAAAGACTAAACCTAAAATAATAATAAAAACAAACCTAAAATAAAATAAAATAAAAAATAAATAAAAACCTAAACTTAAAAAATAAACCTAAAATAATACCTAAACCCTAAACTAAAAAAAACCAAAACCTAAAATAAAAATAAAATAAACCAAAACCTAAACAAAAATAAACTAAACTAAAGTAAATAAAACCTAAACTTAAACTTAAAATAAACTAAACCTAAACCAAAACCTAAACTAAATAAAATGAAATAAATTAAAATTAAACCTAAACCTAAACTAAAAAATAAATCCTAAAAATAAAGATAAAATAAAAACCTAAAACCTAAACCTAAAAAAATAAAATAAAAACCTAAACCTAAACCTAAAACTATAATATAAAATTGAAACCTAAAAAATAGAATAAAAATAAAACTAAACTAAAAAATAAACCAAAACCTAAACCTAAACCTAAAAAACTAAACTAAAATAAAAAACCTAAACTAAAATAGATAAACTTAAAATAAATTAACTAAATTAAATAAAAATAAAAATAAACCAAAATTAAAATAAAAAAATAAAAAAACTAAAAATAAAATAAAAAATAAACTAAATAAACCTAAACCTACGAGTTTACCTAATTTAAAAAATAACAAATAAAAAAATAAAAAATACTCTAACCCATAAACTTGTAACCCTAAACCCTAAATCCTAAACCCTTAAGCCCTAAACCCTAAACCTTAAACCCTAAACTATTTAACCCTAAACCCTAAACCCTAAACACTAAACCCTAAACACAAAAACCTACAACCCTAAATCATAAACCCTAAACACCAAACTGTGAACCCTAAACCCTAAACCCAAAATGCCAACACTAATCCCCAAACACCAAAAACCTAAAAACTTAAACCTAAACTAAATAAAACTTAATAATTTTAAAAAATAAAAAAACCTAAAGCTAAATAATTTAAAAAATATAATTAATATAACCTAAACTAAAACTTAAATTTAAACCTAAAGAAAAACTAAACTAAACTAAGATAAAATAAACAAAAACCTAAACTAGGCAAAAAAAACCTAAAAATAAAAAACTTAAATTAAAAAAACAAAACATAAAATAAAAATAAAATAAACCTAAAATAAAATATAATAAAAAATAAATAAAGCCTAAACCAAAAAATAAATAAAAAATAAAACCAAAATAAAAAAACTAAAAAAAGCCTAAACCTAAAATAAAAAAAATAAAATAAACCTAAACCTAAACTAAAATAAAGAAAACCTAAACCTAAACCTAAACTAACATATAAAACCTAAAATAAAAACCTAAAACATAAACTTAAAATAAAAAATAAAAACCTAAACCTAAACCTAAACCTAAAAATAAAAAATAAAACCTAATCCTAAAAATAAAATTAAACTAAAAAATAAACATAAACATAAACTTAAACCTAAAAAATGAACTAAAATAAATAAACCTAAAATAAATAAGCTAAATTAAATGAAAATAAAAAGTAAACCTAAATCAATATAAAAATATAATAAACTTAAATAAACTAAATAAACCTAAACTATTGGTATACTTAATTTAAAAAAAAAACCCCTTAAACCCCAAACACTAAACCCGAATCCCTAATTGCTAAACCTTAAACCCTAAACCCTACAACTAACCCTAAACCCTAAAAACCCTAAACCCTAAGCTAACCCTAAACCCTATGCTAACCCTAAACCTACAACCCTAAACCCCAAAAACTAAAAACCCTAAACCCTAAACCCTAAACCCTAAAACCCTAAAGCCTAAAACACTAAACCCTAAACCCTAAATGCTAAACCATAAAAACCTAAACCTAAACTAAATAAAACCTAATAATAAAATAAATTAGAAAACCTAAACCTCAATATACTAAATAAAATAATATAAATAAAAACCTAAACTAAAACCTAAACCTAAACCTAAAAATAAAATAAAATAAACTAATATAAATTAATTAATAACCTAAACTAAATAAAATAAAATAAACCTAAGAATAAAAAACCTAAAGAAAATAAAAACTAAATCTAAAATAAAAATAAAATAAACCTAAAAAAACTAAATAAAAGGCCAAACAAAAAAGCCTAAAAATAAATAATAAATAAAACCTAAACCCTAAAAAAAATAAAAAAAAAAAACCTAAACCCAAAATAAAAATAAAATAAATAAAATAAAATAAACCTAAACCTAAGCTAAAATAAAATAAACTAAAATAAATAAAACCTAAGCCTAAACCTAAAATAAATAAATCCTAAACCATAGCCTAATCTGAATAAAAAAATAAACTAAAAATAAACCTCATCCTAAACTAAAAAATAAAATCTAAAAATAAACCTAAAATAAAATCCTAAAATCTAAACTTAAAAAAATAAAATAAAAATCTAAACCAAAACATAAAAATAAAAATTAAAACCTAAACCTCAAAAATAAAATAGAAATAAATCTCAATTAAAAAATAAACCTAAAACTAAAAAAATAAACTAAAATAAAAAACTTAAACTAAAATAAATAAAACTAAAATAAATAAATTAAACAAATTAAAAATAAAAAATAAACATAAATAAAAATTAAAAATAAAATAAACTAAAATAAATAAAAAATACACTAAATAAACTAAATAGCCCAAAAACTATTGATTTACTGAATTTAAAAAAGAACATAAACTCTAAGCTAAACCCTAAACCCTAAAAAAACAAAAAAAAACCTAAACCTACAGGTTTACTTAATTTAAAATAAACCTAAACTAAAACCTGAACATTAAACTCTAAACTCTAAGAAAATAAAAAAATAAAATAACAATAAATACAAACCCAATAAAAAACCCTAATCCTAAAACTAACCCTAAACTTAAACCCTAAACCTACAACCCTAAAACCCTAAACCCCAAACCAAAACCATAAACCCTAAACCCTAAATCCTAAACCCTAAACCCTAAAACTAAAAACCTTAAACCCTAAAGCCTAAACATTAAACCCTAAAGCCTAAACCCTAAACCCTAAAACCTACAACTCTAAACCCCAAACCCTAAACCCTAAACCATAAACCCTAAACCCTAACAACCTAAAAATGTAAACCTAAACTAAATAAAACCTAAAAATAAAATAAATTAAAAAAAATCTATCGAATCAGGATGAGGTTACCACCGTGGTGGTGAGGAGAGAGGATATGATGCTGGATCCTACTACTCGAGAGGCGGGGTGGTTCTGATGGGAACTGGAGAAACTTTTTGTGTTACGTGGTTGATGAAAACTAAAAGAAGAAATGTTGAATTTGAATTTGCTCTTTGTTAGAAAAAAAATAAAAACCTTAAACTAAAACTTGAACCTTAAACCTAAAACCTAAACCCTAAACCCTAAAAATAAAAAATAATAAAAAACAATAAAAAAATACTAACCCTAAAACCTAAAAATAACCTTAAATCCTAACCCTAAAACTAACCCTAAACCTTAAACCATTAACCCTAAACCCCAAACCCTAAGCCCTAAACCCTAAACTCTAAACCCTAAACCATAAACCCTAAACCCTAAACCCTAAACTGTAAACCCTAAACCCTAAACCCTAAACCCTAAAACCCTAAAACCCTAAACCCTAAAACCCTAAACACTAATCCCCAAACCCTAAAAACCTAAAAACCTAAACCTAAACTAAATAAAGAATATTAATAAAATAAATAAAAAACTTAAAACTAAATAAAATAAAAAAATAAAATAAAATAAAAACCTAAACTTAAACCTAAATATAAAAAAATAAAAAATATAAAAAAAAACTAAAATAAAATAAATAAAAACTTAAAATAAACTAAATAATAAAATAAACTTTACAATAAAAAACTGAAATAAAATACAAACTAAACATAAAATAAAAATAAAATAAACTTAAAACAAGATAAAATAAACCTAAAATAAAACCTAAACCTAAAAAAATAAACCTCAAAATAAATAAAAGTAAAACATAAAACCCTAAACTAAAAAAAAACTAAACCTAAAATAAAATATAATAAATAAAATAAAATAAACCAAACCTAAACTAAAATAAATAAAACCTAAACCTAAACCTAAAATAAACTAAACCTAAACTTATACCTAAACTAAATAAAATAAAATAAACTAAAAATAAACCTAAACCTAAACTAAAAAATAAAATAAAATAAAAATATAAAACCTAAATAGTGAAAAATAAAATATAAACCTAAACCTAAACCTAAAAGGTAAAAATATAACATAAACCTAAAAGGCAAAATAAAAAAAAAATAACTAAAAATAAAACTTAAACCTAAACCTAAAAGATGAAGTAAAATAAAAACTCTAAATTAAAAATAAATAAATCAAAAATAAATAAACTAAACTAAATAAACAAAATAAAACTAAATAAAAATAAAAAATAAAATAAACTAAAATAAATAAAAAATAAATTAAATAAACTAAATATACATAAACTTACCTATTTACTTAATTTAAAAAGTAAAAAAAAAAAACCTAAACCATTAATTTTAAACCCCAAACCCTAAATCCTAAACATACAATGTTAAATCTACAACCCTAAACCCTAAAAAACCCTAATCTCAAAACCATAAATCTTAAACCCTAAAATGTAAAACCTAAACTCTAAACCCTAAACCCTAAACCCTAAAAGCATAAACCACAAAAGCTTAAACCCTAAACCTTAAACCACGATTGAGCTGATTTTTATGAAAGTTGATCTTAAAGATGCCAGCGAAGAGGTTGAGAAATACAAAGTTGTGCTCTTGCCCATGTTGGTCTTGTTGCACCTATTGATGTTATGGTTCCCAAAGGTAGCATTGGTTTGGATCCTTCACAGACCTCTTTCTTTCAGGTTCTGTTGAAATTATCACCCCAGTTGAGCTTATTAAAAAAGGCGATAAGGTGGGATCATTAGTGGTTGCTCTCCTCGCTAAGATGGGGACTAGGCCATTCTCTTATGGCCTTATCGTCTGGTTTGTGTATGATGATGGTTCAGTGTTTAGTCCTGAGGTGCTTGACCTCACTAAAGATGATCTCATCGAGGAGAAGTTTTTGGCAACCCTTTTAATGATCACTTCTCACCGCCCTCTTTATCCCATTTCAAAGATCCCACATGTTCATCAACGCTACAAGAATGTGCTCACCACCATGATTCCACATTACACATACCAGAAAAAGGTTAAGGAGCATTTGAAAGATCCTAGAATTTGATGTGGCTACTACCGCTACTTTTACCGCTATTGGTCCTGCTATAATGGAAGAGAAGAAGGAAGAGCCTCAGCAATTTGATGATGATATTGTTTGACTAAGCTTTGTTGTCCTTCTATAAAATCAAATTTTTTTAGCTCTAGGAGTTAAACCAATTTTTGAAATACTATTTTTATGAATTTTTTAATTACATTTTATTTTATTCCATTTTATTAGTTATTAGAGGATAATGTCTTATTTGATTTGTTAATTTCTTGTCTATTATGGAATCATTTGAGTATAAAATTAAAAAAAACCTAAACCCTAAACCCTAGGCCTTAACAGTAAACCATAAACCCTAAACACCAAACCCTTAACCTAAACCTGAAGTAACTAAATAAAATAAAAAATAAACTTAAGCCTAAAACATAATAAACTTAAGCCTAAAACATAAAAATGGTCTGAACCTTGACGACAAGAACATCACACAAAAGTTCTTGATCTCATGGAGGTGAAGGCAGGCAATGCATAGTAGTGTTGGTGGGGATCTAGAGGTGGATATGGAGGTGGCAGAAAAGTGGTTATGGAGGTGTGAAGAGCAATGGAGATTACAGCCATGGTGGTGGCGGAAGGAGAGATCGGGGTTATGATGGTGGATCCCTCTACTCGAGAGGCCAGGGTTCTGATTGGAACTAGAGAAACTTAAGAAAGGCCGATCTAGTATGCTACTTATGGAACTGTGTCTTTATAGAAGAGACGGTTCTAGTTATCTAGGGCTTTTGATTTTCTCTATGTGTGCTCATTTTTGATCTATGTCATTGCTTGTTTCTTAGAAAACTTGGTGTGTTACTTGGTTGATGAAATCAAGAAGAAGAAATGTTGAATTTGAATTTGTTCTTTATTAAAAAAAACTAAAATCCTTAAACCCTTAACCAAAACTTGAACCCTAAACATTAAACCCTAAACCCTAAACCCTAAATCCTAAAATCTAAAAATAAAAAGAAATAAAAAAACCTTAACTATAAACCCTAAGCCCTAAAACTAACCCTAAGCCCTAAACCCTAAATCTTCAACCCTAAACCCTAAACCATAAAACCCTAAAACCCTAAATCTTAAACCCTAAACCCTAAATCTTAAACCCTAAACGCATCGATTATCGGAGTGGTGGTGGGGATCTGGAAGTGCTGGTGGATATGGAGGTGGTGGTAATATGGATATGGAGGGAGAGGACAAACCAACTGGTGGTGGTGAGAGCATTGAGATATGATGGACCCCTCTAATAGGTAGGCTAGGATGGTTTTGATGGGAACTGGAGAAACTGAAGAACGGCTTAAGGAACTATGTCTTTACAGTAGAGATAGTTCTAGTTATCTAAGGTTTTTAAATTGCTCTATATGTGCTCATTTTTTATCTATGTCATCGCTTCTATCCTAGAAAACATGGAGTGTTACTTCGTTGAAGTAATCAAGAAGAAGAAATGTTGAATCTGCATTTATTCTTTGTTAAAAAAATAAAAGCCCTAAACCCTAAACCTAAAACTTAAACCCTAAACCCTAAAATACATAAATAATAATAATAAACCCCATAACCCTAAAACTAACCCTAAATTATAAACCTTAAAACCCTAATCCCTAAACCCAAAACCCTTAAACCCTAAATTGTAAACCCTAAACCCTAAAAACCTAAAAACCTAAACCTAAACTAAGTAAAACATAAAAATAGAATAAATAAAAAACCTAAACCTAAAAAAATAAAAAAATAAAATAAAATAAAAATCTAAACTAAAACCTAAACTTAAAAATAAAATAAAATAAAAATAAAAACTAAACTAAAATAAATAAATAAAAATTTAAACAAAACTAAAATATAAAATAAACCTAAAACTAAAAAACTTAAATAAAAAAACTAAACAAAAAAATAAAATAAAACAAACATACAATAAAATAAAATAAAACAAAATAAAAAACTAAACCTTAAAAATAAACCTAAAAATAAATAAAAATAAAACTTAAACCCTAAACTAAAAAATCCTTAATCTAAAATAAACAAAATAAAATAAACCTAAACCTAAGCTAAAATAAACTAAATTTAAATAAATAAAACCTAAACCTAAACCTAAAATAAACTGACCAAAACCCAAAATAAAAAAAATAAAATAAAGCCCAAAAACTAAAGAAAACCAAACCTAAATAAAAAATAAAGAAAAATATAATAAACTTAAACCTAAACTACAATAAACTAAACTATAATAAGTAAAACCTAAACCTAAACCTAAATCCTAAACTAAATAAAATAAAATAAACTAAAAATAAACCTAAAACTAAACTAAAAAATAAAACCTAAAAATAAACCTAAAATAAAAGCTTAAAATCTAAACCTAAAAAAATAAAATAAAAACCTAAACCTTAACCTAAAAATATAAAAACCTAAACCTAAAAAAAATAATAACAACTAAACTAAACTAAAAAATAAACATAAACCTAAACCTAGACCTACACCTAAACCCAAAAAAGAACAAAAATAGAAAAAACCTAAACAAAAGTAAATAAAATAAACTAAATAAAAATAAAAAACAAACCGAAAAAATAAAATAAACTAAAATATATAAAAAATAAACTAACTATACAAAAAATAAACCTAAACCTACTAGTTTACTTAATTTTAAAATAAACCCTAAATCCTTAAACCATAAACCCTAAACCCTAAACCTTAAATTATAAACCTTAAATCCTAAACCCTAAACGTTAAACCCTAAACCCTAAACCTTAAATCCTAAACCTAAAACCCTAAATCCTGAACCCTAAAATAAACCCTAAACCCTGAACACTAAACCTACAACCCTAAACCTACAACATTAAATCTTGAGCCCTAAACCCCAAAAAACTCTAAACCCTAAACTAATTGTAAACCATAAACCCTAAACTAAAACCTAAAACTAAAACCTAAATCAAAACCTAAAACCTACAAAGACTTAAACTAAAATAAACCTAAACTAAACTAAACCTAAACCTTAAACCTAAACTAAACTAGAACCTAAAAGTATAAACCCTAAACCCTAAACAAAACCTAAACTAAACTATAAACTCTAAACTAAAACCTAAAACCCTATGTACCCTAAAACCAAAATCATAAACCCTAAACAAATACTCCTAAACAACTAAACTAAAATACTTAAACCTAAAACCTAAGTCTAATGTTTAAACCCTAAATCAGAATCAAACCTCCAACCCTAAACTCAAACCTAAATCTAAACCTAAAACTAAACCCTAAACTTAGCCTAAACTCCTAAATTTTAAAAGAATAAACCTAAAACTATCTTGACTATCTTAGCAAGTGGTTTTGGACCTTTATTGTCTTAAAATTCCCGCGTAATGATGTCTTCTTCTATCTCCCAGAATGGATTTCCTTGTTGGTCGCTCCTTTTGGTTCTTACTGTTTACCCTCCTTTTCTTTTCCGCTCTTGTTGTTAACATTTGGGTTGATGTTGGACTTTACTACAATTGTTTTCACCCTTCATGCTTTGAGGAGATCATGAAAATCCTGAAGACCATTCAACTCTTCTGCTTATATGTAACCAATGGTCTATCCTATATGCCTACTAATTATGACTTTCAATATACTTGGCAATACTGGCTTAATGTGACAAAGCAACTTGCCTCTTAGGACTACTATTGAGCACCTATTGGTTGCAATTTTATTCGTTATTTTGTCGATTGGGATATCCCATCTCTACACTAATATCTCTTTGCAAAATGGAATTGTGTTATTTTTTCAATACTAGTCTTGTTGTTTCTGGTCTTGCTTCCCATGATCAGCAGGTTTGGAGTTTTTCAAGGGATTATCATTGTGCATCTGCTGAGATTGTGGGCACTGCTTACTCTATAAAATTATCCATGCTGCTATTTTCTGGATTGCTGATTGCTAACACCTGGGATGTTGTTGCTTTTCCTTAATGTTGTTCTCCCATCCTATGCTATGATTGGAACATGTATAAATTGAAGCACATTTCTTTGTTATGCTTGGAATTAATCAATGATTTATCTTATATGCATAATTAGGTTATTGATAAACCAACGGTTATTATTATCATTACTTGGCGTAATTGTTATGGTGAAATAAGCATCCGACATCGCCTCAATTTCTAAATGTCACTTACGGATAGGCTTATGGTGGGGAACTATTCATTATCTATCCTTTCCTTTACCGATATATGTTTATGGGTGGAATCTTGGAGCTTGTTGGTTTTTGTTGGTTGGTGATCTGGATCAATACCCACTATCGCTCGGGGCTTTGGATTATTTGTAAAGTCTCTAGTCTAATTGCTTGGTAGATTTTGCCTTGAACCATCTTACTAGTTTATTTTATGCCTATCATTGGAATTCATTGATCTACCTTTTACATGCTTACTTCATCCTTTTCTCAAACTTGTATCTATTGTTTTGATTATCTTGGATGAGTGGCATCAAAGCTAACCGGTTTTTGCTATTTTGGTTGTCTCTCGTGGAGATTTACCTTTTGTTTTACCTTGTCACCTTGGCTCTTTCTTTGTTGGTTGTAGAATCGTGGTCTCATGCCCTAAAGTCGCTCTCGACATTGTCGATGGTGAGGGTTTTTGGTGATTTCTGTCTGATTTGCTACCTTCAGGATAACTATTTTTATGCTTTATTTATTTGTTTATCTATTATTGTCATGTCTACTCTGATTGAGGAGTTTTATGGCCAATTTGTTGTATCTTCCTATCTTGATGTTGCCATCTAATATGCTTTTCGGATTTTAATGTTGAGACTCATTTCAATTCACTTGTTAATTTTTTTATGGTTCCAATGTTGTATTAGTGTTTGGTTGTTGGGTTGGCTTTCGATTGCCCGTGCAATTTATCTCCTATTTTTCGATCCATCACCGCTACCTCGTTTCTCGACGTTTTATGAGCGCTTTATTAAAGAATGGAATTATGGCCAATTTAGTCCCTTCCTATCTAGGATGTTGTTGCCTTTTCTGTTGTTCCTGGATTGATTGTTGATCCGGATTATCCAATGGAGGCCCCGAATGTCGCTATTGGAGCTCTTTAACTATTTTTTTGGGTGCTTATTTTGGTTGGTTGCGCCTTTCCCCTGTGTTGAGCTATGCTATCTTTCTTTACTATTGCTTTCTCCAGGACATTAATAAGGGGATTGTTTCCTAGGTTGTTTTCTGCACTGAAAGATTCATTTACATATCATGTGATTGGGATGGTGTTAATTATAAGCTCATTGACTTATTTAATGTGTTTTGAAGTTGTCTCCTCCTGTAATTTTCTTATGGAGGGATTATATGTCGAACTAATTTCTTTCTGAATATGGCTATTCATGAGATTCTGGCTAAGATGGCTCACTCACTTATGTTTATGTATTCTCATGTCAAGATGACTATATTGATGATATTTTTCTTGAATGAGACTCCTTATCCTTCAGCTCTTAGCAATTACCTATATATTTTAGATATGATTTTGCTTAGGTTTGCAATAAAGCTCACAAGAATATCAACAATTGGGTGCTACCTTCTCAGTTTGTTGGATATGATTTATGATGATCTCACTTGGTTGGTAGTAGCTCATGTGATGTAACCCTTCTGAAGTTTGGATGCTCATACTTGCATCCGCCCAACAGATGTGATTGAGCCTTCTCTATCAAAATTCCTTACTAACATACTCATATTATGTTATTTTCCTCTAACTTTTTGTTTGTATTACCGTTCTAATCTCCCTCTTATTATAACTTTGATGATTCTCTCTCCTTTTTGCGTGCCTCAGTTATCATGCATTCCCACATCCTCCAGCATTGGCTTTAATCTTATTTTAGCTTATTATGCTAATCATCTTGTATCTTTTGATTGTTTTTATGCTTTCTTTTACTCTTGGATGTACTTAGATAGGGGATTTACTCCTTAGGCTAATTATAGCTCTTTGAGCAGTTCTGGAGTTTACCCCCTTTTAAGGACCTTGTAACTCTCTTTTTGTGGCAATAAAATACCCCTACATGGGGCTTCCCCTAAAAAAAAAAGAATAAACCCTAAAACCCTAAACCCTAAACCATAAATGCTAAACTCTAAACTCTAAACCCTAAACTCTAACCCTAAATCTTAAACCCTAAATCTCAAACCCTAAACCTAAACCTAAAGTAACTAAATAAATTTAAAAAATAAACCTAAACACTAAAACTTAACAAACCTAGACCTTAAACATAAGAATGGGCAGAACCTTGTTGGAAGGAACATCACCGTCAACCATGCTCAAGAGTTGGTGGTGTGGGAAGGCGAGGTTCTACTTGGGATTAGGTGTTGGTGGATATGGAGGTGGTGGTCAGAATAGTGGTGGTTATGAAGGTGGGAGGAGCAATGGAGGTTATAACCGTGGTGGTGGTGAAGGGAGAGATCGGGGATATGATGGTGGATCTCACTACTCTAAAGGCCAGGATATGATGGTGGATCTGCTGCTTATGGAACTATGTCATTATAATAAAGATGATTCTAATTATCTAAGCTTTTTATTTTGCTCTATGCGTGCCCATTTTTTTTTTTTTTTGAAACTTGCATATTGCATTTAATAATAGTAAAAAAGTAATATAAGAACTAGCAAAGGATAGAGAGTCTAAAACAAAAGCTAAATAGAAGCAACATGCTTCTTATCATCCTCAAATAATGAAACAAAATAGAAGGTAAAGTAGAAACATCTAAAGACAACCAAGTAAAGTCCGCAGCGAGCACAAGAGGTCCGCCACCGATTGAAGTACCTAAACGTGTGAGAAGTAACTTGGTGGAAGGCTAGAAGAAAGCCAAGTCCTGAGCTTGGGGAGAGAAGACCGTAAACCACGCATGGTCTTCCTAAGTAAATTGACAACACTAATGTTGTCCCTCCAATATGATGCCCTTGTACTCATCATACATCCAAGGGTCAACAAGCTTAACAAGCATAGCCTGATTTCTATGAATGCACTATCCTAATGGAGAAACGGATACCAGCCTTGATGAAGTCACCAAAGATCATCCTAAAATAACTCCAATGCCGCCGAGGAGAGAGGAGAGTACCATCTACATTCACCTTTAGCCATCCTGAGGGGGGGGGGGAGTCCAGTGGGAGACCCTAAGCGGGTGGAGCCCATTGCCCCGAAATAGAAGGTAGATGCATTTGTAAAAGCCTCCAAAATAGTAGCAGCAATGACCTTTGGTGTCCCATGTTGGCTACCATGTGTCTTTGCATTCCGTGTCCTCCAAACTTGATATATCATGCTGCAATAAACTCTACCCCAAGCCATGTCTGACTTGGTGGTCCGTTTGAATGCCTGAAATAGATCATGAGCATTAGAAAGAGGGGGAGGTTAACTCCCCAAGAGGACAAAACCTGTATGATAGAAGTAAGAAGCGGTAGTGAGGATATGATCCAGTCTTCAATCTCCATGCGACCCAGGGGCAATGAGTCTCCTCGACCTCGAGTGGAGCCGGTGGTAGGTTGGTAAGGCATTCTTGAGGATGCACCACCAAAAAACTTCTCTGTGGGTGCAATGAAACTTTGTAGCCAAGAGTGGCTGGGGAAGAGGGCATCAAAGGCCAGCGCTGTCAGAGATTTCCCCAAAGGGAGGTGAAGAAGCTCGTCATCTTCATCTAAGTCATGAAGCTCCACCTTGGTAATGCTTAGATCCCTCACCAAAATCTGCTCTAGCTGTGTAATATCCCATGTCCTGTCCCTATGGATGAAGCGTGCCACAGTTTGATCCTCAAGGCTGGCTGCATCTAAGAAAGTCGGTCTCCGGGCTAAGGAACAATCAGCTAACCATGTGTGATCCAAAATCTGAACTTTGCTGCCATCAGCAATCTTCCAGCGAATGAGAGGTTCAAGACTTTGAGCCCCACTAAGAATGATAGCCCAAGTCTTGGAGTCCCCCCTCTTCAAGCTTCCACTCCAAATATCTTCCCCATAGCGCTCCCGAATGCAGCGGTGAAGTAATGAAGTGGGCTTCTGAAGAAAATCCCAAGCCAACCTTGCCCTGAGAGGGCCAGCCCAAGCAGGGGTAGAGTGAAAACCAAGCCCCCCATGCTTAATAGGTAAGCAAGCTACCCCAACGACATAGTGAATGCCCCTCAGTGGGACTCTTGTCCCATAAGAAGGACCTACATAGCAGCTCAATCTCCACAGCAACACATTCAAGGGAATAGTTGTATGTGTTAGGATAAACCAGTATAAGGAGGAAATAAGGGTAGCGCATAGGAGAGATGTCGAGTTCCCAGGGACATAATCTTCTCTTTGGCCCGAATCGAGGCGAAATCATGCTTGTAGAGCTTCCTCATATATAAGGCCAAGATACTCCATCTCTTGGACCTTCCTGAACCCAATAAGCCTAGCAATCCGATTAGTCCTCCATCTCTTAGTAGATTTGCTAAAGAATGGAATGCTGCAGATTGATCCGTTGGCCCGTCCAGCCACAATAATCATCAAGGATGGCTTTAATTTGCTTGGCATGCAGAATAGAGGCCTAAGAGGTAATCAGAATGTCATCAGCATATAAGAGATTAGAGATAGAGGTACCTCCCGTCTTCACAGTCATACCCAGGTTCGGCCCTCTCTGCTTAAAAGCTAAAGAAAGCAGCTCATAACATAGAATAAATAGGTAAGGTGAGAGTGGACAGCCTAAATCCACACTCTCTGTCAAGACCTTCTACCATTCAACAAGATGGAGAATCTAGGGTGAGTGACACCTTGTAGAATCCACTTCAATCTATCAGAACCCCATCAAGGTGAGCATCTTGCTCAATGCATGACTCATCTTATCATAGGCTTGCTCCATATCAACTTTAATCGCCATGAAACCAACGGGAAGAAGAATCTTGGAATTTGTTGATGATTTCTTGGGCAAGGAGAGCATGGTGAGAGATGTTCCTCAAAGGCACAAAAGCACCTTGTTCTTCAGAAACAAGGAGAGGTAGTAAATGCTTCAACTTCACCAAAATCTTGGCCACCACTTTATAGATCGTGCACGCGCTAATGGGCATTTGGAAGGAGTGCTAGCCCCTTTGGGGATGAGGACAATAAGTGTCTCCTTCCATGAATCCTCCATATGATCAAGTTCAAAGAACTCACGAGAGACATCCTTCTTCACATGCTTGTGCTTGTAAAGAGGCGGATCCCATCGAGTCAGTGAGCGGTTACTCCCCATAGAATGAATTGCCTCCCAAATATCTTGATCAGGGGCTTCAAGAAGAGATTTGGCCGGGGAACCTCTCTATAGGCGAATAGGCCAACCATCAAGGGAGACATCCCCCTCAACCCATTTTTGCCTGAAGAAAGAAGTGAAAATATCAGAAGGGTTCTCAATCATACCTCCATCCACCGATTGCAAGCACTGAATCCTGTTGGTCCGGTGTCTGGCAGAGGCAACCGTATGGAAAAAATGAGTGTTCCCATCTCCATCCTTGAGCCATCTAGCTTTAGCCCTTTGTCTCCACCAAGTCGGCCCTGTAGAGTTAAGCTCAATAACCTTAGGAGCTCCCCTTCTTGGGTAGGGTAGTCCATCGGAACAATCAAGAGTTTGGAGAGAGGTAATGTCCTTTTCCAAGTCAATGAGAGTGGAGGTTCTTCAACATACTCTTACTGGAAGAGATGGGGTGCGATAACTCTTTCTATGGAGAATTGCCAAAGTCTTTTACGCCACTTCTTCTTCCAACCAACTCATCATGGGATAAGAGAGCCAAGTATCTTCAAACCTTAACCATCTCTGGGGCAGGCGAAGAGGAAGAAGAAGAGGAGCATGATCGAAGCTATCCGAGGTAAGTGGCGAACCTTGGTATCCCCGATGGTGAGAAGCCATAGAGTTGATCAAGACCCGATCAAGCGACCCGGATCCTGACTCCCATCTTTGTTGTTGGTCCAAGTGAACTTTGGGCCAACAAACTCAACTCATGTAAATCGCCAAAGCCATACACTCCTCCATCTCTGTGTTGCAAGTGTATAATGAAAGGGCCTCCCACCCTTCTTATCACTTTGAGCCAAGATACAATTAAAGTCACCCCCAATAGCCATGGGAGCTTGAAGATCCACATTATCCTTGATGGTTTTCCAGAGGTCCCGCCTGTAAAGATAACTCTTGTTGGCATAGACCCAACCAATAGTCCACCTAATGCCATTGGACAAGGAACAGGTGCCCAAAACAAGCTGGTCAGAAATAACCAGAGGGGAGAAGTCCACAATATTCTTTCTCCAAAGGATGATAATACCTCTAGAAAGCCCATTTGAGGTTTTACAAAAGCGCTGATCCGCCATTTTGTCCACTTCATGTCTTGAGATGCACTCAATCAGTAAGCAATAATGTGAGATCGTTACCACTAATAAGGTGGCGTAGGTAGTTGCCGTAGTCTCTTCTGGGCACCCTACAATTCAAAATAGAATGATGACATTAAGTCACCATGGGGATTTATCCCCATGGTGATTCGTGTGTATCTTTTCCTCTTCTTTGAGTTGGCCTCAATTGGCCCCAAATTCTGCACTCCCTCTCAAAGTGGGCACTGAGACATCCTAGACCTTGTGGTAGGTTGGGTGGTTGCCTTCTCCCTCAGCTTTTGAGCTTCTCCACTTTGGCTTTGGAATATAGGAGGCTGAGAGGAGGCTTGATGAGGGAGGGATTGCTTTGAAGGTGCTCCTTGAAGAGGAGCTCTTCAGGGTTGAGTGTGGGTTGGCCACTCCTATGGCCTTGCTTCCCACCTTCCTTCTTCTTTAAGTTAATCTGCTTGATTAGTTCTCTTCTTTCAGGTGACACCCATTGACCATACTCGGAAGAAGTGGACTCCTCAGGCTGTGTAGGTAATGGTGGTGAAGTAGTCTGTTGTGTCTCAGCATTTTTTCCATTGGTAGGATTTTGATTAGTAGTGCTACATTCCCCTTCTCGAGCGGTGGGCTAGTGCATAGACTCACGTAGTGCAGGAGAAGGAGAGGAAGTCTTACCATGAGTGGTAGCAGCTGGAGGAACTCCCTTGGTGGGACAAGAGTCAACCTTGTGTCCCACCTTTCCACAAGCAAAATAGAGTTGAGTAATCCCCTCATACTCAACCCGTTGGAAAAACCTTCCATTTCTTCCATGGATCCAAACTCCAGGGGAGAGTTTTTGTGAAAAGGTCAAGCTGATGCATACTCAGCAAACATGCTTTTCCCCATGAGTTTGTTGGGTGGTCCACCGTGGCTCTCAATGAAGGAAGATATTAGTATTGTCCCGGTAAAGCAAGGGGAGGTTAGGGCGTGCCAGATGGGGAGGAGAGCCCATCAAAAGATTTGGGATTGAAAGTGGGAGTCCACTTATCCCAATGACATTTCCCCAGACAAGGCCCATTCATGCATCTCTAGCCTCGGTGGTTTCAAAGATGTAGACAAAGCAATAGCAACCATAATCAATTTGAAAGCCCCCATCTACTCCACTTCCTCTGGTCTGCATTAAGGTAGGGGTGGTCTTCTCCCCAACACCTTCCTACAAGTGCTCTTTCAAGCTTCACTTGATTGTCATCCTGACTTGGTCATCCGTGAATAGTAATGCCATCCTTCATGAGTGCTGCATTTTTTATCAAACCCCAATTTAACATACTCCTTCTTCTTCCAAGGGTTAGCTTGATCATTGCCCTCCCTTTGCGAGAGCTAGCACCATTTGAAGTTCTAGGAAGAGCCTCTAGGAGGCTATTATCTTCAAACAAGGGGTTGGTAGTAGCCTTTGTTCAATCCTTGAAGCACCCCAAGCAAAGGTGCTGGGTTCTCCTTGGCATTTGTGCAAACACCTTGTGTGCATTGTCTTGTAGTAATGTCATCATCCATGAGACATCTTGGTCAGCCTCCCCTTTCCCTTGGGTGTTCTGATCCCCACGAAAAATCATCCATATGGCAGCAACAAGCCCTAGTATCACCCATATCATGCTCATTATAGAACATACCTTGGCCAAGTTGAAGCCCCTCCATGCTTTGGTTTTGCCCTTGTGTTGTTGGCCTTAACAAGGCCAGTCTTCACCATCATCCATATCATCATCCCCATAGGCCGATTGCCATTTCGGATGTCTAGCCAAAAGTGCAATCGGCGGCCTGGAGTGAATAGTCACGGATGGCTTGGCGGCTTGTCTTCTTCCTCCAGCAGGCAGTGAAACATGTGCCATGTCTTGCTTCCCCGTGGCCCAGCTGCCTTCTTCGTATTCGTAGCTTCGCCATTTGCGCTGCCGCTACTCGTGGCTTCGCCATTCTTCATCTGGCGCCTCCAGCTCGGCGCCATCGCATCGCGGCGCAATCTCCATGGGTGTGGTCCCGCAGGTAGTGGGTATTTGCTCCTCTTCAGTGCTCCCGCTCCGCAATCAGAACCCCAGCATGCGTTGGCTAGTAGCCCCAAGCTTGCAGCGACGCAGCGGGATCGCCAGCCCTGGGATGGTGAGCGATAAGGTGGCTTGGATTTTCAAAATCCTTTCTCCGAATCACTTGCCATCCTGCACCTCCTCTTCTGGGAAGCCATGGTGGTCCTGGGTCACCTTCTCCATGCATTTCCATGTCAAACACATCACCCGGACCGACCATCCCAAATCAAATCCTAGCACCACCTTGCCATGGCCCCTCTCCTTCTGCCTTCCCTATCCCTTGTATGAGGAGGTGACCCACCCCCCCCACCATGGAGAGAAAAGAAAGTTTTTCCGGTTTTTTCAAATTCTCCCCCTCTTTTGATCTATGATGAGGAAGTTGAGAACTCACTCCAAAAGTGAGGTCAACACTCAATAGCCCACTTTCTTTTTTTTTTCTAGGGTGTATAATGGTACCCCTTCATATCCTTCCTTTGAAAATGAAATCTTCCAATGGATCAAAATCCATTTATGCGTGCCCATTTTTTATATATGTCATCGCTTGTGTCTTAGAAAACTTGGTGTGTGGTTGATGAAATCAAAAAGAAGAAATGTTGAATCTAAATTTGTTCTCTATTAAGAAAAACTAAAAATGCTAAGCCTTGAGCTAAAACCTGAACCCTAAACCTAAAACTTAAACCCTAAACCCTAAAAAGAGAAAAATAAAAATAAAAAATAAATAAACCCTAACCCTAAACCTACAACACTAAACCCTAAACCCTAAACCTTAAAACTCTAAACCCTAAACTCTAAATCCTAAACCCTAAACCTTAAAACCCTAAACCCTAAACCCTAAACCCTAAAACCTATAACCCTAAACCCTAAACCTTAAACCCCAATCCCTAAAAAATAAAACCTAAACCCTAAACCCTAAACCCTAAAACAAAACAAACATATTAAAATAAAATAAAATACATAAATCTCTTCTAAATAGACCTAAACTAAACCTAAACCTAAATCAAACCTAAACCAAAACTTCTAAAAAAAAATAAAATAAAATAAAACTAAAATAAAATCTAAATGAAATAAAAATTAAAATAAACGTAAAATAAAATTAAATGAAAACCAAATAATAACCTAAATCTAAAAAATAAACCTAAAAATAAATAAAAAATAAAACCTAGACCTTAAACTAAAAAAGAACATAAACCTAAAACAAATAAAATAAAATAAACTAAAACCTAAACTAAAATAAATAAAACCTGAATAACCTAAAATAAATTGAACCTAAACCTTAAACTAATTAAAATAAAATAAACTAAAATTAAACCTAAGTAAACTAAAAGATAAAACTTAAAAATAAACCTAAAACCTTAAAAAAAATAAAATTAAAATATAAACCTAAACCTAAAATAAAAAATAAAACCTAAACCTAAAAATAAAATAAAATAAAAATACTTAAAAATAAACCTAATCCTAATCCTAAACCTAAAAAATAAACTATCAAAAAAAACTAAAAAATAAATAAACTTAAAATAAAATAAACTAAACTAGATAAAATAAAATTAACCTAAATAAAATAATAATAAAAAAAAAAATAAAAAATATAAATAAATGAGTTTATTAATTTTTTTTAAAAGTGAAAATTAAAAATATAAAAAATAAAATTTGTAACCCTAAAACCTTAAAACCCCTAAACTAACCTAAACACTACCTATAACCCTAAACTATAAACCTTAATCCTAACCCTAAACCCTAAATCATAAACCCTAAATCTTAAAACCCTAAATAAAAATAAAACATAAACCCTAAATCTTAAACCCTAAACCCTAAACCTAAAATCTAAACATAAATTAAATAAACTAAAAGTAAAATAAATAAAAATAACATACACCTAAATAACATAAATAAAAAATAAACAAAAAAAATAAAAAAATAAAAAATAAAACTAAAATAAAATAAAATAAATAAAACCTAAACTAAATTAAAAATAAAATAAACCTAAAATAAAAAGCCTAAATAAAACTGAACATAAAATAAAATAAAATAAACTTAAAATAAAATAAAATAAAAACTAAATAAAACCTAAACCTAGAAAAATAAATTTAAAAATAAATAAAAATAAACTTAAACCCTAAACTATAAAAAAAAACCTAAATCTAAAATAAACGTAATAAAATAAACTTAAACCTAAACTAAAATATACTAAACTAAAATAAATAAAACCTAAAACATAAAATAAACTAAACCTAAAACCCTAAACTAAATAAAATAAAATAAACTGAAAAACCTAAACCTAAAAACAAATAAAATAAAATAAACCTAAAATAAAACCTAAAACTTAAACCTAAAAAAAAAATAAAATAAAGACCTAACTTAAACCTAAAAATAAAAAAAAAATAAAACCTAGAAAATAAAATAAAATAAAATAAACTAAAAATAAAATAAACCTAAACTAATAA
Source organism: Cymbidium sinense (assembly GCA_021442155.1). Lineage (NCBI taxonomy): Eukaryota > Viridiplantae > Streptophyta > Magnoliopsida > Asparagales > Orchidaceae > Cymbidium > Cymbidium sinense. The sequence goes on from CM038214.1 coordinate 207,794,359, forward strand.
AATAAACTCAAATAACTAAATAAAATTTAAAACTTAAAATATAAAACTAAAATAAAATAAACTAGAATAAACCTAAATAAAATCAAAAATAAATAAATAAATAAGAATAAATAAATAAATTAAAAAAAATTAGGTTGTCTTGAATTAAAAAAAATAAACCCTAAACCCTAAATCCTAAAACCCTAACACTACTAAATAATAAACCCTAAACCACCAAAACCTAAACCCTACAATCCACTCCACCCTAAGCCTAAAACTAAACTAATAACAAAACACTAAATCACAAAACCCTAAAGCCTAAAACTTAAACCCTAAATTGACCTTAAACCTAACTGAACCTACCCTGAGCCCTCAAACTTCTAAACCCTAAGTCTAAACCTTAAAATCACAAAACCAACCTAAAATAAATAAATATATCTAAAATCTAAACACCCTCCTAAACCCCACAGAATCCTAAAACCCAAACTACCTTAAACCTGATAATCCCTATAACTACAAAAACTAAATAAATTTAAAAATAAAAACCTAATAAACTTAAATACTAAGAATGGCAGAACCTTGATGGCAGGAACATCACTATCAACCAGGCTTAGTCTAGATCTAGCTGTGGAGGCCAAGGCAGAGGCGACGGTTATCACAGTGGTGGTGGGGGATCTAGAAGTGTTGGTGAATATGGAGATGGTGGTGAGCGGTGGTATGGAGGCAGGAGGAGCATCGGAGGATGTGGTGTGGTGGCGAAGGAGATCGAGGATATGATGGATCCCTACTCAAGAGGGGGTGGTTGATAGAACTAGAGGCGAAGAACTGATCTATTGATGCCTTTATAGTAAAGACGATTCTAGTTATCTAGGGTTTTTAATTTGCTCTAGGCGTGCTCATTTTTTTGTCTATGTCAACATTTGTGTCTTAGAAAACTTGGTGTGTTACTTGGTTGATGAAATCAAAAAGAGGAAATGTTGAATCTAAATTTGTTCTCTGTTAAAAAAAATCAAAAACCCTAAACCATAAACTAAAACCTAAACCTTAAACATAAAACCTAAACTAAAAACCTAAAACATAAACTAACCTAAACACCCTAAACCTAAACCTAAAACCCTCCCTAAAGCCAAAACCCAAATATGTATCATAAAACCCTAAATCTAAATCATCCCTCCACCCACCCAAACCCTAAAACCACTAAATACTAAACCTAAAACCTAAACCTAAACTAAATAAAAAACCTATAAACCTAAAAAACCTAATAAATAAAATTAAACCTAAACTAAAAACCTAAAACTAAAAAAATAAATAAACCTAAACTAATTCTAATCTAAACTAAATAAAATAAACCTAAACAGATAAAATAAAATAAACTAAAAATAAACCTAAACCTAAATTAAATAAACTTATAATTAAACCTATGATTAAAAAACCTAAACCTTAAACCTAAATATAAAATAATAAGCTAAACCTAAACCTAAAATAAAATAAAACCTAAAAAATAAAATAAAAAAAAAAAATAAACTAAAAATAAACCACAAAACCTAAACCTAAAGATAAAAAATAAAATTTAAAAAACTAAAATAAATAAACTAAATATAAGTAAAGAAATAAAAAATAAAATAAATAAAATAAATAAATATAAAATAAATAAAGCTAGACTGTCGGTTTACTTAATTTAAAGAAAATAAATGAAAAATAATAAAAAAAAAAGACCCTAACCCTAAAACTAACCATAAACTCTAAAGCATAAACCCGAAATCCAAAACCATATACCTTTAAACTCTAAACCTTACCACAAAACCCTAAATGAAAATAAAACCTAAACCAAATCTAAACCCTAAACTTAAACCTATAAACCCTAAAACCCCAACCCAAAACCCCAAACCCTAAAACACTAAACCCACAAACACTAAAACCAAAAAACCTAAACCTATCTAAATAAAAGAAAAAAATAATATAATTAAAAAGCCTAAACCTAAATAAAATAAAAATAAAATAAAATAAAAAACAAAACTAAAAAGCTAAACTTAAACAAAATAAAATAAAATAAAAAAAATAAAAGAAAAAGAAAATAAAATAAATAAATATCTAAACTAAACTAAAAAAAAAACCCTAAAATAAAACCTAAATAAAATAAAAACAAAACATAAATAAAATAAATAAATTAAATGAAACCTAAACCTAAAAAAATAAATAAAACCTAAAATAAAAAAAAATAAAACCTAAAGTAACCTAAAGAAAGAAACATAAACCTAAAATAAAAAATAAAATGAACTTAAACCTAAACTAAAATAAATCTAAAATAAAATAAAACCTAAACCTAAAATAAACTAAACCTAAACCTAAACTAAATAAAATAAAATAAACTAAAAATAAACCTAAATAAAAATTTAAAATAATAAAATTAAAACATCTGAACCTAAAAAAATAAAATAAAAACCTAATCCTAAACCTAAAAATAAAAATAAAACTAAAACCTCAAAAATAAAACTAAATTAAAACATAAGCATAAAGCTAAACTTAAACGTAAAAATAAATTAAAATAAAAAAACCTAAACTAAAATAAATACACATAAAATAAATAAACTACACTAAATAAAAAATTAAAATTAAAAATAAATCAAATAAAATTAAAATAAATTAAAATAAATAAAAAAAATTAAATAGGTTAAACCCTGGTTTGCTTAATTTAAATAAATAAAAACACCTAAACCCAAATCCTAAACCATAAACCCTAAATGCTAAACTTACCCTAAACCTGTTAGCCCTAAATAACTAAACTAACCCTAAACCTAAACCTAAACTCACTCCCACCCTAAACACTAAATCTCCCAGGCCTCCACAACCTACCCTAAACCATACTTAAAACCCTGAGCCAAGGCATAATGCCCCACCTACCACCCAGGCCAAACACCCACCTACCTCCCTGTGCCCTCAACCTAGGCCACAAACCTAACCCCAGGCCACACCTGACCTAGGCCTAAACCCTAAACCCTCTAAACCCTAAACCTAAACTACTAAACCCTGACCACCTAAACCCCAAATCCTAAACCTTAAACCCTGACCTAAAATTATAAAACCTAAACCTAAACTAACTACAACCTTGAGATAAAATAAATAAATAAACTAAAAAAAATAATAAATAAAGAGAATAAAACCTAAACTAAAAGCTAAACTAAACCTAAAATAAAATAAATATAAAATATAAATAAAAAATAAATAAATAAAATCTAAACAAACAAAAAAATAAACTAACCTAAGATTAAAAACCTAAATAAAATAAAGACTAAACGTAAAAAATGAAATAAAATAAACCTAAAATAATAAAATAAAACTAAAAATAAAACCTAACTTAAAAAATAAAACTAAAATAAATAAAATAAAACCTACCAAACTAAAAATCTAATCCTAAACCTAAAATAAAAATAATCTAAACTAAAATAAACTAAACTAAAATAAATAAAACCTAAACCTAAGTCTAAAATAAACTAAACGTAAACCTAAACATAAACTAAATAAAATAAAATAATAAAAAAAAAACATAAACCTAAACTAAAAAATAAACTTAAAATAAAAACATAAAACATAAACTTAAACCTAAAAATAAAAAATAAAACCTAAACCTAAAAAATAAACTAAATTAACAAACCTAAACTAAAAAAATAAATAAACCTAAAATAGATAAACTAAACTAAATAAAATAAAAATAAACCTAAATGAAAATAAACTCAAATAAATTAAAATAAACTTAATAAACTAAATAAACCTAAACCTCTGTAATTTTAAAAAAAAATTCTAAACACTAAACCCTAAACCCAAATACAACCCTAAAGCCACAGTGAAACCCTAAACCCAAAACTTTAAACCTAAACATCCAAAACCCTAAAAATAAACCCTAAATTCTAAAACCCAAAACCCTAAACCTAAACCACACCTCACAAAACTTACAAGCCTAAACCCTAAACCCTAAACCCTAAACCCCAAACCTTAAACCCTAAACTAATCCTAAAATTTAAACCCTAAAACCTGAACTAACCCTACACTTTTAACCCTAAGAATGGGTTGAACCTTATCGATAGGAACATTACCATCAACTAAGCTTAGTCTAGATCTGTTGATGGAGGTGAAAGTAGAGGAGGTGATTATCGCAGTGGTGGTTATGGAGGTGGGAGGAGCAATGAAAGTTACAGCCATGGTGGTGGAGGAGGGAGAGAGGGATATGATGGCGATCCCGCTAATCGAGTGTGGGGTTATGGGAATTAGAGGAACAAAGAATAAGATTAATCTCTACTTATGGAACTATCTTCACAATAGAGATGGTTCTACTAATCTAAGGTTTTTCATTTGCTTTATGGGTGCTCATCTTTTATCTATGCCATCGCTGGTGTCTTATAATCTTATGGTGCTACTTGGTTGATGAAATCAAAAATAAGAAATGTTGAATTTAAATATTTTTTATTAAAAAAATCCTTAAACTCTAAACCCTAAACCATATACCCTAAACCCTAAACTAAAACTTAAACCCTAAAACTAAAACATAACCCTAAACCCTAAACCCTAAACCCTAAACCTTAAACTTAAATCATAAAATCCTAAACCCTACACCCTAAAACCCTAAACCCTAAAACCTACAGCCCTAAACCTTAAACACTAAGCCCCAAACACTAAACCCAAAATTAACCTTAAACCTTAAACTAATGTTAAACTTAAACCTTAAACTAACCCTAAACCCCAACCATAAACCCTAAACCCTAAGCCTTAAATAAGTATATCATTAGCGGTAGATCCAAAGAATGACCTAATCCTCACATAGTTTTGGTAAGTAAAGAAATTGTCTTCAATAAACTTTCCATTGACTATTAGAGATTTGAATACCCTAAACCCTAACCCTAAATCATATTATAATACCATATATTATAGTGTAATGTAGCATCATATATTTGACTATGTACTAATGTGTTTATGGATGTTATATGATATTTTAAAATGCTTTAGTATATTATGGTATTGTGCCCTATAGTCTATATTAATATAAATCATAAAAATATTAATTTAATAATTAAATGATGAATTTTGTTAAATTTGAAATGGGAATTAGGTTGTAGTACCAAAGGTGTGCTACACCATTTGTAGTCTAAAAAGTAAGATTTTATGTTCAAAATAAATATTATATGTTGTAGCATAGTATAGTATCATATATCATAATATATTGTCTCAATTTAAAACATGTAAGTGATACGAATAAAATATAAAAATTTTTATTGTTTAGACTAATTTTATGATTTTTTATCTTAAGCAATCCCCTTGTGTGATATGATATGCACTATAGTATAATATAATATGCTATAGTGTATTATAATATAGGATGCCATATAGCATCATGCATTATAACATAATATTATGTATTACTACTTATTGTTTAGCATATTTTAGTTTGTTATAGTATGATGTAGTAGATGTATGGTATAATTCATAAAAAAAATTTGATTTATAGGCTGAGATGATGGGATTTGGTCAAAGGTAAGCTTTAGAGAACATCATTGGGGTGTGCTATGGTGTGTCATTTAATCAAAAGAATGGAATTTTGCATCCAAAATAAATGTTCATTTTTCAACAAAATTTTATAAATTTTTTGTTTAAAGTGATTCATTTTAAGGTGTAATGTAAGATAATATATTATATGAAAGCATATTAAAATATAATGTACATAACAATATAACTTCACATATATATGAATATGGTGGTGTGTTACTAAATGTTATTGTACATTTTAGTATGTTTAACTTTTGTTATAATACATTGGGTCAAAACTCACAAAAAATGTTAATTTGATGGTTGAGATGAAGAATTTGGCCAAATTCACGGCACACACCAAGAAGAAACACCAAAATTATGCTATTTTGTACCATTTGCTATAGAAAATTAATAATTTTACATCAAAAATGAAAATTATTCCAATTTTTAGAAGATTTTATTATTTATTCCTTTTAAGTGATTCTAATGAGGAGTAATATTAGACAATATATTATATTATAGCAAATTATAATATAACATCATATATTATAATATAATATAGTGTGTTTATTCACACTATATTATGTTTAGCATGATATTCTATAGTTAGTTTGAGCTTGCACCATTTCAAATCATAAAATGTTGATTACAATGTTAAGATTATGCAATTTGAAAGAATACATTGTTAGGCTTTTGGTTGAAGAAATAAGAGAAGAAATAAGATTTGATGAGACTTCCATGTCAAGGACAAGGAGGGAGATCTGCTAGGGGATCACACATGCATTGGACATGACATGTGAGGGGACTATGTCAATGGCGTATGATAAGAAAATTTGCTAGGGATAAGGTTTGAATTTGATTTGATTATATGATTTTTGGAAAGAAGATCCATTGGGGATAAGAATCTATAATCCACCAAGGATTAAGATATAATCGACTTTAATTTTTTTATTATAATTGATGTGGAGGCATATCTACTAGAAATATGGGCTCGAGTCCACTAGGGATCAGTATATGAACCTTCCACTAAGGTAGGTTTAGCTATCCATTGGGATTGGGATTTGAGTTTGATTTAATTTGGAGATGTATCCACTACATATAAGAGTTTGGTTGGATTGCTTTGATTTAGACTCTAGGGGAGTTGGTTTAATTTGGCTCCTAGGAGGTTGGTTTTGAATTTAATTTGTTTGCTTGACTTATTTATATATGATTTGGGGCTCCACTAGGGAGAAGGGTGTGATTTAACTCCACTGAGGAAAATCAGATTGGGTTTAATTTAATCTGAGTTAATGTATGGTCCTTGTGTCGATGCGATGGACCCTAAGAAGTTATAGCCTTAACTTACCTCAGGTTTACAAATCTAAAGGGATAGTCTACTGGATGTGGGGTAGAGCTAGCCAACTAAGGGGTTGCCTTTCAGTGTGCAATGAATGTGCTAGCAAGAAGGCATAGTAGACTTACATCTTCCAATGTGAGGAATAACCACTGGGATGACCTGTTGGACGCACAACAAATTGAATCTTACCTAGGGCGATTACTGAGTAAATTTTGCTAGGAACTTATGTCAACTCAAAAGTAGTCAAGATTAATTTTATCTTAATTTCATGTGATTTGATATGGTTTGTTTGGTTTAGTTTTATTTTGAATTGAGGGCATATCCGCTAGGGATGTGAGCTCGATCAAATTTGATAGATTTAATTTATGGATGATGTTGGTATGCAATGGACCCACTAAGAAGGGGCTATCTACTTATCCTATCTCAGATTTTACAAATCTAAAGGGATAGTCTCTACAGGTGGGGTATAAGCCAACCTAAGGGGTTTCCTTTCGGTATGCAATGGTTATGCTAGGAAGAAGGTGTAGCAGACTTACATCTTCAAAAGTAGGGAATAACCACTAGGGCAAAATGTTAGTAGCAAAATAAATAGAACTTGATTTAGGGGTGAAACTGAGTGAATGTTTTTGGGGACTTATATCAACTCAAGAGAAGTTAGGTGATTCCTATAAGGAGTTTTGTTGACATTGACATAAAGATAGATGATATTGGGAAAAGGTGCTTTCCAATCAAAGTGAATATATATTTTTATATATTTTTGTGTGGACCTATTAGTGTGCAAAGGACTACACTAAGAAGGGGCTATGTTGGCCCTAACCTATCTCAGATTTATTGGCCAAGGAGAATCTACAGATCCACAAGATGGATTCTCCAACCACAGGGGTGGTTATTAGAAAAGGAGAATTGTCCAATTTGATAGTAACCTGGGTATTTTCTAAATGGAGTCACAATAGACGTGATCCAAATATAGTGCCCATAGTGGAGGTGATGCTAGGGACATTATCCTGAGCCATGGAAAAGAAAGCTTATAGGCGTACGATGGCCAACTCAAGAAAAAAGCATAGCAGACTTACATCTGCCATCAGTGGTGTATCCTAAGATGCGAACCAACCAACCTAAGATGTATCCATCAGCATGAGTGCTTTATCCATCAGCATAGTGAGAACCAATCAACCTAAGGTACTCGTCGGTGTTAAATGATCAATCTAGAAAAAAAGCATGTAGGCCTACAACTTTACAAGCAAAATTGATCATCAAGATAGTTTGTCATCGGGATAGGTGCTATCTAACCTAGAGCAACTACTAAGCGGGGAGCCTCGAGGAAGGACTGGACCCAGACTTGAAATAGTTAGGAGGGAAGGAGCTGCTAGAGGACCTATCCTAAACCTCAAATATACTCGATGGAATTAGTGTACGAAGGCTAATCTAAGATGAAAGTGTAGCAGACTCACATCCTTTTAAATGAAGCCAACATGGTAGCGGCGGTAAGGCTACCAAACTAACAAGGCTCATCGTTAATGCGTGGTAAGTAAGGAAGGAAAGCATGGCGGACTTACATCCTCAAAGTAAGAAGACCCGGGTGACACATTAGTTGGGTAGCACGTCGACACAGGCAGTGAGTGTCATTGGGGCATTATCTCAACTCAAAGTAGCCGAGATAAAAGATATGTGTTATTTTATATATTTGTGTGTACTTTTTTTATTTGTGTTGTGATGAAGGACACTACCGGTTCCTTACACCTACCCTAAACACATCATGGCGAATTCACAAACAAAAATAATTTCAACATGGAAGAGATTGAATTCAAAATAGAATTTTCATTAATGATAATTATTTTTAAACATGATTTATAATATTTCTTTAAGTAGAGCACATTGATTGGAAGCATTGGGTGCTCTCCCTTATGATTAATAAGCGATAAGATCCTCTTAGTAGGCCTTCTCTATGGAAAAGGGCCTTCCCAAGTGGGTTCAAACTTGCCTCCCATCTTACGATGGGCAATAATGGGTCTCTTAGAACTAAAATAGGCTCTACTTGAAAAGCTCTAGGATGGACCAACTTTTTGATCTTAAATTATTTTAGCTTTGTACAACTTGAGTTTTGGCATGAGGCATCTCTCCTCACTTTTGAGCTCTTATAACCCTAACTTGGCATTACTTTTGTTGTGATGTTACCCAAAGCTATCCTTAGTGATGGGAGTTGGACTTCTAATGGTAGAATTTGAACCCATACACTAAGGAGAAAGGAGTAGCAAATTAGAGTTCTATATGTGTGTGGTAGCCCATAAGGCTTCAACTAACGCTCAAGCCACTATCGGTTATTGTGTCTTCTTCAGTATTTGGATGAGAGCTTTGTTGAAGGCTTCTGCTAATCATTTTCCCAAGGGTAGTTGATGGTAGAATATCTCCAATCTATGCTGTATATCTAGACAAAGTTGTTGATCTCAATGCTCTTAAATGTAGTACCATTATCAGATATAATTCATCGAGGCTCTCTGAACCTATATACAATATGATTCCTAAAAACCTGGAGCACATGCTGAGTTGTGACCTCTTTGAGTAGAATTGCATTCACCCATTTGGAAAAGTAGTCAGTAGCAACTAAGAGAAATCGATGACCCTTGAAAGAAGGAGGATCAATCAAACAAACTATGTTAGTACCCTAACACTCTAATAGCCATGAAGCTAATGTAAGATGTAGAATGTTAGGAGGTTGGTGTAGGTCCACACTGTGTATTTGACATTTGTGGCCTCACCTTGCTGCATCCATGCAATCTTTGATCATCGACTGCTAGTAGTACCCTAATCTCTTGATCTTGGCATTCATCTTGGGATTAGTTGGCTCCACATAATCAGTGTATCTATTATGATCTTGGCTTTGTGCTTGTCTAAACGCATACATATGATTGAAAGACCGGTACAAGACACCATCCATAAGAGTGTAGGAAAGTGATCTCTTTATCTAATTGGCTTGGGACTTCTCTTGAGGTAGTTTCCTTTACTTAGGTAATCCATGAATGGTTGCCTCCAATCTAACTCTCTTGGCAATGGCAACCTACCCTTCAAGAGAGTACTTTTGATGAGTTCAATATCAATAAAGGATAAGACTTGTCTATTTTGGACCTTTATTGATATTGGACTCATCATCATCTACTCTTTGGCAAGCTTGGCTAAAGAATATGCTAGTTCTCTCCATGAGGAATCTTATAAATGGTAGCCTCTAGGATTTGGGCCAATAACTCCATGGTGTACTTATGGTAGTGATGGAGCTTAGGCTTTGTAACTTTATAGGATCCAATGATTTGGTTGATAAATAGCTGAGAATCTCTAAAGATGTTGATATTCTGGATGCTTAGAGTAATGAATAACTCTAGATCGGCAATCGAGCCTCATATATTCAGCTTATTGTGGTGCAAGGTTGGACGGATGATATGAGAATCTCATCACATGGTGTCAGTTAAGAGAACTATTCTTACTCTTACCATTCGAAATAGTAGATTGTGGTTCTTCTTCTCTTTAAGAAGTACATCTCCATGATGCTAGTATCCCATAAGTTCATGATTTGTTCATCAGGAGATCATCACTTGTGAGAGTAGAAAGTGGGTGTCTTCTATAACAAATCTTTTACCGTCCTTTCATCATGTAAGGGTATGAAGGTAACATCAAAGCGTGAGAGGATCATGGACCATGTGCCAATCATGGATAGCCGTGTGTCATGAGATATCGTAGTGGATTGATCCTAGAGATTAAATTCACCTTATGAAGCATTGATGTAAGATTAAAGTAAGCAATATTTCTCAATGAGTGGATAATTAGCCTCAATAGAGATTAGATGATGATTGAGGTAGTAGAGTGCATTTTCCTTCCCTTGACTTTGGCTTGGGCCAACAAAGCACCAAGGAAGTCATCTAATACAGCAGTGTAAAGTATGAGCGACTTGGATAGGGGCTGCTAGAACCAGCGGCGTCATCAGCTAATGCTTGATGTCTTCGAAGGCATGCTCACACTTATCATCCCACTTGAACTTGGCATCCTTTTGGCAAGTACTGAGAATGGTTGACATCTTCATAGGTTGGATATAAAACATCTTAGATAAAACCACCCTTAGAATGATCTAGTTGAGTTAAACTTTTTTAGAGTGGCATTTCTAATATCACTTTATTCTTCTCGATCAATTTTGATTCCTTAGTGGACAACAAACCAAAGGAATTTCTCGAAGCTACTCCACACATAAGGGGTTCATTTTGAGGTTAAATTATCTTAACTTGAAAACTACTCTCAAGTCAAAGAGATGGTCTTCCTTTTCTCTACTTTTGATGAATTCAACATAGCACTCAACTTGATGATGAATGAGTTCATCAAAGATTCATGAGTCGCCTTTTCTTGTGTAGCATCAAGGCGAAAGGCATGATCTTATAGCAATAGATTTTTAGGGTTCTAAAAGAACTATTTATTTCATCTTTATTTGGTTATATCGGATGAGCCATCCATGAGAAATGCATGAGATGAGGCCATTCTTTTCACTAGGATGATAACAGGTGGGATATTTTTCTTCCCGGATGAGCCATCATCGATCAATTCTTGACTTCATAAATGACCTTTTTTGTTCATGTCTAATGCTTGGAGCTTGCTTGATACGATTGTAGGCTCTATTACTAGTATTATGTCAAGTGAATCAGAATCTCTTCAAAACTCCATGCAAAGTAGTCTTAAACTTAGTTAATAGCCTAACTAAGTCATTGGTTTCAATTTCATCCAACAAAGAACTGATGTATGTGTGGATCTTCTTCAGTTCTAAGTTGATTTCTTTGCACTCATCGATGGTTGACTTGATCTCTTCTTTTGCAATGCATCTTTGACTTCAAAGTCATCGGATCATCGAGTTAATCTTAATCATCTCCTTATGAGTTAATGTGATTTGAAAAGAACTATCTCGATTCCAAATGATTGGTGATGACTAATCACCATCAATACCCACTATAGAATCTAGTCTATGATTGAGAGCTTTTATTCTTCCATATTCTTTCAAAGTAGTTTGATCTGTGCTTTGACCAAGTATGTGGGATTAACCCTTTCTTTGCTAAATTATGAACACAAGGCAAGTACTAATCAAAAGGTAATTCTATTAAATCTTTATATGAATCATCCTCAAGTTCCTTGAGGATGATGCTAAAAAAAAGTTTTCACACTTGTGGATGACTTAGAGGCTTCTTTACCTACCAAACTTTTTAGAGGAAAGTGGGGTTAGAGCTAAGGATGCCTTGCTTTCACATATAGACTTTGATACACTTATGCTTTGGGAGTATTCATTGCTATGCTCAAGTGTCACCTCTAAGGGAATCTACTATTGAGAAGAGTGGCTAGTGCTAACCATATAAGACTCATCCTATGAACTAGATTCTAAGTTCATATAGATGTGTATTCTGGTAGCTAGGATATATCTTCTATTTGATAATAAAGTGGTTTTCCACCCAGGACTACCTCCCAGAACTAGCCTCTTCCTCCGAGGTTAGGTCATTGATCCATATGTTTTTTGAATGAATGAGCGTGGGTGGAATCTAATGTCCACTTCCTCCTCCAAGTCTATTTCCTTTTTATTTTCTTTTCATTTTTCTTTTCTTTTCTTTTTATTTTTCTCTTTCTTTTCTTTTTTTTTCTTTTTTTTAAACTTTGTCCAAGTTTAGATAATAGACTTGATTTTGAGGAGGTAGTAGCATCCTCATATATACCTCGTGAACTATAAATGGCTTGAGATCTCCTTTGACAGTGACAATCCCACCTCTCACGAACTTCATACCGATGTAGAAAGATGGAACTATGGTGTTCTCATGTATCCATGGTCTCCCAAGCAAAGCGTTGAAATATGTATTTGAGTCTATAATGTGAAACTTGGCTTGGTCTTCCAATCATTTATCTCTAAGGAAACACTATGGAGCTAAGGCCTATTGACCTCACTTTTGTGAATTCAATCTTCCCATCTTAGACTTAGGAGTCTTACTAAGACTTCCCAACCATAAGACACTTCTAACAATTAGGTAAACACTTAAGCTAAAGACTTAGAAGGGTTAACCATAGAATTAGGTTATGCCTTAGGATTAGGATATTCCACCCTTACAACCCAAATCCAATTGTTCACTTTCTCAAACCTCAAGTTCAATTCAAACATCATATTCAAATCCAAATCCAAAGCCAAATACCAAATGATTGAAGCCCATGATCAAATCCAAACTTGAAACCCTTCCTAAGCTATGACCTATCCATGGACTTAGCCAAATCTTCATCCAAATCAATACAAAATCATTTGATTTTCTCATAATCAATTTATATCTTCAAACATATTTCCAAATATAAATCAAATCTACATTTAAATGATCAAATAAAACTAAATCAAATTAAATCAAAACCCTTCCTAAGCCATATGACTATCCCATGGACTTAAATATTAATCCAAATCAAGTCAAACTCAATTGATTTTTTCAATCATTTTTCAATCTTCTTTACAAATTTAAATGAAATATACATTCAAATCATCAAAAATAAATCAAACCAAATCAAATTCCAAACCTAGGCCGCATGACCCAACTTCATGGACTTAGCCAAATTCCTTCATTCCAAAACCCAAATTCAATTGATTTTCTCATGAATCAATCATACCTTCAATAATATTCACAAATATAAATAAAATCTACAATCATAAAACCAAACTAAAATCAACCCAAGTCAACTTAACCTTTTGACTTAAAATGTTCAAATGAACCAAAACTCATTTGAACCCAAGCCAATATTGAATTTATATATCAATCCCAAATCCATATATAAACTCAACTAAATCAAACTCAACCCAAACTCAAGTAAACTAATTTGTCCACTTGACCCAAAGTGGCCAATTTGACCTATTTGAGCCAAGTTCTAATCCTACCCAAATTGGATTGAACCAAACCCAAAACCTCCCATCATGATTGTTGATCACCTAGGTTGATCAATTGTCAGGTCAAACCAAGTCAACTTGGTCATTTGACCAAGTCAAACCTTAACCTATATGAACCCAAACTAGCCAAATTGCAACCTAAGCCAAAATCTCTAGAAACCAATGATTCATACCAAATCAAAATCAATATTTGAATATGACTTGACCTTTGAGTCAAACCAAACCCAATTGATCCTTTTGACCCAAATTGACCTAAAAGACCAATTTGGATCAAATCAAAATATAAACCAAATTGATTTGACCAATGGCTCAAGTTCATTCCAAATTGATTGTTGAACTTGACCAAAGCCATGATTTCACCCAATTGACTACTTAAGTGTCCTATATGTTAAAGTTGGCTTAAACAAAATCCAAATTAATTGAAACAAAGCCTACAATCATCTTTAATTGGTCAACTAAACCCAAACCTAACCTAAGCCAATTTGGCCAATTTAGTCAAATTGGTCAACTTAACCATTTGACCCAAATGAATTCAAATGAGCCAAAATCAAATCTAAGATAAACAAAACCAAACCATTTATACTAAAAAATCCCAAATGATCATATGAACTTGACCCAACCTTGGTTTGACCCTATTTGACCAATTGGTCAACTTGACCCAACCTAATTTGACCTAAATGAGTCAAATTGAGCCAAACATAACTAAATCAACTCCAATTGACTTGAAATTTGCTAACCCACTTTTTTTCTCATTTCAAATCTCTGCCTAAATTAAATCAATGCCAATGATCATTCTCTTGGGTCAAAATCACTTGAGATAAATCACCCATGTAAGTGGTCATTTTCATTGGCCACTTGGTACTCTCCCAATGGTCCACCTAGTGCTTGATCCAAGGGGTGGTTGGGTGCCACCATGTGACACCTCACCCTCCCAATTGGAGCATTTGAAACCCATAGGACACCAATGATTCTTCCTTGTAGCCACCTCCTCCCACCAAGCCAAACTCACCTCCTCCCCTGCCACTCACAACTCCCTGAGATGGTTGGACGTCCATTAGAAGCCCTCCCACCGATCAAGATGAAGGGGGACACACTATCATTTCCACTCAAACACACAAAAATCAATCCTGAGCCCTAGCTACCCAAGAGCATTAGAGCCCCTAAGCTCTAAGTTTGTTCCTTGATTAGAAAATGCCATTCCAATCCATAGGACAATCCCATTTTGACCTAACTTCCCATTTATCCATCAAACTCAAATTAACTTTGAACGCACCTTCCCTAGGCCTCATCGAGCAAGAATGTATCATATCCCAATCTTCTCGAGCATCGGAGATTGGACTTTGATCAAAGCTAATCTCTAAATCATAGGATCATGGCCTTTTGAGCAAACATCAATGAATTGATGCAATTATTACTCAATAGGGCTTCTTCTCCACTAGATGAAGCATCCTCAATCAATCAAGCTATTGGTCTTGAGCTCCAGCAAGGTATGCTTCCAAAACTTGTCCTTAGGAAAAAATGGGTCGGAGCTTTTTGAAGAAACTTAAATCTCATGTGATCATAACCATTGGATGCCCTTCGATCGATGTTGTGAAGGTGTGGATCCTTTTGGAGTTGTTCTAAGATCGGGCAAGCTTGGATTAAGTGAGCAATGTGAATGGTCCTCTCTTGCTCACTTGGACGTTAGATCATGCATCCTACATTATCGAATGGCCATGATTTGATCCACTAGATCTATTTAATCCTATTAAGCCGGATTAATCATAGCCATCTCTTAGATCGGACTGATGAAAGCGCATCCGCCACCACCATGTAGTCCCTAAGTCGGATAAGTTTTAAGTAGCCAATCCTACTGTGCCATGTGGAAAGTGCATCACATCAGTGTGCTATGTGCTGCCAATAGGATTAAGCTTTAGTTAGGCTTATTTAATCATTTTTAATGGCTAAAACCTTTAAAAATCATAGATAAATCAAAAATGCAAATAAATACTCATTTTAATGAGAGAGGAGAATCAATTAAAATGATCTTAACTAATTTTGAATAGTAATTGATTTAATTACAAAATTAATTAGCTTAATTACTCCTTAATTACTTGAGCAATTAATCTAAATTTTGTGGGTTAATTTAATGGGATGATCTCTTCCTCCCATTTTCTTGGGATTTATGCTCACTTAATTAGAAAAAATTGACTAAACCTTAACTACTCTTTTAAGTTAATTAATGATTAATTAATTCCAAATAGTAATAAATTGGTTAAGTTTATTAATCATTATTCAAATAGAACTAAGGAATAGGGTTGGGACCCTTTCACTAAGTTCATTTCACCCTTTTTTAAAATGAAATTAATTAAGATTTAACTAATTAAATTAAACTTAATCAAATTGAAATCATAATCACATCAAACCTTAATTAATTAAATCGTGGAGTACATCTTTAGGTGTTTAATAACTAAAGGAGTTTAATGAAATTTGGTTAGTCCACATGTGAGAAAACCATAAGAGTAATTAAAGTCCCTTAATTTAATTAACTATTAATCATGAGCCAATTGTTTATTTCTTAGGATCATTGCGGTTTTTTTCCATTATCATGTTGGCTCATAATTATTTAGTTAATTACTTTAAGGTGACATAGGTAAGGGTAATTAATTCATCTAAGGGTTCAACTTAATTAACCCATAAAATCAACTTAATTTTATTTCCTTAAATTAAATCAAATCACTAATATGGGAATGGGTTTAAAATGATGATTTCTCATCTCCTCTTTAAATCAAATCGTAACAAAGAAGCTTTGGTTTACTTGAAATAATTTTATTTGATTTGATTGTCCTTAAGAACTAGTTTGATTGAATGAATCACAAGCTTATATTTCATTGTCCTCTTTCCAATCATGTTAAATTTAGTATGTCATTTGAATCCATGCATCTTTTCAAAATCTAGTAAAATAAAATGGATTTCCTTTATGTAAGCTTGCATGTATTGAATTAATTTAATATATATATTATCACTATTAAATCCAAATGTTTTCTTTTCAAAAGTTTATAAAGGATTAATAACGTGTTATGATGCTAGTTATAAATACATAAGAAATGCATGTGCGTATAACTTAGGTGTATGCATGTTGAGTTCTGTTTCCTCTATTCATGTGTTGATTTATATAAGCTTGAATGGTAATGGGTATATAGTCTAGACATCCTCAGAAAATAAGGCTTTATCTAGCCCCGAGAAGGTCATTTGATTACCTAACTTCATTGGTTTAACAAAGGCATGTACCCATTTGATTTCATTCTAATGTATTTCAACATTAGAATCTGGATAGAGCTTTAATTCATAAATATAGATGATTCAATCAAAAAACATATACAATCTTTGCATGGTATTCTTTCCCTCATTTATGTATACATCCATGTGTGTCCAAGAAAAGCAAGTATATAGGACATCCAGGATACGGCTTTAGTTAAGGAGGTCATTTGATTACCTCACTTCCTTTTTAACAATGACATGCTATATCTTTGTACATGTATATGTATATGTGATTATTGAATGAAAATCTATTTTGCATTAAAATTGCATGCATTCATAATTGACTAAGTGGTTGAATTAATTAGCCATATGATTACTTCCTATGTTCATGTATACAAATTTACATATGTTTGATTGATATATAGTTTTGACATATCCCGAGAATAATATGAGCTCCAAAGTTCATTTCATTACCTCACTTCCCTGGTTTAACAACGACATGTACTTATTTAATTTCATTATTATGTCCTTTTTGTATAAGAATTTGGGTAAAGTTTTAAATTAATATGTTTAAATAATTCAGTCAAATAAAATATAAATTCTAAACATACACATACATTCATCATTTAAGTGTTGCATGTATAGATACACTTAGGATTAAATCATACATGTTACATGATAATGGAAAGGAATGATTTAGTATATGTCATGTGGTAGTAATTCAATTAAATTAATCTTAAGATGCCTTTCATTTTGAATAAGATTATTTAAAGTGAACATAAACTTAGGATTAATTAAATCATTTAATAATCCATTCACTAAAGAGAACTAAATCAAGCTTATAAAGTAACTTAAGGTAGGGATGAAAGAGGGCAATCCTCTTTTCCTCTCTTTATAGCACTTAGTGTAATCAAATGAAATAAAAGAAAACACAAATTAAAATTCTCAAATCAATTAAACTACTTCAAGTGAAATCAACCTTTCAAATTGAATACACTTAGAAAATACAACACTAATGCCTAACAAGACTTACCACACAAGCCTTAATACACATTATTAAGTCACCCAGCTCTAAGTTAGGATGGTGTATGATGATGCATGTTTTATGATGTATTATTTTATTTAGGTTAGGATGTGTATGTAGAATAGATGATAGGCCAATATTAGCTTAATCATGTTTTCTACAGGGGATTATGTTTAAGGGATGCTTAAAAATAAATGTGACTGCTATTTTTGTAAGTTGATTAAATCCTTAAGCATAATCCAAGTTAGGACAGGTGGCTTATTTTTCCATGTGTAGGGTGCTAAGACAAAATTATAAATACAACTGCTTGGGATTATACATATATTTAGCTAACCTCTATTTTATAGGTATAGTTAGATTTACTTTTCCCACATAAATGTAATTTTTGTAATAGGAATTAGGATTAGTGCTATGGGGGATTGGGATGAGAATGCTTTATCTTGGGGTGCCCAGTGATGCCTTTGAAGCAAGCACCATTCAAAACAAAGAAGGAACCAAATCAGAAATGGAGATAAGAAGAAAGAAGACATAGCATTTAATACAATTATAATTACTCTTTCATATTCCAGGTTGTATAAGGGTAGAGCTGTACCCATCTTTTCTCTCTTAGTTGTATACCCACACCCTTTATTCTTTTATGATAGTTTATATAATTATTTGATGTTATGTTTACATTATGCATTAGATTGCATGCTTTTCATTATTTCTTAAATGATTGATGCTTTAATGTGTGCTTGGATGATTAGGCTCTTAGGATAAAAATAAAAAACCTTAACCAAAAGATAAAAAAAAAAACCTAAACCTAAAAAATAAAATAAAAATAAATTCAACTAAAAATAAACCTAAACCTAAATCTAAACTTAAAAAAACTAAAACTAAAATAAATAAACTAAATAAATAAATTAAAATAAAAAAATTAAAATAAATTTAAACTAAAAAACCTAATCCTATTGGTTTGCATAATTTTAAAAAAATAATAATAAACCCTAATCCTAAACCCTAAACCCTAAACCCTAAACCTACAACTGTAAACCCTAAACACTAAACCCTAAACCTAAACCCTAAACCATCACCTTAAACCCTAAGCCCTAAAAGCATAAAAAACCTAAACCTAACCCTAAACCTAAAAACCCCAAACCTAAACCTAAACCTAAAGTAACTAAATAAATTTAAAAATAAAATAAACCCTAAAACCTAAAAAACCAAACCTAAACCCCAGACTAGGAACCAATAGGAACATCATGATCACAACAGTCACAGATCTGGTGGAGGCGAATGAGGTGGTTATCCAGTGGTGGTGGGGGGATTTAGAATGGATATGGAGGTGGTGGTCGAGGTATGGTGGTCATGGAGGTGGGAGGAGAAATAGAGGTTACAACCATGATGGTGGTGGAGAGAGATCAGATGGATATGATCCCTAGAGAGGTGAGTGGTTTGGAACGAGAAACTAAAGAATGGTTGATCCGATCTACTTATGGAATTGTGTCTTTATAGTAGAGAAGGAGTTATTTAGGGTTTTTGATTTACTCTATGCATGCTCATTTTTGATCTATGTCATCGATTGTGTCTTAGAAAACTTGGTTGAGGAAAATGAAAAGAAGAAATGTTGAATATAAAATTGTTCTCTATTAAAACAAAAAAACCAAAAACCCTAAACCCTAAACTAAAACTTGAACCCTAAACCTAAAACTTAAACCTTAAACCTTAAATCTTAAAACCAAAACCTTAAGCTTTAAAATACTAAATCTTAAACCCTAAACCCTGAACAATAAACCATCGCCCCAAATAAAAAAAAAAAAAAAACCAAACCCAAACAAAATAAAAACTAAAACCTAAACCTAAACCAAAATAAAATAAAAAATAAAAACATAAACTAAAACCTAAACCTAAACCTAAAAAGAAAAAAATAAAAAATAAAAACTAAACTAAAATAAAATAAATATAATCCTAAATTAAACTAAAAAATAAGAAAACCTAAAAAAATAAAAAATAAAACCTAAAATAAAATAAAATAAACTTAAAATAAAATGAAATAAAAACTAAATAAAAACATAAACCGAACAATAAACCTAAAAATAAATAAATAATAGAACCTAAACCTAAACCTAAACCTATACATAAACTAAATAAAATAAAATAAACTAAAAATAAACTAAAAATAATCCTAAACTAAAAAAAAAACTAAAACCTAAAAAATAAACCTAAAATAACCTAAACCTAAAAAAAATAAAATAAAAGCTTAAACCTAAACATAAAAAATAAAAAAAAATAAAACCTAAACAAAATAAAATAAAAATAAAAGTAAACTAAAATAAAGCTAAATCTAAACCTACACCTAAAAAGTAAACTAAAATGAAAAACCTAAACTAAAATAAATAAATTAAATTAAAAAAAAAGTAAATCTAAATCAAAATATAAAATAAAATAAACTAAATAAAGGTGACTACTGAGTGAATGTCGTTGGGGACTTATATCAACTCAAGAGTATCAGTGATTCCCATAGGAGTTTTCGCCTCTAAGATAGATACCTTGGGAAAAGGTACCACTAGGTGTCCTCCTACAAGTGAATATATATTTTTCATAAGTGGTGTATCCTAAGGTGCAACCAACCTAAGGTGTATCCATCGCAGTGGTGCATCCAGCATAGTGAGAACCAACCAACCTAAGGTGATTGTCAATGTGCAATGATCAACCTAGAAATAAAGCGTGTAGTCTTACAACTTTTCAAGAAGAACTGATCATAAGGATAGTTTATCATCGATGGGATAAATTTTATGACCTAGAGACTACTAAGCGGGAACCCAGAAGGACTAGATACTTGAAGGAGGAGGGAAGGAGCCACTAGTGGACTTATTCTAAACCTCAAATATATTGGACCCAATTAGTGCACTAAGGATAATCCAAAAAAAGTGGACTCACATCCTTTTAAATGAAGCCAACATGAGGGGTGGTTACCGCCACGTAGTAAGGCCTACCAAACTAACAAGGCACTCGTCAGTGTACAGTGGCTAGGTAAAGAAGGAAAGGGTAGTAGAGTTACATCCTTCAAAGAAAAAAGACCATTGGGATGACACACTAGCAGGGTAGCATGTCATCCTGACCTAGAGCAACCTAATGAGTGCCCGGGCATTATCTTAACTTAGAGTAGCCCACGTCTCTCCTCAAACCTTTGAGCTTTTCTAACCACAATTTCTACACTATCCTTAGTGATGGGAGTTGGACTCTAATGGTAGAACGATGGGATATACTAAAGAGATAGGAGTAGGTTGGAGTTTAATATGTGGTGTTGTAGCCCACTAGGCTTCAACTACTCATACTATCGCTTATTATTATGAGTATCTTCTTTAGTATTTGGATGAGAGTTTTATTGAAGGCTTCTCTAAGCCATTTTCCTCGTAGTTGATGGTAGAATATCTCCAATCTATGCTGTCTTTGAAAAGTTGTTGATCTTAGTGCTCTTGAATGCAATACCATTATCATATAATTCATTAAGGCAACTCAACCTATATGATATGGTTTCTAAAAAACTGAACACATCTTTGGTATGACCTATTTGGAATCTCCTTCATCCATTTGGAAAAGTAGTCGATACTAAGATGAACGATGACCCTTAGAAGAAGGAGGATCAATTGGACCCACTATGTCGATACCTCCAATGGCAATGATGATGATGTAGGATGTTGAATGTTGGGTGGTTTGTGTAGAACCACACCATGTATTTGACATTGGTGGCATATCCTAGTTGTATCCATATAATCTTTGATCATTGATGACCAGTAGTATCTTAGTCTCTTGATCTTGGCTTTTATCTTCAGACAAGATTGGTTGGCTCCACACAATCCTGAGTGTTCCTCATTATCTTAAGGGCTTCGTGCTTGTCTAAATAATGTAACCACTTGTGATCGAAAGTCTTCCAGTACAAGACACCATCCATAAGAGCATATGAAAGTGCTCTCGGCTTCATCCAATGGCCTTGCAACTTCTCTTGAGGTAGTTTGGCTTTATTTAGGTAATACATGAATTGTTTCCTCCAATCCTCTCCCTTCTTGGTAATGGCAACCTCCCCTACAAGAGAGGACTTTTGATGAGTTCAATATTAGGGATAAGACTTGTATATTTTGGACCTTTATTGATATGGACTCATCCTCTAAACATTCCAACTCTTTGGCAAGCTTGGCTAAAGAATATGCTATGACATTCTCTCCTCAAGGAATCTTATAAATTGTAACCTCTGGGATTTGGGCCAACACCTCCATGGTGTACTTGTGGTAGTGATGGATCTTGGGATTTATAACCTTATAGGACCCATCAATTTGGTTGATAATTAGTTGAGAATCCCTAAAGATGTTGATGTTCTGGATGCTTAGATAATGACTAACTCTAGGCCAACAATCAAAGCCTCTTATTAAGCTTCGTTGCTGGTGCAAGGATTGGACAGATGATACGAGAATCTTATCACATCATAGTTTGGAGTTAAGAGAACTACTCCAACCCTTATCTTTCATGGAATAATAGATTGTGGTTCCTCTCCTCTTTGAGAGGAAGCCACACCATCAAAGTACATCTCCCTGGTGAATGCTTGTATCCCCTAAGTTCATGATTTGTTCATTAGAGATCTCATTAGCAGTCGGAGTAGTGTGCTACTAAAAAAGCTACTCGCACGGAGGGGTACAAAGAAAATGTCAAATTATGAGATGATCATGGATCGTCGTGCCAACCGTCCAGATGGCATTGGTCATGCCATGAGATATTATAATAGATTGATCCTAAAGACTAAGTTCACCTTATGAAAAGTATGTAGTGTTGTACCTTTTGGGATGCAAAGATTAAAGCTTGGCAATGCTTCTCAATGGGTGAATAATTAGCCTCAGTAGGGATTAGACGGCGAGGTACTAGTGCATTTTCCTTCCCTTCATCATTAGCTTGGGCCAACAAAGCACCAAAGGAGTCATTTAATGTACCAGTGTAAAGTATGAGTGGCTTTCCCGGGATAGGGGCTGCTAGAACTGACAACATCATCAAGTAATGCTTGATGTCTTCAAAGGCATGCTCACACTTGTCATCCCACTTGAACTTGGCATCCTTTTTGACAAACATCTTCCAGATAGGTTGGATATAAAGCATATTTGATATGCCAATCGCCCTTGGAATGATCTAAGTTGAGTTAAACTTTTAGGGGGAGGCATTTCTAATATCGCATTGATCTTTTCATGATCAATTTCAATTCCCTAGTGTCGGACAACAAATCAAAGGAATTTCCCTAAAGCTACTCCGAATGAACACTTCAGGGGGTTCATTTTGAGGTTAAATTATCTTGCTCAAAACTACTCTCAAGTCAAAGAGATGGTCTTCCTTTTCTCCACTTTTGACCACGAGATCATCGACATAACACTAGACTTGATAATGAATGAGTTTATCAAAGATTCGAGTTTAAAATAAAATAAAAATCTAAACTAAAACCTAAACCTAAACCTAAAAATAAAATAAAATAAAGTAAAATAAAAATAAAATAAAAACTAAATAAAACCTAAATATAATAAACTTAAGAATAAAAAAAACCTAAATAAAATAAAAATTAAACATAAAATAAAAATAAAATAAACCTAAAATAAAATAAAATAAAAACTAAAAAACCTAAACCTAAAAAATAAACCTTAAAATAATTAAAAAATAAAACCAAAACCCTAAAAAAACTCTAAACCTAAAATAAAAATAAAATAAACAAAATAAAATAAATCTAAACCTAAACTAAAATAAACTAAAAAAATAAATAAAACCTAAACCTAAAATAAATAATATAAAATAAACTAAAATAAACCTAAACCTAAACTTAAAAATAAAACCTAAAAATAAACCTAAAATAAAAACCTAAAACCTAAACCTACAGAAATAAAATAAAACCTAAACTTAAACCTAAAAATAAAAAATAAAATGTAGACCTAAAAAATAAAATAAAAAAACTCAACTAAAATAAACGTAAATAACCTAAAACTAAAAAAAAATAAAAATAAAAAAACTAAACTAAATAAAAATAAAATAAAATAAGCTAAAATAAATAAAATAAACTAAATAAACCTAAACCTCTTACTTAATTTAAAAAAAACTGAACCCATCCTAAACCTAAACCTAAACTTACAACCCTAAACCTACACCCACACCTACACTTAAAACCCTAAACCCTAATCCTTAACCCTAAATCATAAAAGCATAAACCCTAAAACCCTAAACCATAATCCATAAACCCCACTCCCTAAACCCTAAACACTAAACCATAAACCCTAAACCATAACCATAAACCCTAAACCTAAACTTAAAGTAACTAAATAATTTAAAAAATAAACCTAAACCCTAAAACCTAAAAAACCTAAACCTAAACTAAAAAAAATGGGCAGAATCTTGATGGCAGGAACATCACCGTCACAACCAGTCTAGATCTGGCGGTGGAGGGAGGGAAGGAGGAGCACGGTTGTCGTGGTGGTGGTGGGGCATCTGAGTGCGGTGGATATGGAGGTGGTGGTTGGCATGTTATGGAGGTGAGAAGAAAGGATGGAGGTTACAATGTAGTGGTGGCGGAGACGGTTCAAGTTATCTAGGGTTTTGATTTGTTCTATGCTTGCTCATTTTTTATCTATGTCATCCCCTGTGTGTTAGAAAACTTGGTATGTTACTTGCTTGATGAAATCAAAAAGAAGATATGTTGAATCTGAGTTTGTTCTTTGTAAAAAGAAAAAAACCTTAAACCTTAAACCCTAAACTAAAACTTGAACCCTTGACCTAAACCATAAACCCTAAACCCTAAACCATAAACCCTAAAAATCCTAAACCCTAAACCCTAAACCCTAAACCATAAACCTTTAAAACCCAAAATCCACACCCAACCCTAAACCCTAAACCAAAACTCTAAACCCTAAACCCCTCAACTAAACCCTAACACCCTAAAACTAAACCTAAACTAAACTAAAAAACCTAAAAAATAAATAAAACCAAACCAAAATAAAATATAAAACCTAACTAAACCTAAAACCTAAACCTAAACTTAAAAATAAAATAAACTAAAACTAAACTAAAATAAAATAAAATAAAATCCTAAATTAAACCAAAATTAAAATTAAAAATTAAGAAAATAAACCTAAACTAAAAAATAATAAACCTAAAATAAAGTAAAATAAATAAAATAACCTAAAAAAATAAAAAATAAATAAAAATAAAATTTAAACCCTAAACTAAATAATAACCTAAACCTAAAATAAAAAATAAACTAAACCTAAACATAAACTAAAAATAAACTAAACTAAACCTAAACCTAAACCCTACAATAATAATAAAATAAAATAAACCTAAACATAAACTAAAATAATACTAAAATAAACCAAAACAAAACCTAAAACCTAAACCTAAACCTAAAACAAAAAAAATAAAACCTAAACCTAAAATATAAAATATAAATAAAACTCAACTAAAAAAAAAAACCTAAACCTAAACTTAAAAAAAAAATAAACTAAAATAAATAAACATAAAATAAATAAACTAAATAAAATAAAATAAAAATAAACTAAAATAAAAAAAATAAAATAAAATAAACTAAAATAAATAAAAAAAACTAAACTATATAAACCTAAACCTACCACTTTAATTAATTTTAAAAATAAAAAATAAAACAAATAAAATAAATAAAACCCCTAAACCCTAAAACAACCCTAAACCCTAAATCTAAAAAAAACCCTAAACCCTACCCTAAACCCTAAACCTAAACCCCCAAACCCTACCCTAAACTTTAAACCTTAAACCCTAAACCTTAAACCTAAAAAAACCCTAAACTAAATAAACCTAAAATACAATAAATAAAATCTAAACCTAAATAAAATAAAAATTAAATTAAATTAAAACCTAAACTAAAACATACAAAATCTAAAAAGGAAATAAAATAAAAAATAAAAATAAACTAAAATAAAATAAAGAAAAATCTAAACCAAATTAAAAAATAAAATAAACCTAAGAATAAAAAATAATAACAAAATTAAAACTAAACTTAAAATTAAAATAAAATAAACCTAAAATAAAATAAAAACTAAAACCTAAAAACCTAAAAAAAATTAAAAATAAATAAAAAATTAAACCTAAATCCTAAACTAAAAATCAAACCTAAAATAAAATAAAATAAACTTAAACCTAAACTAAAATAAATAAAACCTAAACCTAAACCTAAAATAAACTTAAACCTAAATACCATAAATAAAATAACCTAAAATAAACCTAAACCTAAACTAAATAATAAAATCTATACATAAACCTAAAAAAATCATGAACCTAAAAAAAAACTAAACTTAAAAATAAACATAAACTTAAACCTAAACCTAAAAAAAAAAACTAAAATAAAAACCTAAACTAAAACAAATAAAAATTAAACAAACTAATCAAATAAAAATAAAAAATAAACCTAAATAAGAATAAAAAATAAAATAAACTAAATAAAAGTAAACCAACTGGTTTACCTAATTTTTTTAAAAAAACTTTTAAACCCACAAAACCCTAAACCTAAACCCTAAATGTACCCAAAACACTTAACCCCTAAACCCTAAAACCATAAACCCTTAACCCTAAACTCCAACACTGACCTAACCACTACCTAAACTCTCTCTAAACTAAACTCCCTCCCATCCTAAACCCTAAATCTTAAACCCTAAACCTCCACTACCACTACTTCCCACCTCTAACTCCACCTTTGAGCCCTAAAACCCAAAACTAAACCTGCTACCAGGCCCTAAACCTAAAACCTAAAACCCAAAACCATTTTGCTACCCAAACTCTACCCTAAACCCTATCTAAACCCTAAACTTAAACCCTAAACCCTAAACCATATAAACCTAAACCTTAAACCCCACTAACCCACCTTAAATGCTGAAAACCACTTAAAAATAAAAAAATAAAATAAATAAAATGCCTAAATTGAATAAAATAAAGAAATAAAATACAATATCTACTAAACTAAAAGTTAAACTAAACTAAACTAAAAAATAAAGTAAAAAACTAACTAAATAAAATAAATGAATAAAGGTTAAACTAAACTAAAAAAAAATAAAAAACATAATTAAAAAACTTAATAAAATAAAAATATAATTAACCTAAAAAAAATCAAAACTAAATATAAGCCTGAACCTAAAAAAATAAACCTAAAAATAAATAAAAAATATAATCTATACCCTGAACTAAAAAAAATCTAAACCTGAAATAAAAATAAAATAAACCTAAACTTAAACTAAAATAAATAAAACCTAAACCTAAACCTAAACCAAAAATAAAACTAAACCTAAAGCTAAAATAAATAAAATATAATAAATTAAAATAAACTTAGACCTGAAAAATGATAACTAAAACCTAAAATAAACCTAAAACCTATGCCCTAAAAAATAAAAAAACCTAAAAAAACCTAAACCTAAAAATAAAAAAATAAAACCTAAACCTAAAATATAAAATAAAAATAAACTAAACTAAAATAAACTTAAAACTAAACCTAAACTTAAAAAACAAACTAAAATAAATAAACCTAAAATAAAATAAATAAGATATAAAGAAAATAAACCTAAATAAAAGTATAATAAAATAAACTAAAATAAATAAAAAATAAACTAAACTAACTAAATAAACTTAAACTGCTTTAATTAATTTCAAAAATAAAAAATAAAAATAAAAAAAACTACAACCTTCACCCTAAAACCTAAAACCATAAAACCTAAACCCTAAAGCCTAAAACCCTAAACCTAAGCCCTAAACCTAAACCCTACTCTAAACCCCTAAACCCCAAACCACAAAATATAAACCCTAAACCCTAAACTCTAAAGACCAAACCTAACCCAAACTAAATTAAACCTAAAATAATAAATAAAAACTAACCAAATAAAAAAAATTAAAAAAATTAAAACCTAAACCTAAACCTAAAAATAAAATAAAATAACAAATAAAAATAAACTAAAATAAAATAAAGAAAAACCTAAACCAAACTAAAAATTAAAATAAACCTAGGAATAAAAAATAAAAAAAATTAAAACTAAACATAAAATAAAAATAAAATAAACCCAAAATAAAACAAAACTATAGAAAACCTAAACCTAAAAAAATAAACCTAGAAATAAAACATAAAATAAATAAAAATAAAATTTAAAATCCTAAACTAAAAAAAAAATCAAACCTAAAATAAAATAAAATAAACTAAACCTAAACTAAAACTAAACTAAATAAAATAAACCTAAAACTAAACCTAAATAAAATAAAATAAACTAAAAATAAACCTAAACCTAAACTAAAATAAAACTAAAAATAAAATAAAATAAACTTAAACCAAAAAAAAAATAAAATAAAACCTAAACATAAACCTAAAAAATAAACCTAAAATAAATAAAAATAAAACTAAAACTAAAAAAATAAATAAACATTAACCTAAACCTAAAAGATAACTAAAAAAAAAACCTAAACTAAAATAAATATACCTAAAATAAATACCAAACTAAATAAAATAAAAATAAACTGACCTAAACTACTGGTTTACCTAATTTTTCTTTTAAAAGGTCTAAACCCTAAACCTAACCCCAACATTAAACCCTAAATCTAAAACTCTACCCTAAACCCTAAACCCTGAGCCCTAACACTGACCATAAACCCTGACCCTAAATATAAACCCTACCTGCCCTAACCCTAAACCCACAAACCCTAAAACCTAAACCCTAAACCCTAAACCTAAACCCAAAATTCTAAACCCTAAAACTATAAACCTAAACCTTAAACACTAATCCCTAAACCCTAAAACCCTATAAACCTTAAACACAAAGCATAAAACTCTAAACCACCAAAATCCTAAACCCTAATACCCTGAACCCTAAACCCTAAACCCTAAAAAACCTAAAACCTAAACTAAATATAACCTAAAAATAAAATAAATTAAAATACCTAAACCTAAATAGAATAATAAAATAAAAACCTAAACATAAATTTAAAAATAAAATAAAATGAAAAATAAAATAAAATGAAAAATAAAAATAAACTAAAATAAAATAAAGAAAAACCTAAACTAAACTAAAATAAAATAAAATAGAATAAAAACATTAATAAAATTAAAACTAAATCTAAAATAAAATAAATTAAAACTAAATAAAACCTAGACCTAAAAAAATAAACCTCAAAATAAAATAAAATAAACACAAATCTTAAACAAACACAACATAAAATAAAATAAACTTAACTAGCTAAAGTTAAAATAAAATAAATAAACCCACCTAAACTAAAATAAAGCTGAACATAAATGCAGATAAAATAAATAAAGGCCTACTAAACTAAAATATAAACCTAAGAAATAAACCTAAAATAGAGGAAGGCCACTGGGCCTAAAATGATAAAAGGCCTGAAGTAAAGAGAATGAGATAAAGTGCTAGGCTTAAAAGATGATCATGAGCTGGGCAAAGATAAGACTGGCTAGATAAATGACTAGATGATAAGATGAGCTAATGATAGATTAATGCGTAAAAGATGACTGATAAAATAAATAAACTGAAGCTGTGCCTGCTGGTTTGCTTAAAGATTCAGGCGTAGAACTAAAGCCATGGATCCTGGGCCACTAGGCTGAGCTCACTGGGCCCTGGGCCAAGCCCTGAGCCCTGACGCCTGACCCAGAAAGGCCTGAGCCGCAGAGCCACTGGGCCCTGGGCCCTGGGCCATGGGCCACTGAGCCTGGCACGGATCCTAGGCTGGCCACAAACCACAGGCCACTGAGCCCTGGGCTGAGCACAAAGAGCTACTGAGCCACGATCCTGATGAGGCCGAGCCCAAGAGCCACTGAGGCAACGACCCTAGGCCTTAGAAGCTGAAGCATCAGAACCCTAGGCCACAGCAAACCACTGACCTGATCCACAAGCCACAAAGGCAGAGCAGAAACTGAGCCTAAGCTAATAAAGACCTAAAGAAAGAAATGAAACCTGAAACCTAAGAATAAAGATAAAATCAAGGCTAGAACTAAAGACTTGTACCTAAATCTAGAAATGGGGTGCAGTAAAAGAAATGAGCTAAGATTAAATAAAACCTGAAAGGCACAA
>CM038214.1:207824562-207907062 GCA_021442155.1 Cymbidium sinense
AAGAAGGTTACAATAGGAAAAGTCAACCACAAAAATTTCAAGAAAAAATCCATCATATCATCATAGCTATCCCAACCAAAGAAAAAATATAAACCTATCATAATAGCCACCCAAACAAAAAAAGTGAAGCTAAGGAAACAAAAAGAGAGAGGAGACCAATAGATAAAATTAACATAAGGCAATCCCAACAAAACAAAATATGAACACCTCTTAAAAAAGAGGGAGAAAAGAAGCTCACAGCCCAAAAAAAAAGAGCCTTCAAAGACAAAGCAAAGAGAGCCCACAACAATACTAATCCAAAGCCACCAAGGCACCAAGCCAACAGATCTCACAACAACACCAATCCAAAGCCACCAAGGCACCAACCAAAGGAAAGGAAACAACCAACAGAGCAAACACACAATAAAGCACCCAAGAAAAATAGCTCAAGAAAGAGCAAGTGGACCAAACCAACCAACAGAAAAAAAAAGACGAAGGCTAGAAATAGATAAAATAAATAGCTAGAGAAACAACCAACCAATGGACAAACCATTAAAACAAAAGGCATAACCTACCACCAACAGAGAGCAAAAGAACCAACCAAAGAAAACAATAGGAACAAAGCCACTAGCACAAAACCAACCAAATCAAAGGGCACCAAAAAAAAAACGACACAGAAGCTAAAAACTCCAAGCTAAAAGGAGGAAAATTAGCCAAGAAGCCAATACTCTAGATAGCAAGAAAACACACAAAAAAAGCTTAGCCAACAAAGAAAAAACTAGCCAAAGGAAAAAAACCTCTCAAGGATAGGATAAATTATTTCAAAGATGTTTTAAAATGAGTTGCCCTCGACAAGTGAGGAGGGGCATAAATCTGAACACTTTTCTTCTAAATAGTTTTATAACCATGTCCTTTCTCCAAAAAATCTCCATCCAAAATGAATCATTATTGTTATAAAAGGCATGGGGATGAAGCTATCAATTTCAAATAAGAGCATCAATCATCCACAACATTAGACAAAGGAAAATCAAAAATAGTATGCATTTAATTAGAAGTGAAAGAAAGAGCAAAAATAGCTTAAAAAAGACAATTATCAATATTTTCACCTTCCAACAAAATCTAAAGAGTATCCTCCTTGTCTTCATTCATAAAAGAAGCAAGAGAATCCATTTTCAGATAATCTTCATGTAAGGGATTAAAATAAGATTCAAATCCCTTAGAAACACATAGCATATTACCAAAATAAGAATTACACCATAGAAAACCATCATTTTGAACTAAATAGAACTATTCACAATGAGAGAATTGTCATGTATCTAAATCTTATTTTTTAAAAGAAAGATCACCAATATTAAAAAGATTGTCGATGAGAAATATCAAAAAAGCTTTCTTTTCACCACCATTCTTAATCAAAGAAGGCAAAGAAATAGTCTCTTTCCCATGATCTAAAGAAGACATAGAAAGAGAAACAACATCCAACCGATTGGAAGAAATGGTCTTAGCATCAATAATATTTGAACCATCATCATGAAAGGACTTATGCATAACATCCAAACCATTATAATCATTAACCACAACCTCTAAAGTTTCCCTTTAACAAATCCATCTAAAGAAACACTTAAAGCGTGATTATTAGTTAAAACTTTTTACAAACATCAAAATTACCTTTCACATTAGACAAATCATTAATAGGTAAAATTTTTTCAAAAGATTCAAAAATCTAGTTTTGCAAAACATTAGAATTTTGAAAAGCATATTTTCCTTTATCCAACTTCAGAAAATCATCAATACAATTGAATTCTTAGGTGATTTTCTTCCTAAGAGAGGGATGAGCAAAGCATTCAAATTTCATGCCCATGAATCTTACAATGATTACAAAAATGGGAAAACTCTCAAAATATAACTTTTGAAAGTAATCGCATTTCTCTCAACCCAACCAAATTTATTTTGATATTTTTTAGTAATATCAATCTCTACAAGAATTCTAGCAATGGACGGTCTATAAGAAGCAACTATTGCTTAATCAACATGCAAAGGCCAACCAAAAATCAACCCAATAGCATAAAGAAACTAAAAATTAAATAGATGAATCCTCATGTTTGGTAAAAAATCCAAATGGAACATAGGAGACTCTTCATTAACATCAAACATAGGCATCCCAATTCGAATACACATTTGACAATTAAAAACATAGTAAGAATGCCTAGAAAAAAATTATTCGTAATCAAGGTCATTAAAAAATTTAATCGAACAAGCCTTGCATCAATCAACCCAATAGAAAAAGAATGATAAATTTAAGCTATCAAAAAAAGAACGAATATCTTCCATCTTTGGCCATTTAAATGAAAACTTTCCAATCAAAGAAAAAGCAAAAGGCTCAGTTAATCTTTCAATATCCTCATCTAAAATCATAATTACCAGAGTACCTTTAAAAGTCTTATGAAGCAAATTCAAAAGAGGCTCTGGAGGAATTCTTACTGCAAAGCCTCTTGAAAGATTTAGTAATAAGAAATTTAGGTAGGTGGCTAAAAAATGATGCCCTAGGTGATCCATCGACACAAGGGATTTACCCCATGGATTTCAAGAGCCATGCCATGAGTCATGGTGATAAGAACAATGAGATCAGCCCAAGGCCTACAATCTATAAGGAATCCAAGAGAGAAATCACTCAAAACACCACACGAGGATCCCAAAATTGCTCAATAAGAGGGTTTTAGTTTAGTTTTAGGGTTTAAGTTTTAGGTTTAGTGTTTATTAGATATTAGGTTTTATTAGTTTAGTTTTAGTTAGTTTAGTTATTTAGTTAGTTATTAGTAGATTTAGTTATTATTAAGGGTGGGGTTATATTTATTTGTTTATTAGTTTAGTTTATTTATTAGTTATTATTAGATTATTAGTAGTTAGTGGTTTATTATTTTTGGTTAGTTTATTTATTAGTTTATTTTTATTTGTGGGTTTAGGTTTATTAATTATTATTAGTTTTTAGTTTGGTTTAAATTTATTAGTATTATTAGTTATTTATTATTATTATTAGTTTAGTTATTGGTTTAAGTTATTTTATTATTTTTAGTTTTTAGTTTATTATTATTATATTATTAATTAGTTTTATTATTATTTTTATTTATTATTTAGTTTGGGTTTAGTGTTTATTATTTAGTTATTTATTAGTATTTTTATTATTTATTATTATTAGTTTATTAGTTATTATTAGTTATTATTAGTTTATTAGGTTTTATTATTAGTTATTATTAGTTATTATTAGTTTATTAGGTTTTATTATTAGTTATTATTAGTTATTATTATTTAGTTTTTATTTTATTAGTTATTTATTTAGTTTAGTTTAGTTATTTAGTTTTTTTGTTTATTTATTATAAATATTAGTTTTAGTTAGTGTTTATTATTTATTAAGGAGTTTATTTATTAATTATTTAGTTTATTAGTTTTTTTTTAGTTAGTTTTATTATTAGTTTAAGTTAGTTTAGTTAGTTATTATTATTAGTTGGTTTTATTATTATTAGGTTTTGTTAGTTAGTTAGTGGTTTAGTTTTATTAGTTTAGTTTATTAATTATTTGTTAGTTTAGTATTTAGTTTATTAGTATTAATTTAATGGTTTAGTTATTTATTATTATTAATTTTAGTTTATTTATAGTTTATTATATTAGTTATTTATTAGTTATTTAGTTTATTAGTTATTATTTATTTAGTTATTTATTATTAGTTATTAGTTATAGTTTTATTAATAATTATTATTATTATTATTTATTTAGTTATTTATTATTAGTTTTATTATTATTATTATTAGTTATTTATTTATTTATTAGTTTAATTATTTAGTTAGTTTATTAGTTTAGTTTTATTATTGGTAAGTTATTATTAATTTTTAGTTAGTTTTTTTTTATTAGTTATTTAATTAGTTATATTTATTTAGTTATTTAGTTTTATTTTATTATATTTTATGGTTTTATTATTTAGTTTTATTGTTTAGTAGTTATTTAGTTTATTTATATTATTATTATTTTTTTTTATTAGTTTATTAGTAGTTTAGTGTTTATTTATTAGTTTAAGTTTATTTATTAATTAGTTTAGTTTTATTATTAGTTTTATTAGTTAATTTATTAGTTTTATTAATTAGTTACATTAATTATATATTATTAGTTTTAGTTTTATTAGTTTTATTTAGTTTGTTATTAGTTTTAGTTTTATTAGTTATTATTAGTTTAGTTTATTTTTAGTTAGTTTATTAGTGTGGTTTTTATGTTTAATTTAATTAGTTTGTATTATTTTAGTAAATTTTGTATTATAGTTCATTAGATTTCTAGTTTATTATTTAATTAGTTTAATTAGTTTATCATATTTTGTTTTTAGTTTTTTTATTATTATTAGTTTTTATTTATTATTATTTAGTTAGTTTAGTATTTAGTTTATTATTAGGGCTTAAGGTTTAGGGTTTAGGTTTGGGGGTTTAGGGTTAATTATAGTTTAGGGTTTAGGGTTGGTTTTAGGTTTAGGTTTAGTGTTAAGTCTTTTATTTTATTGGGTTTAGGGTTTTATTTTTAGTTTTCAAGTTTTAATAGGGCTTAGATTGTTAGAGAACAAATTTTTCAACATTTTTCTATTTCATCCAAGTTGATTTTCGCTTAGTACATCTCAATTTTGATAAATTTTCATCCCTCCATTCTTCTACCAAACCACAAACCATTTCCTCTTCACCATAACCACCACTACTCCGATCACCACCTCCATATCCACCAACACATCAAGATCCCCACCACCATGGCGATAACTGCAGCCAACCCCTTCGCCTCTACCGCCAGATCTAGACTAAGCCTAGTTGATAGTGATGTTCATGTAATCAAGGTTCTTCCAATTCTTAGGGTTTAGGTGTAAGTTTAGGTTTATTAGGTTTTAGGGTTTAGGTTTATT
This sequence comes from Cymbidium sinense, assembly GCA_021442155.1. Lineage (NCBI taxonomy): Eukaryota > Viridiplantae > Streptophyta > Magnoliopsida > Asparagales > Orchidaceae > Cymbidium > Cymbidium sinense. Next base: position 207,829,466 of record CM038214.1, read on the forward strand.
TTTAATTTATTTAGTTACTTTAGGTTTAGGTTTAGGGTTTGGGGTTTAGAGTTTAGGGTTTAAGGATGGGTTTAGAGTTTAGGTTTTTAGTTTAGGGTTTAGGTTTAGGATTGGATTAGGTATGTTTTATGGTTGTTATGGTTTAAGGTTTAAGAAAGTTTAGGGTTTATGGTTTTAGTGGCCTGGTTTAGGGAGGGTTTATGGTCAGGGCCTGGTTAGCTGGTTAAGGTTTATAGTTTAGGATTTGGGGCTCAGCATCAGGGCAGGAGTGTGGTTTAGTGGTAGGGAGTTTAGGTGGGTCAGTGGCCTGGGTTGGTAGTTTAGGTTAGGTCTGTGGGAGAGTTTTAGGTAGTGGCCTAGAATTTAGGATTTGGGTTTAGGGTTTATGGTTTAAGGTTTTCTTAAAGTTTAAACCCAGTTTAGTTTATTTAGTTTTCTTATTTTTTGTTAATTTTATTTTTTATTTAAGTTTATTTTATTTTTATTTAGTTTACTTTATTTATATTAAGTTTATTTATTTTAGTTTATTTTTAATTTTATTTTATTTTTAAGTTTAGGTTTAAGTTTAGGTTTATTTTTAGTTTATTTTATTTTTATTTTATTTTAGGTTTAAGAATTATTTTTTTTTTTTAGGATTAGATTTAGGTTTCTATTTTATTTTTTTAGCTTTAAGTTTTAGGTTTTTATTTTAAGCTTATTACAAGGTTTTATTTTTAGTTTATATTTTATTTTATTTATTTTATGGTTTAGGTTTAGGTTTAGGTTTTATTTATTTTAGTTTAGTTTATGTTAGTTTAGGTTAAGGTTAATTTGATTTTGCTTATTTTAGGTTTAGGTTTTTATTTTTTGTTTAGGGTTTAATTTTTATTTTTTATTTTTTTAGGTTTACTTTTTAGGTTTAGGTTTTTATTTGGTTTTTATTTTATTTAATATTAGTTTATTTTAATTTTATTTTATGTTTGTATTTTATTTTATTTTAGTTAATTTTTTAGTTTAATTTTTTTTTTAGTTTACTTTAGGTTTTTTTTATTATTTTTAGGTTTTTTTTATTTTTTTTAATTTATTTTATTTTTAAGTTTAGGTTTAGGTTCCAGTTTAAGTATTAGTTTAGGTTTTCATTTTATATTATTTTTTTATTTTATTTAGGTTTACATTTTTTATTTTTTATTTTTAGTTTTAAATCAGGTTAGGTATTTAGGTTTAGGGTTTGGGATTTTAAGGTTTAGTTTTAGGGTCTGGGGTTTTTGTTTAAGGTTAGGTTTAGGGTTTAGGATTTAGTTTTAGTGGTTTTCACTGACAGTTTTGGGTTCATAATCCGTGGTTTATTAAGGTTTAGGTTTAGAGTTTAGGATTGCAGGTCTAGAGTTTAGGTTTAAGATTTAGTGTTACTAGGTTTAGGATTTATATTTTAGGATTAGTATTTAGGTTTTGGGTTTTAGAGTTTATGCTTAGAATTTAGGGTTTCAGGGTTTAGGGTTTTGTGGTTTAAGGTTTTTTAAAATTAAGCAAAAATTATTTAGGTTTATTTATTTATTTTACTTTATTTTTTATTTATTTTAGTTTATTTTATTATATTATTTTTATTTAGGTTTATTTTTAATTTTTATTTAGTTTAGTTTATTTAATTTAGTTTAGATTTTTATATTTTAGTTTATATTTTAGGTTTAAGTTTAGGTTTATGTTTATTTTTTTAGTTTAGTTTTATTTATATTTTAGGATTTAGGGTTTTTATGGTTTTAGGTTTATGGTTTAGGGTTTACAGTTTATGGCTTAGGGTTAGGGGTTTTTTTAATTATTATAATTTTTAATTTTTTTTAATTAAGTAAACTAGTAGGTTTAGGTGTATTTAGTTTATTTATTATTTATTTTAATTTTAATTTATCTTTAATTTTTAATTAGGTTTTTTAAATTTTTATTTAGTTTAGTTTATTTTTTTTAGGTTTATTTATTTTAGTTTAGGTTTTTTATTTTAGTTTATTTTTTACCTTTAGGTTTATTTTTTAGTATAGTATTCTTTTTATTACATTTTTTAGGTTTCAATTTTATTTTTTATTTTTAGGTTTAAGTTTAGGTTTTTATTATAAGTTTATTTTTGGGCTTTATTTTTTAGTTTAGGTTTAGATTTAGGTTTACTTTATTTTAGGTTTAGGTTTAGGTTTTATTTATTTTAGTTTCGTTTAGGTTTAGGTTTATTTTATTTTATTTTAGGTTTAGCCTTTTTTAGTTTAGGGTTTAGGGTTTATTTTTATTTATTTTTGCTTTATTTTTAGGTTTAGGTTTTATTTTTTTTTTTTATTTTATTTTATTTTAAGTTTATTTTATTTTATTTTAAGTTTATTTTAAATTTTATTTAGGTTATTTTTTAGATAGATTTTAACTTATTTATTTTAGTTTAGTTTTATTTTTTATTTTATTTTCTTCTTAGGTTTATGTTTAGGTTTAGGTTTTAGTTTATATTTTTTTTATTTTGGTTAAGGTTTTTTTATTTATTTTATTTTTTATGTTTTTTTAGTTTAGATTTAGGTTTTTAGCTTTTTAGGGTTTATGGTTTATGGTTTAGGGATTAAGGGTTAGCCTAGGGTTTAGGGTTTAGGGTTTGGGGTTTAGGGTTTAGGGTTTAGGGTCTAGGGTTTAGGTTTTAGGATTAAGGGTCTAGGGTTTAGGTTTTAGGGTTTAATGTTTTGGGTTTTAGGGTTTAGGTTTAGGTTTTAAGCTTTAGGGTTCTTTGGGCTTATGGTTTAAGGTTTAGGTTTTAGATTTTTAAGGTTCAGGTTTTAGTTTAGGGTTTAGGGTTTTTTGTTTTTCTTTTTTTTCTTTTTAATAGAGAATAAATTCATATTGAACATTTCTTCATTTTGATTTCATCAACCAAGTAACACACCAAGTTTTCTAAGACACAAGTGATGACATAGATAAAAAATGAGCACGCATAGAGAAAATCAAAAACCTTAGATAACTAGAACCTCTACCGTAAATACATAGTTCTATAAGTAGCAGATTGGATCGATCATTCTTTAGTTTCTCCAGTTCCCAATAAAACCACCTTGACCTCTTTAATAGCAGGATTCACCATTATATCCCTAATCTCTACCTCCCCCACCACCATGGCTCTAACCTCTTCGCCGCCTCCCTCAATAACCACTTCTTTTACCACCACCTCATATCCACCAAGACTCCACCCCAAACCACCACTAACCTCCTCCCTTCACCTCCACTATCTATTTGCTTGATGGTGATGTTCTTGCCTTCAATGTTCTACCTATTCTTAGGTTTAGGTTTAGGTTTAGGTTTATTTTTAAATTTATTTAGTTACTTTAGGTTTAGGTTTAGGGTTTGGGGTTTAGGGTTTAGGGATTGTGGGAGGGTTTAGGTTTAGTAGGTTTAGGGTTTAGAATTTAGACTTGGGTTTATGCTTTTAAGGTTTAAAGTTTAGGGTTTGGGGTTTAGGTTTAGGTTTTGGTGTAAGGATTAGGTTTAAGGTCTGTGGTTGTAGGGTTTTTTGTGGTTTAGGTTTAGTGTGGTTTTTTAGGATTTAGGGTTTTAGGATTTAGGGGTTAGGGTTTAGTGGTTAGGGTTTAGGATTTAGGATTTAGGTTTTAGGGTTTAAGTTTTAGGTTTAGGGTTGATTTAGTTTAGTGTTTTTGGTTTTTTTTTTAAATTGAACAAATTGATTCAACATTTCTTCTTTCAATTTCATCAAGTAACACACCAAATTTTTTCAATAAGACAACATAGATATAAAATGAGTGTGCATAGAGTAAATCAAAAATAGTAGATAACTAGTATCTTCTCTACTGTAAAGAGTTAGTCCCATAAGTAATAGATCAAATAAGCCATTCTTCGCCAGCCTCCCATCGAACCACCTGCCTCGATTGTGAGGTCCACCATCAAATCCCCAATTTCTCTCTTGCCACACCACCAGTAACCTCCGCCTCTCCTCCCGCCCATAACCACCACCGCACCACCAACTCCATATCCACCACCTCCAGATCCCCACCACCACAAACTGCCGCTTTGACTCCCTCACAAATCTAGATGAGCCTTGACTATGATGTTCCTTCCGTCAAGGTTATGCCCATTCTTAGGGTTTAGTTTTTTATTTTTAGGGAAAGTTAGAATTTTATCACTTTAAAAATAAAGGATACAATGTCATTAAAAGGGGTAATGCTCAAATTTCTACTGCTCACAGAGCTATAAGAAACCTAAAGAGCTAAACCCCTATCTAAGTACAATGGAAAAAAGAAAATAAAAGAGCAAAAGTAATAGCATAAAAGCAAATCAGAAAGTACACAAAAAGAACTAATAAAACTTAAGAAAACAATAAAAGGACTAGTCAACAACAGTTCATGATCCCTTTAAGAAAGAAGGATAAGCAAGATCCACATCAACATTATTTGAGTTGGCTGAGTAAAGATCATTCCATCTGTGAAGTTCCAACCTACAAAAGAAATCTGTAAAATACTACAAATGAAATGTCCATAGCTTAAGGAAAATTGATAAAGTAAACAATTTAGAAAGAGCAGAGAAAGAGAAGGCTTGGGCTTAATTAAGATCATATCAAGGGGCAACAATACATATGAGCATCCAAACTTCATGAGAAGGGTTACAATCATATGCATGCTACCAACTAGAGAGAAGATATAGGGAAACATCAAGACCATCATAGCCAACATACCTGATATAAGCAATCATGCAAGGAAAAATAGTCCAAAGTGATCTAGTTCCTGCACCAAAAATAGAGAAAAATTTTGAGCTAGCAGCCGGCTAGCAGCATACCCACCAACCAAAACCCACAACAGACCAATCACATAATGCCAACATCTCAGAAGTTACAGCAGGGTTAGTGGCCGAAAACAACCCATAACTATCTCTAGAGCACTATCAATCCAAATCCAAGGGAAAAACTTCTACCCAAATAGTAAAATAGTAGAAGATAAGTAGCACTAGAGAGAAGAAAGCCATAACATAGAGGACCAGGAGGGCATCTAGTAGTTACCATCAAAGCTACCACCAAGGAAAGTAAAAGGAAAGAAAATCCACCAAAACTGACCAAGAGGCAAATATCAGGAAACAAAGAGAGCCAACTAAACTAAAAGTAGTCAATACCAACTTCCAACATAAAGCCCAAAACACCAAACCACTACACAAGCATCCAAGGCAAGACATCAGCCATAAAAAACCCCTCAAGCAGCCAACCCCCAACAAGTCCTAAAATAAGACCAAAAAAACCACAAGAACTCATATCCTCCACCAACAAAAGAGCCAATAAATCCACCCAAGCCAGCAGCCATCAAAATGAGCAGTAGAAGAAGTCAGAGCAGTAGGAAAACTAACACCCAAAACTAGGAAGCAAAAATAAAGGAAAAATAGCTACACCCAAGAGAGGATAACCAACCCAGGAGTAGACCAGAAACCCAACCAAAAGCATGTAAACCAACCATCAAACACAGAAAACACATCCATCAAACTGACCAACCTAGACAGCCAAAATAGCCAACCAGCCCAGTCAGCCAACAAAACCAACCAGTAAATAGAGCTAATACAAAGCCCAAAAAGAGGGAAAAGAACAACAACAGACAAAGCAACAACCTACTTGGAGATCTCTAAAATAACCAAGAAATAAAAATTGTAGTCATCCAGCCAAACTAGAAAAGGCTAAGGAGGACCAACCAACCACAAGCAAGAAAATTGTAAGGAAAAGAACAAGGCTAAAGGCAAACAAAATCTCTTTGAAATCTCAAAGAGTAGATAATCACCACAAACTAGAAAATGAGGAGACAACAACCACATAATAGTTAACTCAAATTGACTAGGTAGATAGAACCAACCAATAGAAACCTCCAAGAAAAACTAGGAAAGGATAATCAAGCCAGAAGAGGCCAATAGTAGCCATGAAAAAATAACCACCCAAAATAACTACACAAATGAAAGAAACAAATAGTAGCAACCAGCAGAACCAACCATAGCATCTACAAATCTGATTCAAAAAAGGCCGCAACTAGGAAAAACTAAAGGCAAACCCAACATTCATTGGTAAAAAGGGTATGCCAAAATTTGGCACAACCACAACCCAACAGGAGACACAAAGCATGAACCAGAGAAAGAAAACTGCCAGGCTAAGAGGATAGGGAAACTAATTAAAAATTACACCACTAAGACCCAAAAAAAATGGCCAGGCAAGTATAGAACGGGGTAAAGAGGAAGGTGTTTAAGTATAGAAATAAACTCACCAAAAACCACTTCTTAGAGAGGGGAGCAAAAAAAACAATAAAAATAGACTGAATAAACCCACCATAGCAAAAGATTAATAAAATAGCAGAAGGTTAAAATCTGAGGTAAGGTATTCTAGTGTTATCTAGATTGATGAGACCACACAGATGCTTAGGTATGTTATGGTTATCAAATAAAGTGAGCTCATTTAATTCCCCTCCCAAATTAGATAGGAAATTAACACAAGCATTACTTTTATGAAGAATGTGAAAATTTTTGTAGCAAACTTGAGGAAGAAGCTTTTTAGTGTGATTGAGAAGATAAAATAAGTCAGCATTTCCCATTTTATTATTAGTAAGCATATCAAGTAAAAGAAGAGCATCAACTTTAATCCAAATATTATAGAGGCCTTTTCTTAAATAAATATCAATAGCTTTGTTAATGCCATGAGTTTAGCAATAACAAAAACAAGTTTTAAGGGGTAAAAGCATAAATGACAAAGTGCCTTTAAATTCTAAGAATTCCACCACATCCATATTTTTTTTTGGGAAATAGAACCATCAATATTGATCTTAATAGAATTTTCTTTATGCTTAATCAAATGTATAATGATAATACTCTTTTAAGAAGGATCATCATGCAAAGTGAAATCCACTTTTTTTATCCACAAATTTATAACGTCAAAATTGAAAATTGCTAATTAAATTTGCATTAAATAAAGCATGAATTTTTTCTTTAGTTCTAGCAAGGATCGTTTTATTGTTCATAAGGATAACATGATATTTAGCATCATTTTTTTCCAGCCTAATGAACCAAATAAGGGTAATAGCAATTAAAACTTTGATATGACCTTTCACAGTTTTATGGAAATAAACTTTAAGAAGTTGATATAATGAAAGATAGCTATGAAAATAGTAAGTGTTAAATAAATCATCATACCATATCCAAAGTTTGGAAGCAATAACACCATTGACAAAAACATGAATAACATTTTCAATATGAAAGCAATAATAACACTTATAAGGTAAGTAAAACCCTTTAATCCAGAGCAAGGAATCAATCGGGATGAAGTTATTCAAAATCCTCCAAGCTAAAACTAATTAAGAAATGGGAAAGATATTATTCCAAAGTTTAATGAAAACATTAGAGGTGTTATATTTATTTCTAACCAAATTCCAAACCTCTTTAAGAACAATCACCATTGTAAGAGAGCTTAAAAGTATTTGACCTATTAGAAAAAGCTAGTGATGTTGTAAAACTTGTCAAAAATAGAAGTAGGAATGTAGTTCTCAAGCTTATTTTCATTCTAATTATTATTAAGATGGGTTGTAGGTTTAGTGCCATAGGTTTAGGGTTTAAGGTTTAGAGTTCAGGATTTAGGGATTAAAGCTTTTATTTTTAAATTAAGTAAACTAGTAGGTTTAGGTTTATTTAGTATATTTTTTATTTATTTAAGGTTTAGGGTTTAGGATTTAGGTTTTAGGGTTTAGGGTTTAGGGTTTAGGGTTTAGCTTTTAGGTTTATGGTTCAAGTTTTAGTTTAGGGTTTAGGGTTTAGGTTTTAGTTTAAGGTTTAGGGTTTTTGATATTTTTTAACAGAGAACAAATTTAGATTCAACATTTCTTCTTTTTGATTTCATCAACCAAGTAACACACCAAGTTTTCTAAGACATAATCAACAACATAGATAAAAAATGGGCATGCATAGAGAAATTTAATAACCCTAGATAACTAGAGAAGCCTTTACTGTAAAGACACTGTTCCATATGTAGTAGATCAAATTGGCCATTCTTCATTTTCTCCAATTCACATTAGAACCACCTCGACCTCTCGAGATATCCTCGATCTCTCCCTCTGCCACCACCATGACTGTAACCTCCATCTCTCCTCCCGCCTCCATAACCACCACTACTCCGACCACTAACTCCATATCCACCAACACCTCCAAATCCCCCACCACCACTATGATAACCACCACATCCACCTTCACCTCCATCGCCAGATCTAGACTAAGCTTGCTTGATGGTGATGTCCTTGTCATCTAGGTTCTTCCCATTCTAAGGGTTTTGGTTTATTAGGTTTTAGGTTTGAGGTTTATTTATTAATTTATTTAGTTACTCAGTTTAGGTTTAGGTTTATTTGGGTTTAGGGTTTATGCTTAATGTTTTGGGTTTAAGGTTTGGGTTTGGATTTATGCTTTGGGTTTATTAGGGTTAGCATTTAGGGTTTAATGGGTTTTGGGATTTAGGTTTGTGGGTTTAGATCAGATTTGGGTAGAGTTTAGGGTTTAGGGTTTAAGATTTGTTTTTTTTTTTTAAATTTAAGCAAACCCCAAAGTTTAGGTTTATTTTATATTTATTTTTTATCTATTTTATTTTATCTTCTTTTATTTTATTTAGGTTTATTTTATTATTATATTTAGTTTAGTTTATTTATTTTAAGTTTATTTATCTTTAATTTAGGGTTTTTATTTTAGTTTATTTTTAGTTTAGGGTTAAGTTTATTTTTAAGTTGAGTTTTTTTTTATTTTATTTTTATTTTATGTTTATTTTAATTTTTAGGTTTTTTTTAATTTTGGGTTAAGGTTTAGTTTTATTTTAGGTTTACTATAGATTTAATTTTTTAGTTTAGGTTTAGGTTTATTTTTAGTTTATTTTATTTTATTTAATTTAGGTTTATGTTTATGTTTAATTTATTTTAGCTTTAGGTTTAGGTTTTATTTATTTTAGTTTAGTTTATTTTAGTTTAGGTTTAGGTTTATTTTATTTTATTTTTATTTTTAGATTAGGTTTTTTTTTTAGTTTAGGGTTTAGGTTTGTATTTAATTTTTATTTAATTTTATTTATTTATTTTTATTTACATTTAGTTTTCTTTAATATAGGTTTTATTCTTATGTTTATTATTTTTAGTTTAGTTTCTATCTTTATTTATTTTATTTATTTATTTTTACATTTTTTTGTTTTATTTATTTTTGGTTTAGGTTTAGTTTAGGATTTTATTTATTTTATTTTGTTATTTTATTTAGGTTTATGTTTTTTTTACTAATTTAATTTTTAGGTTTTATTTAGTTTAGATTTATTCTTTACATTTATGGTATGGTCAGAGTTTGTTTTGTGGGTCAGTTTTTGTGATTTAGGGTTTTATCTCATTTAAGGGTATTAGTTTAGGTTTTATAGTATAGTAGGATATAGAGTCAGGGTAGATTTGGGTTTCATAGCCTAGTTAGTTTATCTGGGGTAGGTCATTAGGTTTTAAGATTAGGGATGTCAGTTTAGTCAGTGGAGGTTTTAGTTTAGTTTTGGGTTTGTTAGATTAGTATAGAGATTAGAGGAAGTTAGGTCAGTGGTTTAAGTTAGTAGGGTTTAGAGGGAAGTTGGGAGGTAGTGTTAGGGGTGGATAGGTTAACAAGGGTTTAGAGGATTTGTAGTGGTGTAGGGTTTTTTAGTTGGTTAGATTAGTTCTTTTTTTTTAAAGTAGGTAAACCGATAGGTTTAGGTTTATGTAGTTTATTTAGTATTTCATATATTTATTTTAGTATATTTTATTTTTTATTTTTTATAGGTTTAGTTCTTTTATTTTAGGTTTATTTATGTTAGTTTAGGTTTATTTTATTTATTTTTTTTTAGGTTTAGGTCAGGTTTAGGTTTATGTTTATTTTTTTTTAGTTTTATTTTTATTTTATTTTTATTTTTTAGGTTTTATTTTTTTTATGTTTAGGTAGGTTTAGGTTTTCATTTTATTTTTTGTAAGTTTAGGTTTTAGGTTTCTATTTAAGGTTTTTTTTAGTTTAGATTTAGGTTTAATTTTAATTTATTTTATTTTATTTAGTTTAAGTTTAGGGTTAGGGTTAGTTTATTTTTTGTTTAGGTTTAGGTTTATTTATTTTAGTTTAGTTTATTTTAGTTTAGGTTTAGATTTATTTTATTTTTATTTTGGGTTTAGGTTTTTCTTTCAGTTTAGGGTTTATGTTTTACTTTTTATTTAATTTAGGTTTTACTATTAGGTTTATTATTTTAGTTTAAGTTCTTACTTTATTATATTTTAATTTTATTTTATTTTATTTTTGGTTAAGTTTTTATTTTATTTAAGTTTCTTATTTTTTTATAGTTTAGGTTTTATTTATTTTATTTTAGTTTAGTTTTAAATTTTTTTATTTTATTTTCTTTTTTAAGTTTGTTTAGTTTAGTTTTTAGGTTTTAGTTATGTTTTTTATTTTATTTGGTTTAGATTTATTTATATTTTATTTTTAGGTTTTATGTGTTAGGTTTTAGCTTTTTTTGGGTTTGGGGGTTTGGGGTTTGGGGTTTAGTTTAAAGTTTATCATTTTGGGTGGCTCAGGGAGGTTGAGGTTTGGGTTTAGGTAGTTGAATAAGGATTTTTAAGGTTTTTTAGGATTTGGGTTTAGGTTTTAGTTTGGGGTTTAGGGTTCAGGTTTTAGTTTAGGGTTTAGAGTTATTGGTTTTTTTTAACAAATAATAAATTCAAATTCAACATTTCTTCTTTTATTTATTTAGTTAATTTATTTTAGTTTTTATTTTTGTTTATGTTAACTTTTTTTTATTTAGTTTAGTTTATTTATTTTAGGTTTATTTATTTTAGTTTAGGTTTTATTTTTAATTTAGTATTTTGGTTAGGTATTATTTTTTTTTAGTAGTTTTATGTTTTATTTTAGTTTATTTTATTTTTATTTGGGTTTACTTTTTTTTATTTTATTTTTAGGTTTAGTTTTTATTTTTATTTTTTGTTTTATTTTAGTTTTATTTTATTTAGTATATTTTATTATTTATTTTATTTAGTTTTTTTAGTTATTTATTTTAATTTAGGTTTAGTTTATTTTATTTTATTTCTTTATTTAGTTTTATTTTATTTATTTTTTTATTTTTATTATTTAGTTTTCTTTTTTTTATTTAGGTTAGTTTTTTTTTATTTATTTAGTTTATTTTATTTTTTATTTTATTTTTGTTTTATTTTATTTAGGTTTTTAGGTTTTTTTTTTTTTAGTTTAGTTATTATTAGTTTATTTTTTTTTTAGGTTTATTTATTTTTAGGTTTAGGGTTTAAGGCTTTGCTTTAGGGTTTTGGGTTTTAGGGTTAGGCTCATTAGTTTCATTTATTTTATTTTAATGTTTAGGGTAGGGTTTGGGTAAGATTTGTGGTTGGTTTAGGGTTTATGGTTTTTAGGTTTAGGGTTTTAGAGAGTTGGGGTTTGGGTTATTTTTTAGGGTTTCTAATTTTAAAATTATTTTATTATTTTATTTTATTTTAAATGATAAAGTGGTAGATTTTATGTTTATTTATATTTATTTATTTATTTATTTATTATTTTATATTATTATTTATTTAATTTAGTTTATTTATTTTAGGCTTATTTATTTTAGTTTAGGTTATTTTAAGGTTATTTTTTAAGTTTTGGTTTATGTTTAAGTTTAGGTTTATTTTTTTAGTTTAGGTTTATATTTATTTTTAGTTTAATTGATTTTATTTAGTTTAGGTTTGGGTTTAGGTTTACTTTATTTTAAGCTTAGGTTTAGGTTTTTTTATTTTAGTTTATGTTTAGGTTTATTTTATTTTTATTTTAGGATTAGATTTTTCTTTTAATTTCAGGTTTAGTTTTTTTTTTAAATTTATTTTGAGGTTTTACTTTTAGGTTTTTATTTTATTTGATTTGATTTTAGTTTTGGGTTTATTTTATTTTAATTTTAAGTTCAATTTTTTTTTTTTGGTTTTTTATTTTTTTAATTTAGTTTAGGTTTTTATTAATTTAATTTTAGTTAAGTTTTTATGTTTTTTTATTTTAGTTTAGGTTTAGGTTCAGGTTTTAGTTCATGATTTTATTTTATTTATTTTATTTTGGTTTAGGTTTTTTCATTTATTTTATTTTTAAGTTTTATTTAATTTAGGTTTAGGTTTTTTAGCTTTTTATGATTTAGGGTTTAGGGTTAGTTTATTGTTTAGGGTTTCAGGTTTAGGGTTTTGGTTTAGGTTTAGGTTTCAGGTTTTAGTTTAGGGTTTATGGTTTTTTTTAACAAAGAACAAATTTAGATTCAATATTTCTTCTTTTCGATTTCATCAACCAAGTAACACACCATATTTTGTAAGATTTTAGTACATAAATAAATTAGCATGCATACAGACATCACCCTAGATAGCTAGTCTCTCATAATTTCATAAGCATTAGATTATTCTTCTTTTCATTTTATTTAGTTTTTATTCTTAGGATTGTTTTATTTTATTAGTTTAGTTTAGGTTTTTATTTATTTTATTTTAGTTTATTTTTATTAATTCATTTTATTTTATTTTTAGGTTTAGGTTTAGGTTATAGTTTAGGTTTTTATATTATTTTATTTATTTTATTTATTTTATTTTATTTAGGTTTAGGTTTTTTAAATATTTTACTTTGAGGTTTTATTTAGTTTAGGTTTTAGATTTTAGGGTTTAGGGTTTGGTTTAGTTTAGGGTTAGGTTTTTATTTGTGTTTTAGATTTAGTTTTAGTGTTTAGGTTTTGGGTTTAGGTTATTTTAAGTTTTTTTTCAAAAAAAGTAAACCAATAAGTTTAAGATTACTTAGTTAATTTAATTAATTTTTTTTCTTATTATAGTTTATTTTAGTCTTTTTTTATTCATGTTCACTTTTTATTTTTATTTAGTTTAGTTTATTTATTTTATCTTTACTTATTTTAGTTTAATTTTTAGGTTTAGGTTTTAGTTTAATTTATTTTTAGTTGAGATTTATTTTTAATTTATTTTTTAGGTTTAGGTTTTATTTTTTTTATTTTTAGGTTTAAGTTTAGGTTTTTATTTTATTTTCTTAGGTTTAGGTTTTAAGTTTTTAATTTAGTTCAATTTTTAGGTATTATTTTTTAGTTTAGGTTTACTATTAGTTTATTTTATTTTATTTAGTTTAGGTTTAGGTTTAGGTTGAGTTTACTTTAGGTTTAGGTTTTATTTATTTTAATTTATTTTAGCTTAGGTTTAAGTTTATTTTTTTATTGTAGGTTTAGAAATTTTTTTATTTAGGGTTTAGGTTTTATTTTTTATTTATTTTTAAGTTTTATTTTAAGTTTATTATTTAGGTTTATGTTTTTATTTAGTTTTTAGTTTATTTTATTTTAAGTTTATTTTATTTTTTTTAGGTTTAGTTTTTAGTTTTATTTATTTATTTTAGTTTAGTTTTTATTACTTTATTTTATTATTTTAGGTTTAGGTTTAGATTTAGTTGGTTTATGATTTTATTTATTTATTTTTATATTTTTGTTTTCATTTATTTTATTTTAGGTTTTTATTTTTTTAGGATTTTAGTTTAGTTTTTTGGGTAGGTTTAGGGTTTTAGATTTTGGTTTTAGTTTTTATTTTATTAGAGTGGAAGGTAGTTTATGGTTGTTTTTATGGTAGGTTAGTTTAGTTATTTTTTTAGGTTTAGTTTGGGTAGTTTAGAGGTTTGGGGGTTTAGGATTTTAATTTAAGAGGTTTAGTTTATTTAGTTTATTTTATTTATTATATAATTTATTTATTTTAGTTTGTTTTATTTTGGTTTATTTTTATCTTTTTTTAGTTTAGTTTATTTATTTTAGGTTTATTTAATTTAGTTTATTTTTTTGGTTTTGGTTTAGGATTATCTTTATTTTTTAGTTTAGTTTTATTGTTATTTTATTTTTTAGGTTGAGGTTTTATTTTACTTTATTTTAGGTTAGGTTTTATTTTGTTTTTTTAGATTTAGATTTTAGGTTTTTATTTGGAATTTATTCTTAGGTTTTATTTTTATTTTAGATTTATTTTCATTTTTAGCTTATTTTATTTTATTTATATTAGGGTTTAGGTTTAGTTTATTTTATGTTTATGTTTCAGTATAGGTTTTATTTATTTTAGTTTAGTTTATTTGATTTTAGGTTTAGGTTTATTTTATTTTTTATTTAAGGTTTAGGTTTTTTAATTAAATTAGGGTTCAGGGTTAGTTTTAAGGTTTATAGTTTAGGGTTTTGGATTGAGGGTTTAGGGTTTAGGATTTTTTAATTAATAAACAAGGTTTTGGTTTATTTTATTTAGTTTATTTTTCTTTATTTTAGTTTATTTTATTTTATTTTTTATTTATGTTTACTTTTAATTTTATTTAGCTTAGTTTATTCATTTTAGGTTTATTTATTTTACTTTAGGTTTTATTTTGTTTATTTTAGGTTTTGGTTTAGGTTTATTTTTAGGTTTAGGTTTTATTTTTTTATTTAGGTTTATGTTTAGGTTTTATTTTATTTTTTTTAGGTTTTTAGGTTTTATTTTAGTTTAATTTTATGTTTTATTTTAGTTTAGGTTAGGTTTATTTTATTTTATTATAATTTTAGTTTAGCTTTAGTTTATTAGGTTTTATTTATTTTAGTTTAGTTTATTTTAGTTTAGGTTTAGGTTATTTTAATTTTGTTTTTAAATTTTTTTTAGTTTAGGGTTTAAGTTTTATTTTATTTATTTTAGATCTTATTTTAGGTTTATTAGATTTAGGTTTTAGTTTTATTTTATTTTAGTTTAGGTTTATTTTATTTTTATTTTAGGTTTAGTTTGTATTTTATTTAATTTTATTTTTTAGTTTAGTCCAGGTTTTATTTATTTTATTTTAGTTTTTAGTTTTATTTTATTTCTTTGTTTGGTTTAGGTTTAGGTTTATGTTTAGGTTAGTATGTTTATTTTATTTTTTTTATTTATTTTATTTTTTATGTTTTTTTTAGTTATTTAGTTTAGGTTTAGTTTTTTTTTAGGGTTTAGGGTTTTGGGTTTTAGGGTTTTGGGTTTAGGTTTTTAGGGTTTAGGTTGGGTTTAGGGTATGGTATGGTTAGGTTTAGGGTTTGTTTTAGATGGGTTTTAGGGTTTTGGGTTTAGGGTCAGGGTTAGGGTATATGTTTAGTTTAGGGTAGGTTTAGTTTAGGGTAGGGTTTAGGTTTAGGATTTGGGTTTTAATTTTTAATTAAGCCAGAAGTTTAGGTTTATTTAGTTTATTTTTATTTATTTATTTTATTTTTTATTTTATTTATGTTTATTTTTAATTTTATTTAGTTTAGTTTATTTATTTTAGGTTTATTTAATTTAGGTTTTATTTTAGTTTATTTTATGTTTTTTGGTTTAGGTTTATGTTTTTTAGTTTAGTTTTATTTTATTTTATTTTTAGGTTTAGGTTTTATTTTTTGTTTTTAGTTTTTTATTTTATTTTTTAGGTTGGTTTAGGTTTAGGGTTTTGAAAATTATGTAAACCAATAGGTTTAGTTTATTTAGTTTATTTAGTTTATTTTATTTATTTTATTTATTTAATTTTTATTTTTTATTTAGTTTAGTTTATTTATTTAGTTTATTTATTTATTTGGTTTATTTATTTTAGTTTAGATTTTAATTTAATATTTAGATTTTTAGGTTTATTTTATTTTAGGTTTTATTTTTTTAGGTTTAGATTTTATTTTATTTAGGTTTAGGTTTTAGGTTTTATTTTACATTTATTTTAGGTTTTATTTTCAATTTTTGGTTTATTTTTAGTTTCTTATATTTATTTTAGTTAGTTTAGTTTGGTTTATTTATTTTAGTTTAGTTTATTTTAGTTTAATTTATTTTAGTAGGTTTAGGTTTATTTTATTATTATTTTAGTTTAGATTTTTTTTAGTTTAGTTTTATTATTTATTAATTTAGGTTTTATTTATAGTTTACTTTTTAGATTTAGGTTTTATTTAGTTTTATTTTATTTTATTTTAATTTATTTTTTATTTTAGGTTTCTTTATTTTATTTAAGTTTTTTTTATTTTTATTAAGGTTTTTATTAATTTTATTTTAGTTTAGTTTTATTTTATTTTCATTTTCAGGTTTAAATTTATGTTTAGGTTTAGGTTTAAGTTTTAGTTTATGTTTTTATTTTATTTTATTTTATTTATTTTATTTGGTTTTAGATTTTTCATTTTATTTTATTTGGTTAGGTTTCATATTTTATTTATTTAGTTTGGTTTAGATTTTTACTTAGTTAGTTTTAGGGTTTAGGGTTTTTCTTTGGGTAGTTTGGGTAGGGTTTAGGTTTTAGATTTTATAGGATGGTATGGTAGTTTTTTAGGGTTTATGGTTTAGGGTGGGTTTTTGGTTGGGTTTAGGGTTTAGTGGTATAGTTAAGTAGTAGGTTTGGGTAGGTTTGGGTTTTTGGGGTTTGGGGTAGATTTTAGGATATGGGTTTCAGGGGGTTTTAAATTAAGCAAACCAGAGTTTTAGGTTTATTTTTTATTTTATTTTTTAAATTTTTATTTATTTAGTTTATTATTTATTTTAGTTTGTTTATTTAGTTTAGGTTTATTTTATTTTTATTTTTTGGTTTAAGTTTAGTTTAGGTTTATTTTTTAGTTTAGTTTTATTTTATTTTATTTTCTAAGTTTAGGTTTTTTTTAGATTTAGGTTTAGGTTTTATTTTATTTTAAGTTTTAGGTTTTTTTATTTGAGGTTTATTTTAGGTTTAATTTTTACTTTAGATATATTTATAATTTATTTTATTTATTTAATTTATGGTTTAGGTTTAGTTTATTTTGTTTAGTTTAGGTTTTATTTTTGTTTAGTTTATTTTACTTTAGGTTTAGGTTTATTTATTTTTAGTTGGTTTTTAGTTTAGGGTTTAGGTTTTATTTTTTTATTTATTTTAGGTTTAATTTTAGGCATATTTTTAGGTTTAGGTTTTATTTAGTTTTATTTTATTTTATTTTAGGTTTATTTTATTTTATTTTTTATTTAGGTTTTATTTTATTTAAGTTTTGTTTTGGTTTATTTTATTTTTGTTTAGTTTGGGTTTTATTTATTTTTTTGAGTTTAGTTTTTTAGTTTTATTTTATTTTATTTTATTTTTTAGGTTTAGGTTTTAGTTTAGGTTTTATTTTATTTTGTTTTCTTATTTTATTTAGGTTTAGGTTCTTATATTTATTTTATTTTTAGGTTTTATTTTGTTTAGGTTTAGGTTTTTATGGTTTTAGGGTTTAGGGTTTAGGGTTTAGTGTTTAGTGTTTAGGCTTTATGGTTTAGATTTTTTTATTTAGTTTTAGGGTTTAGGTTGTAGGTTTTAGGGTTTAGGGTGTAGGGTTTTAGGTTTAGGTTTAGGTTTCAAGTTTTAGTTAATGGTTTAGGGTTTTGGTTTTTTTATAGAACAAATTGATTCAACATTTCTTCTTGATTTTGTCAACCAAGTCACAAACCGGGGAGGTAATTGAATGGCTGAGGCTTAAAGCCTCATGTTCTCGGATGTACTATATACCCATTACCATTCAATCTTATATAAATCAACACATGAATAGGAAAGAGAACTCAACATTCATACACTTTAGCTATAAGCACATGCATTTCTTATGTATTTATAACTAGCATCATAACACATATTATTATTAATTTATAAGCTTTTGAAAAAATACATTTAGATTTAATAGTGATAATTGCCACACATACATTAAATTTAATCAACACATGCAAGCTTACATAAAGGAAATCCATTTTATTGTACTTGATTTTGAAAACATGGATGCATGAATTCAAATAACATACCGAATTTAATATGATTGGAAAGAGAAGAATCAAATATAAGCACGTGATTCATTCAACCAAACTAGTTCTTAGGGACAATCAAATCAAATAAGATTATTTAAAGCAAACTAAAGCTTTTTTATTAATTAAGTTTTGGATTTGATTCGATTTAAGAAGGAGAAGAGAAATAATCATTTGTAATTTTAAACTCATTCCCACATTAGTGATTTTATTTAATTTAAGGAAATGTAATTAAGTTGATTTTATTGATTAATTAAGTTGAACTCTTAATTAGATGAATTAATTAACCTAACCTATGCCACCTTAAAGTAATTAACTAAATAATTATGTGTTATCGTGATATGCATGGAAAATAAACTTGCAATGATCCTAGAAAATGAAAGGGGTGCAATGCTGATTTCATTAGTTAATTAGATTAGACTTAATTAATTACTCTATGGTTTTCCTACACATGTGGACTAACCATAATTTCATTAAACTCCTTTAGGTGTGTGATCTAACGTCACATGAGTGAGGAAGAAATGGAGTTCGTCTGCCATTGCTCACTTGATTTGAGCTTACTCGAGCTCCGATGAACTCTAAAAGGATCTAACACCTTCATGGCATCGATGAGGGGTCCAACAATCAAGATCAGAGATGCAAGTTTTCTTCAAAAGTTTAGATTGCCTAATGGTTGGTTTTGAAAGCATACGTCACCGGAGTGTGAGTCATTATAGCACCTAAGAGGGGGTGTGAATTGGGTGATATTAAAAATTTTAAAACTTAAATCTTAAATTTTAATTTTTAGTAGAAAATTAATTTTTGATTTTATAATGGTAGGATACATTAATGCGTAAAAGTAAAGTAAAGTAAAGAGACAATAGGTATAATTTTAAGTGGTTAAAACTCCATGCCTACATCCATGCCTAGCCATGGCTAGAATCCACTAAATGCTAGCTTACAAATAGTATCTTATGGGAAAGTCTACAATAATATGTACTTTAAAGGGTAACCCCAAAATCAATTTAGACAAAGAAAAATACAAAATAATAAATTTTGATAAAATAAATCTCATAAATATACCATGTCAATTCAAAAAATGATCTCACAACTTATAAATGATCACTTACAACTTATTTTGGCAAGATAATATGCTCACTTAATATTGAAATAAATATCTTAAAGTGATCTTACTAAGATGTTTAAAAATAATTTCACAATATTCTTTTGCACAATAATATAAGTTTCACCAAGGAATAATTTATTTTATTTTTACCAAAAAGATACTTTCAATTAATTCTAATGTCATAGTCAAATAAAATGAGTATATGATAGATCTAAGTATGCTAGTAAGCTTTAATTAAAGAGAGGTCGAAATATAAAATAATTTCACAATAATTTATTTTAAATGCTTAAAATATACTTCTAAAATAGATCTAAGAATAAATGATCTATCAAAATAAGACTAATGAAGAAATATTTCAAGAAACCAAAATAAATTTGTAGGAAGTTAAAATTTTCAGCAAGTTGAAATATATCCTGCAAACTATCACAAGAGTTTATCACAAAAAAAATGATTGAGAAACTTTGATGTGAAAATAATGTCCAAAGACTAATCCGCTAAGAAGTATAAATTGGAAAGAATAAATAGATGGTGAAAATACCATGAACAACTAAAGAGGATTAAAATCAAGAAAACAAACTCAAGTAATTTGAGAAGGCTTGCTTAGTTGAGGATGTTGAAGCTTCCAAACCAAGGATTTGATCTTGCAATATTTGGAGAACACTTGGAAGTAAAATCTAAGAAATTTTCACTTAGAATTGCTGTAGGGATTTTGAATTTTGAATGAGGAATGCTTTCATGAAGAGGATGAGGGCTATTTATAGGCAAGAAGACCATATTTCAAAAATATATCATGCAAACCTCATGTTATCATCAAATAATTTAATATTCAATAAAAATATAATTTATATTAAATAAATATTAAATTTAGCTGCCAAAAATTTATTCACATGTGTAAGTCAAAAGTAATCAAATACTTTTAATATATTCAAAGCATGTGGCATGCATTCATTATAAAATTAGCTAATGTTTAGAAAACCATAATAAATTCAATTTAATCAACAAGTCATGTAACCTTAAATTAATGGAAAAATTTGAATCGTTGGAGATGAAATCGATATAATTCTTTGATTAGAAAATGACTTTTAAAATATAAAATTTTATATATTTTGATAATTTTGACATGTGACATTTAAAAATTATGATATAATTTATATATAATCATAAATATGTTAGTTATCTTATAACCAAAAAATTAAATTAAAATACTTAATTATATTAAGTAGATAAAATAATTATACTTAATAGTTTTTATCAATTATTACTTTAACAATTTTAATGCTATGTATAAAACATATAATTGAATGTTAATTAAATAAAGATTATATGTTAAGTTGTGAGCAAATTGATTCATGCCAATGAACTCATATGAATAGTCATATAACCCAAAATATTGTATCTTGAGCTTCACATTATCCTTTTCATTCTTCTACTCTGCAATTTCTCAATGTAATAGATATGTAATTAGCAATTGATATATCTCAAACACATAAAAATATTAATTAGAACATCTAAGCATTTGTTTGTTATCATCAAAATTAATTGAATTGAACATGAGGCTAATTAAGCCAACACGGAGCTCAAGACTGACTGCTTGAACTATTGAGAAAGCTTCATGTAGTGGAGATGAAGCCCTATTGAGCAACAATTGGATCAATTCCTTGACGTTCACTCAGATGGCCAAGAACCGATGATTTGGAGATCCACTTTGATAGAAGTCCCACCTATTGTGCTCGGGAAGCTTGAGAGATGACTCATTCTTACTCAATGAGGCCTAGGCAAAGTTAATTGAGTTTGATGGAGAAATAGGGAAGTTAGGTTAGAAATGGGAGTGTCCTATTTTGTAATCTGGGAATGGCTTTTTGATCAAGGAACAAGCTTGGGAGCTTAGGGAATGGTTCTAGCGGGTCATCTTGGGTAGCTAGGGCTCCGTGGGATGATTTTTGTGTGTATTTGAGTGGAAACGAGGGGGTGTATACCCCCTTTCATCTTGATGGGATGGTCGGATCAAATTTGTCTTCTAGTGGCCGACCGGCCATCTCAGGGAGTCATGGATGGCAGGGAGTAGATGAGCTGGCTCAGCTTGGTTGGTTGAAGGTGTGGAGGTGGCTGCCAAGGAGGAATCATGGGTGTTCTATGGGTTTTAAATGCTCCAATGGGGAGGGTGAGGTTATTTTACCTCCCATTGGTCATGGCCAACCCAACCACTCCTTAGGTTAGGTTGGGCAATGTCCTAGGTGCCTAGGTGGACCATTGGGAGAGTACAAAGTGGCCAAGGAATAGAAATAACTACTTACATGGGTGATTTATCAATGTGATGCCCTTGACCTAAGGGTAGAATGATTATTTAGCATTGAATTTAATTTGGGCAGATTTGATATACATATGGGTAGGACGACCTAACCTCCACTAGGAAGAAGAAGAAGCCAATTTAGAGTTGTCCTAGGGGTGGAAAACCTCATTATTGGCCACCTAATAGAAGATATGTCCTAGCTACAAGGAGTACACCTGCTATCCATATAAACTTAGAATCTAGTTCATAAGATGAGTATTATATGGTTAGCACACCATCCATCTCTTCTCAGTAGTAGATTCCTTTGAAGGTGACACTTGAGCCAGATGACGATGAAGATTGGGCTCTAAGGCAAAGCATAAGTGTATCCAAGTTTATATGTGAAATATCTAGGCATTAGTTGAGAACCTTAGCTCTAACTCCACTTTCCTCTCAAAAGCTTAATGGTTTGGTAATTAACAAAGCCCCTAAGTCATCCATAGGTGTGAAGACTCAGAGGTTCTTTTAGGGAGCATCAACCTCAAGTTAAGAAGTTGATGTAGAACTTAAGGACGATTCATATAAAAATTTAATAGAATTACCTTTTTAGTGGTACTTTCCTTGTGTTCATAATATAGAAAATTAAGCGTTAATCCCACATACTTGGTCAAATCACAAGTCAGACTATTTCGAATGAATATGGAAGAACAAATGCAAAAGCTCTTAATCAAGACTAGGACAAGGATTCGGTATAGTGCGTCAAGTTGATGATGATGATTACTGCTTAGTCCTCACTAATCATTTTGAATTTGATAGGTTCTTTTCAAATCACATTAACTTATATGAGGAGTTGTGCTTAGAAACTTCAAATGATTCAGATAATTTTGAAGTCGAAGATGCACCACTAGAGTTTGAAGAAGAGATCAAGTAAACCATTGACGAGCTTAAGAAAATCAACTTAAGAATTGAAGAAGATCCATGCCTAACATACATCAATTCTTTGTTGAATGAAATTGAAACCAATGACTTAGTTAGGCTATTGACTAAGGACTGATTTGCATGGAGTTATGAAGAGATGCCCAGATTGGCTCCTAATGTAGCGGTCCATAAACTAGCAATAGAGCCTCTAGCTAACCCTATCAAGCAAGCTCCTAGGCGCATGTGAGTAGACATAGAACAACAGGTCATTTATGAAGTAAAAAAAATTGATTGATATTGGCTTCATCCAAGAAGAGATATACCTTACTTGGTTAATTAGTGTCATCCCAGTTAAGAAAAAGAATGGCCAAATTCACATTTGCATTGATTTTAGGGATTTAAATAAGGCATGTCCAAAAGATGAATTTCCACTACCAATCTCGGAGCTGATGGTGGACATTGCTTCAGCTCATGTAGTCTTCTATTTCATGGATGATCATCTATATATAACCAAATATAGATGACCCCTAAAGATGAAAGAAATACTATTTTTAGAACCCCGATCAAAATCTATTGCTATAAAGTCATGCCTTTCAGCCTTAAAAATCCTGGTGCTACATACTAGCGGGCTATGACTCAAATCTTTGATGAACTCATTCATCATCAAGTCAAGTGCTATGCTGATGATCTTGTGATCAAAAGTAGAGAAAAGAAAGACCATCTATTTGATTTGAGAGTAGTTTTTGAATAATTAAGATAATTTAACATCAAAATAAACCCCCTTAAATGTGCATTCAAAGTAGCTTTAAAGAAATTCCTTCTATTTTTTATCAGACACCAGAGAATTGAAATTGATTTGGAGAAGATCAAGGCGATATTAGATATCCCCCTAAAAGTTTAACTCAACTCAAATCATTTCAAGGGCAGTTGACATATCTACGATGCTTTATAACCAACCTATAGGAAGATGTCAGCCATTCTCAGCACATGTAAAAAAAGATGCCAAGTTCAAGTGGGATGATAAGTGTGAGCATGCCTTCGAAGACATCAAGCATTACCTAATGATATCGCCAGTTCTAGCAGCCCTATCCTAGGCAAGTAACTCATATTTTACACTACTATGTCAGATGACTCCCTTGGTGCTTTATTTGCCCAAGCCAAGGACAAAGGGAAGGAATACACACTCTACTACCTCACCAATCATCTAATCCCTACTAAGGCTAATTATCCACTCATTGAGAGGCATTTTCTAGCTTTAATCTTTGCATCACAAAAGCTATAGTACTACATGCTTCTTCATAAGGTGAACTTAATCTCTAGGATGAATCCACTACAATATCTGAAAATATAACTGATGCTATACGGATGGTTGGCATGATGGTCTATGATCCTCTCATAGTTTGACATTACCTTCGTACCCCTTCTTGCAGTGACAGGATAAGCACTAACAGATTTATTAGCAGCACACTTTCTTCCTGTTGACTTTCTTCTTAATGATGGTCTCCCCGATGAGTAAATCATGAACTTAGGGGATACTAGCATTCACCACTGGGAGATGTACTTTGATGGTGCGATTTCCTCTTAAAGAGGAGAAGAACCATAATCTACTACACCAGGAAAGGAAGCGGTAGGAATAGTTCTCTTAACTCAAGACAATGATGTGATAAGATTCTCATATCATCTGTCCAATCCTTGCACCAACAATGAAGTAGAATATGAGGCTCTAATTTTTGGTGTAGAGTTAGCCATTACTCTAAGCATCGAGAACATCAACATCTTCCTGGTTTCTTAGCTAGTTATCAACCAAATCCCTGGGTCCTATAAGGCTACAAAGCCCAAGCTCCATCACTACCATAAGTACACCATGGATTTATTGGCCCAAATCCTAGAGGTTACCATTTATAAGATTCCTCAAGGAGAGAACGTCATAATATATGCTTTAGCCAAGCTTTCCAAAGAGTTGGCATGTATGGAGGATGAGACTATTTCAATAAAGGTCCAAAATAGACAAGTATTATCCCTTATTGATTATGAACTCATCAAAAAGTACTCTCTTGAAGGGGAGGTTGCCATTTCTAAGAAGGATGATGAGTTAGATTTGAGGCAACCATTCATGTATTACCTAAATAAAGGCAAACTACCTCAAGAGAAGCCCAAGCCCATGAGATGAAGTAGAGAGCATTTTCCTACACTCTTGAGGATGGTGTTTTATACCGGCGATCTTTCGATTATATGTTTGTTTAGACACGCATGAAGCCCATAAGATCATGACTAAGGTACATTCTAGATTATTTGGAGCCAACCAATCTGATCCAAATATGAAAGCCAAGATCAAGAGACTAGGATACTACTTATCATCGATAATTAAAGATTATGTAGATACAGCTAGGTGATGCAACTAATGTCAAATACACGGTGTAGTACTACACCAACCACCAAACATTCTACATCCTACATTGGCATCATGGCCATTCGAGTGTTGGGGTACTAACATAGTGGGTCCGACCGATCCATTCTTCCAAGGTCATCATTTCATCATCTTACTACTACTTTTTCCAAATGGGCATTATCAATTTTACTCGAGATGTCATGTCAGCATTGCTCCAATTTTTTAGGAACCATAAAATATATAAGTTTGGAGTGCCTTGATGAATTATAACTGATATTGGTATTGCATTTAAGAGCACTGAGATCAACAACTTTACCTAGAGACATAGCATATTTTGGAGATATTCTACCATAAACTTTTTGAGGGTAAATGGCTTAGTAGAAGCCTTCAATAAAACTCTCATACAAATACTAAAGAAGACACTCATCAACAAGTGGCATGAGCATTTAGTTGAAGCCTTGTGGGGCCTATCGCACATATAGAACTCCAACTCATTCTACTCCTTTCTCCTTAGTGTATGGGTCTAGAGCCATTCCATCATTAAAAGTCCAACTCCTAACACTAAGGTTAGTTATGGGTAGCCAGATCACAATAAAGTAGAATGCCAAGTTGCAATTAGAAGAGCTCAAAGGATTGAAGGAGAGATGCCTGTGGGCATGCCAAAATATCGAGTTGTAGAAAGCTAAAATGATTCAAGCTCATAACAAGTTGGCTCATCCTAGAGCTTTTCAATTATGATAGCTTATTTTAGTTCTAAGGAGACTGATTGTTGCCCATCGTAGGATGGGAGGCAAGTTTAAACCCACATGGGAAGACCCTTTTGCCATAGAGAAGCATACCGAGGAGGATCTTATTAGCTTATTAATTATAAGGGAGAGCACACAATTCTTCCAATCAATGGGTTCTACTTAAATAAATAGTATAAGTCATGTTTCAAAATAATTATCATCAATGAAAATTCCATTTCGAATTCAATCTCTTTCATGTTGAAAGTATTCTTGTTTGTGAATCCACCACGATGAGTTTAGGGTAGTTGTAAGGAACCCGAGCGGCATCCTACCCTTCATCAACACCACACAAACATAAATTATATAAAACATATAAAATAAACACATATCTTTTGTGTCAAGCTACTATTAGTTAAGATAATGCCCCAAATGGCATTCACTCGGTAGATTCTCTAGGTCAAGCTAATGTGCTACCCTAGTTGTGTGTCACCCAAGTGGTCTTCTTGCTTTGGAGGATGTAAGTCTACTACGCTTTCATTCCTTGGTTATCCACTGCACACCAACGAGTTCCTTGTTAGTTTGGTAGGCCTTATTATGTGGTTGATAACCTACCTCATGTTGGCATCATTTAAGAGGATGTGAGTCTGCTACTATTTTTATTCTTGGACTAGCCTTCATGCATTGATTGGGTTGAGCATATTTGAGGTTTAGGATAAGTTCCCTAGCGGCTCCTTCCCTCATGATTACTTCAAGTCTGGGTCTAGTCATTCCTTGGGTCTCCCCGCTTAATAGTTGCTCTAGGTTAGATAGTATCTTTCCCGACAATGATAGACTATCACGATGATCAATTCTACTTGGAAAATTGTAAGCCTACACGCTTTCTTCCCAAATTGAACGTTGCACACCAACGAGCACCTTAGGTTGGTTGGTTCTCACTTTGCTGATGAATACACCACTCATGCTGATGGATACACCTTAGGTTGGTTGGTTCTCACATCTTATGATACACCACTCATGGTAGATGTAAGTCTGCTATGTTTTCTCCTTGAGTTGGCCAACGTACACCTAGAAGATTTCTTTTTTATGGCTTAAAATAACACCCCTAGCAACACCTCCCCTATGCACACTATATTTGGATCACATCCTTTGCAATCCCATTTAGACACTACCTGGGTTACTAATGGATTGAATAGTTCCCCTTTCCTAATAACCATTCCTGTGGTTAGAGAATTCATCCTGTGGGTATGCAAATTCTCTCTTGGTCTAGTAAAGATGGTCAAGGCCGACATAGCTCTTCTCATGTCTCGACACCAGGTCCACACAAACATATAAACAAAATATATATTCACTTGGGATTAGGAGACACCCTAGGTACCTTTTCCCAAGCTATCCTATCTTTAGTAGTGTCGAAAAAACTCCCTATAGAATCACTACTCTTGAGTTGATATAAGTCCCCAGTGACATTCACTCAGTAGTCACCCCTAAGTCTAGTTCAATTTGTTGTGCTACCAACAGGTCACTCCAATAATTATTCTCTGCTTTAGAAGATGTAAGTCTACTATACCTTTTTCCTAGGATAACCATTGCACACCGAAAGACAACCCCTTAGGTTGGATAGCTCTATGCCACAGCCAGTAGACTATTCCTTTGGATTTGTAAATCTTAGATAGGACAAGTCCGATATAGCCCCTTCTCAGTAGGTCCAATGCACACCGACATGGTCCATAAAGTAAATCTATCAAATTTGACCGATCTCACATCTCCAATGGATATGCCCATAATTTGAAATCAAACTAAACCAAACAAACCACATCAAATCACATGAAATTAAGATAAATTAATCGACTACTTTTGAGTTGACATAAGTCCCCAACGACATTCACCTGAAGCCCTAGGTTAGGTTCGATTTGGTATGGTGTCACCATAGTGGTTGTTCTCACTTTAGAATATATGTAACGCTTCTTCTTACAGCCATTGCAGAAAGAAAACCCTTTATCTGCTCTCATCAGACTATCCCTTTGGATTTGTAATCTTGAGGTAGGTCAAGGTGGATATAGCCCTTCTTAGTGGGTCCATCATACACTGACATGATCCATACATTAACTCAGATTAAATTAAACCCAATCTAACTTTCCTTAGTGGAGTTAAATTACACCCTTCTCTTGAGAGGAGCCCCAAATCATATATAAACAAGTCAAGCAAACAAATCAAATTAAAAATCAACCTCCTAGTGGAGCCAAATTAAACTAACTTCCCTAGTAGAGTATAAATCAAAGAAATCCAACCAAACTCTTATCCCTAGTGAATAAATCCCCAAACAAATCTAGGAAATAAAACTCAAATCCCAATCCCGGATACTCAACTCGCTTCCCTAGTGGAAGGTTCATATACCCGATCCCCAACAGACTCGAGCCCAAATCTCTAGTAGATATGCATCCACATCAATTAAAATAAATCAAATTAATGTCAATTCGATCTTAATCGCTGAAGGATTATATATTCTTATCCCTAGCAGATCTTCATGCCATATATCATATAATCAAATCAAACCTTATCCCCAACAAATTTTCTTCATCTATGCACTCGACATAGACCCCTCACATGTCAAGTCCAATGAATGTGTGATCCCTTTTGCGGATCTCCCTCCATGTTCTTCTCATGAAATTCTCATCAAATCTGTTTTCTTCTCTTATGCACACCTTTAATACTTCAACCGAAAGCCTAACAGTGTATTTGGTCAAATTACATCATCTTAACATTGTAATCAACATTTTATAATTTGTGAGCAAGCTCAAACTAACTATACAATATCATGCTATAGATATTATAGTGTAAATTAACACACTATATTATATTATATTATATGATGTTATATATAATTTGCTATAATATAATATATTGTCTAACATTACACCTCATTAGAATCAATTAAAATTAACAAATAATAAATTTTTTTTAAAATATGATTAATGTTCATTTTAGGTGTAAAATTGTTATTCTTCTATTAGAAATAGTATAAATAGCATAATTTGGTGTTGTTTCTTAGTGTGCCATGAATTTGGCCAAATTTTTCCATCTCCACTTTCAAATTAACTTTTTTGTGAGTTTTGACCCAATGTATTATAATAAAAGTAAAACACACCAAAATGTACAATAATATTGAGTAACGCACCACCATATTCATATATATGTGAAGTTATATTATTATGTACATTATATATTAATATGCTTTCATATAATATATTATCTTACATTACACCTTAAAATGAATCACTTTAAGCAAAAAATTATAAAATGGTTGAAAATTGAACATTTATTTTGGATGCAAAATTCCATTCTTTTGATTAAATGACACACCATACACCCCAATGATGTTCCTAAAGCCCCTAAATTTGGCCAAATCCCATCATCTCACCTATAAATCAATATTTTTATAAATTATACCAATACAAACTCTACTACATCATACTATAACAAACTAAAATATACTAAACACAAGTAGTAATACATAATAGTATGCTATAATGCATGATGTTGCACTATGATATGACATCCTATATTATAATACACTATAATATATTATGTTATTTTATATTGCATATCACATTACAAGGGATTGCTTAAGATAAAAAATCATAAAATTAGTATAAATATTAAAAAAAACTATATATTTTAATCGTATCACTTATATATTTTAAATTGAAACAATATATTATGATTCCATGCTCTACCTATTATGAATTTGCCAAATTCCACCATTTTAAAGTCTAAATCAACATTTTATAAATAATGATAGTGTAGCTCGCATGATTATAAAATACTAAAAGAATTTAAAATGCATCAACAATATATTATGATATATGATGTTATACTATGCTACAACATATAATATTTATTTTGAACATTAAATCATACTTTTTTACACTACAAGTGGTATAGCATAGTTTTGGAACAACAACCTAATTCCCACTTCAAATTTAGCAAATTTCATCATTTGACTTATTAAATTAGTTTTTATATGATTTATATTAATATAGACTTTGGGGCACAATGCCATAAACATTTCAAAACATCTTATAACATCTAAAAACACATCAATACATGCTCAAATATATGATGCTTACATTATACTAATATATGGTAATATAATATGATTTAATGTTAGGGTTTAGGGTATTCAAATCTCTAATAATCAAGGAAAAGTATCTTGAAGACATCTTCTTTAGCTACCATAACTATGTTAGGATTAAGTCATTCTTTAGATCTACTCCTAATGACATCTTTATTCAAGGTTTAGGGTTTAGGGTTAGGGGTAAGGGTTATTTTAAGCTTTAGGTTTAGGGTTTAGGGTTTTGGGATTATGGTTTAGTGTTGTATGTTTTAGAGTATAGGGTTTATGGTTTTAGTGTTTTGGGTTTAGGGTTTAGAGTTTTGTGTTTTAGGGTTTAGGGTTTAGGATTTAGGGTTTAGGGTTTAGGGTTTAGGGTTTAATGTTTAAAGTTTAGGGTTTTTATGGTTTAGGGTTTAACTTTTAGTTTAAGGTTTTAGGCTCAAGGTTTTTTTTAACAGAGAACAAATTCATATTCAACATTTCTTTTTTTTTTTTTGATTTCATCAACCAAGTAGCACACCTAGTTTTCTAGGATAGAAGCGATGACATAAATAAAAACTTAGAACCCATAGAGCTAATCAAAAACCATAGATAAGTAGAACCATTATTACTATAAAGACACTTTCCATAAGCGGCAGATTGGATCGGCCATTCTTTAGTTTCTGCAGTTCCCATCAGAACCACCCCCGCCTCTCATGTAGTGGGATTCATCATCATATCCTTAATCTCTCCCTCTACCACCACCATGGTTGTAACCTATGTTGCTCCTCCAGCCTCCATAACCACCATTGCTTTGACCACCACCTCCATATTCACCACCACCTCCATATCAACCACTACCTGTAGATCCCCCACCAACACTGCAATAACCACTGCCACTGCCTTAACCTCCACTGCTAGATCTAGACTGAACCTAGTTGATGGCGATGTTCTTGTCATCAATGTTCTGCCTATTCTTAGGGTTTAGGGTTAATTTATGGTAAGTTTAAGGTTTAGGGTTTTGGCTTTAGGGTTTTGAGTTTAAGGTTTATGGTTGTAGGTTTTAGGGTTTAGGGTTTAGGGTTTAGAGGTTTTTGGGTTTAGGGTTTTAGGGTTTAGGGTTTAGGGTTTAGGGTTTAGAGTTTAGGGTTTAGGGTTTAGAGTTTTAGGGTTTATGGTTTAGGATTTAGGATTTAGGGTTTAGGATTTTAGGTTTAGGTTTTCTTTAATTAAGTAAACTAGAATGTTTAAGTTTATTTCAATTTATTCTATTATTTAGTTTTGTTTATTTATTTTTGTTTATATTTTATATTTTAGTTTATTTTTTAGGTTTAGGATTATTTTTTAGTTAAGTTTTATTTTTATTTTATATTTTAGGCATAGGTTTTATTTTTACTTTTAAGTTTAGGTTTAGGTTCATATTTTATTTTTTTAGGTTTGGGTTTTATGTTTTTATTTTAAGTTTATTTTTTGGTTTTATTTTTCAGTTTAGCTTCAAGTTTATTTTTAATTTATTTTATTTTATTTAGTTTAATTTTAAGGTTTAGGTTTAGTTTATTTTAGGTTTAGGTTTAGATTTTATTTATTTTAGCTTAGTTTATTTTAGTTTAGGTTTAGGTTTATTTTATTTTGTTTATTTTATTTTATTTTAGGTTTAGTTTTTTTTTAGTTTAGGATTTAGGTTTTATTTTTTATTTATTTTTAGGTTTTATTTTTAGGTTTATTTTTAGGTTTTGGTGTTTATTTAGTTATTATCTTATTATATTTTAAGTTTATTTTCTTTTTTATGTTAGGTTTAGTTTTTCTTTTATTTAGTTTTTTTGTTTAGTTTAGGTTTTTATTTATTTTAGTTTAATTTAGTTTTTATTTTTTTGTTTTATTTTCTTCTTATGGCTAGGTTTAAGTTTTATTTTAGTTTATGTTTTTATTTTATTTTTATTTTATTTTGGTTTTAGATTTTTCATTTATTTTATTTTTAGGTTTTATTTAGTTTACGTTTAGGGTTTTACCTTTTTAAGGCTTAGGGTTTAGGGTTTGGGTTTTAAGGTTTAGGGTTTAAGGTTTGGTGTTTAGCTTTTAGTTTAGGGTTTATGGTTTTTTTTAACAAAGGATAAATTCAAATTCAACATTTCTACTTTTTGATTTCATCAACCGGTAGCACCCTAAGTTTTCTAAGACACAGGAAATGACATAGATAAAAAATGAGCACCCATAGAGCAAATCAAAATCCTTACATAAGTAGAACCATCTCTACTATAAAGACACAGTTCCATAAGTACCAGATTGGATCATTCATTCTTCAGTTTCTCCAGTTCCATCAGAACCACCCCCGCCTCTCGAGTAGCAAGATCCGCCATGATATCCCTGATCTCTCCCTCCTTCACCACCACGATTGTAGCCTCCATCACTTCTCAGGCTTTCATAACCACCACTGCTCTAACCACCACCTCCATATTCACCAGCACCTCCAGATCCCCCACCACCACTATGATAAGTGTTATCTCTGCCTTCGCCTCCACCATTAGATCTAGACTGGGCCTAGTTGTCGGTGATGTTCCTATTGTCAAGGTTCTGGCCATTCTTAGGGTTCAGGGTTAGTTTAACATTTTGGGCTAGTTTAGATTTTAGGGTTTGGGGTTTAGGGTTAGTTTAGGGTTAGTTTAGGGTTTAGCATTTAGGGTTTAGGGTTTAGGGTTTAGGGTTTGGGGCTTAGGATTTAGGGTTGTAGGTTTTAGGGTTTTGCATTTAGGGTTTAGGCTTTTAAGGTTCAGGGTTATTTTATTTTATTTTATTTTATTTTTTAATTCTTTTTTAAATTAAGTGAACTGGTAGGTTTAGGTTTATTTAGTTTATATAGTTTATTTTTTATTTATTTTAGTTTACTTTATTTTTTATTTTTATTTAGTTTTATTTTTTATTTTTATTTAGTTTATTAATTTTAAGTTTATTTATTTTAGTTCAGGTTTTTCATTTTAGTTTATTTTTTAGGTTTAGGTTATTTTTTTTATTGTTAGGTTGAGGTTTAGGTTTTTATTTTATTTTTTTAGGTTTAGGTTTTAGGTTTTTATTTTAGGTTTACTTTTAGGTTTTATTTTTTAGTTTAGGTTTAGGTTAATTTTTACTTTATTTTATTATATTTAGGGTTTGGGCTTAGGTTTAGGTTTAGGTTTAGTTTATTTTAGGTTTAGGCTTAGGTTTTATTTATTTTAATTTAGTTTATTTTAGTATTGGTTTAGGTTTGTTTTATTTTTATTTTAGGTTTAAGTTTTTTCTTTAGTTTAGGCTTTAGGCTTTATTTTTTATTTATTTTGGGTTATCTTTCTAGGTTTATTTTTTTAGGTTTAAGTTTTTATTTAGCTTTTGTTTTAATTTATTTTATTTTAGTTTATTTATTTTTTTATTTTTGGTTTAATTTTATTTTATTTAGGTTTTCTATTTTTAGTTTAGTTAGGTATTTTTTATTTT
The DNA here is from genome assembly GCA_021442155.1 of Cymbidium sinense. Taxonomy (NCBI): domain Eukaryota; kingdom Viridiplantae; phylum Streptophyta; class Magnoliopsida; order Asparagales; family Orchidaceae; genus Cymbidium; species Cymbidium sinense. Next base: position 207,862,168 of record CM038214.1, read on the forward strand.
ATTTTAATTTAGTTTTATTTTATTTATTTTCTTTTTTTTTTTGGTTTAGGTTTAGGTTTAGGTTTTAGTTTAGGTTTTTATTTTATTTTATTTTATTCTAGGTTTTTTATTTATTTAATTTCTAGGTTTAATTTAGTTTTTGTATAGATTTTTTACTTTTTTAGGGTTTATGGTTTAGGTTTTACGGTTTGGGGTTTAGGGTTTAGAGTTTAGGGTTGAGGATTTAGGATTTAGGGTTTAGGTTACAGGTTTTAGGGTTTTGGGTTTTGGGTTGTAAGTTTTAATGTTTAGGGTTTTGGATTTAGGGTTTAGGGCTTAAGGTTTAGGGTTATAGGGTTTAAGTTTTAGGGTTTAGGGTTTAGGGTTTTAGGGTTTAGGGTTTAGGGTTTAGGGTTTAGGGTTGAAGGTTTAGCGTTTAGCATTTTTCTATTTATTTTAATTTTAAATTTTTTTATTTTTTAAATTAATTAAACTGGTAGGTTTAGGCTTATTTAGTTTATTTTTTATTTATTTAAGTTTATTTTCTTTCTTTATTTTTATTTAGGTTTATTTTTATTTTTATTTATTTTAGGTTTATTTATTTTAGTTAATTTTTTAGGTTTAAGTTTACATTTGGGTTTATTTTTTTCATTTAGTTTTATTTTTATGTTATTTTTCATGTGTAGATTTTATTTTTATTTTTAAGTTTAGGTTTGTTTTTTATTTTATTTTTTTATTTTAGGTTTTAGGTTTTTATTGTAGGTATATTTTTAGGTATTATTTTTTAGTTTAGGTTTAGGTTCATTTTTATTTAATTTAATTTTATTTAGTTTTTCTTTAGGTTTTGGTTTTGGTTTAGGTTTATTTTATCTTTATTTTAGGTTTACATTTTCTTTTTGGATTTGAGTTTAGGTGTTTTGTTAGGTTTTTTTTTCGTTTAGTTTAGGATTTTATTTATTTAATTTTAGTTTAGTTTTCTTTCTTTTTAGGTTTAGGTTTAGGTTTATGTTTTAGTTTGGGTTTTTATTCTATTTTATTTTATTATTTTATTTTGGTTTAGGTTTTTTATTTATTTTATTAATAGGTTTCATTTAGTTTAGGTTTAGGTTTTTATCTTTTTAAGGTTTAGGGTTTAGGATTTAGGTATTAAGTTTATTTTTAGGTTTTATTTTTTAGTTTAGGTTTAGGTTTATTTTTAGTTTCTTTTATTTTATTTAGTTCATGGTTTAGGTTTAGTTTACTTTAGATTTTGGTTTAGGTTTCATTTATTTTAGTTTAGGTTTAAGTTTATTTTATTTGATTTTAGGTTAAGTTTTTATTTTTAGTATAGAGTTTGGCTTTTATTTTTATTTATTTTTAGGTTTTATTTTTTAGGTTCATTTTTTGGGTTTAGGTTTTTATTTAGTTTTTATTTTATTTTATTTTTGGTTTATTTTATTTTTATTTTATGTTTAGTTTTATTTTTTTAGGTTTTTTATTCTTAGCTTGATTTTATTTTTTTAGTTTAGATTAGGTTTTATTTATTTTAATTTTATTTAATTTTATTTTTATTTTTTTATTTTTTAGGTTTAGTTTAGGATTTTAGTTTAGGTTTTATTTTATTATATTTTTTATTTTATTTATGATTAGGTTTCTTTATTTACTTTATTTTTTAGGTTTTATTTACTTTTGGTTTAGATTTTAGGTTTTCAGGGTCTAGGGTTTACGGTTGTAGGATTAAAGTTGTAGGCTTAAGGTTTTAGGTTTTGGGTTTGTTTTAGGATTTAGGGTTAAGGGTTTAGGGGTTTTTTTAAAAAAAATTAAGTAAATTGGTAGGTTTAGTTTTATTTAATTTATTTAGTTTATTTTAATTTTATTTTTTTAGGTTTATTTTTCATTTTATTTAGTTTAGTTTATTTGTTTTAGTTTAGGTTTTCTATTTTAGTTCATTTTTTAGGTTTTGGTTTAGGTTTATGTTTATTTTTTTAGTTTATTTTTATTTTTATTTTATTTTTTAGGTTTAGGTTTAAATTTTTTTTAGGTTTAGCTTTAGGTTTTTATTTTATTTTTTTATGTTTAGGTTTTAGGTTTTTATTTTAGGTATTTTTTTTAATTTTTATTTTTCAGTTTAGGTTTAGATTTATTTTCAATTTATTTTATTTTAATTAGTTTAGGGTTTAGGTTTAAGTTTATGTTTTATAGTTTAACTTATGTTTAGGTTTAGGTTTATTATTTTTATTTTAGGTTAAGTATTTTTTAGTTTAGGGTATGGGTTTTATTTTCTATTTATTTAGGTTTTATTTTATTTTTAGTTTAGTTATTATTTAATTTATTTTATTTTAGGTTTATTTTATTTTTTTATTTTTTAGTTTTTTATTTATTTATGTTTTTATTCTTAGCTTTTTTTTATTTTTTAGTTTAGTTTAGGTTTTATTTATTTTATTTTAGTTTACTTTTATTATTATTATTTATTTTATTTTAGGTATAGGTTTAGGTTTTAATTTAGGTTTTATTATATTTTATTTTTTATTTTTTTTTTTGTTAATTTTATTTTAGGTTTTTACTTTGGTTTAGTTTTTTTTTAGGTTTTTGGGTTTAGGGTTTAGGGTTTAGGGTTTAGTATTTTAGGGTTGTAGGTTTAGGGTTTAGTGTTAGTTTTAGGGTTTAGGGTTTAGGGTTTAAGATTTTGGGTTTACGGTTTAGGGTTTGGATTTTTTTTAAATTAAGTGAACTATTAGGTTTAAGTTTATTTAGTTTACTTTTTAGGTTTATTTTTAAGTTTATGATTTTATTTAGTTTTTATTTTATTTTATTTTATTTTATGTTTAGTTTTTATTATATTTATGTTTATTATATTTAGTTTTTTTTATTTTTTAGTTTCATCTAGGTTTTTATTTTTTTTAGTTTAATCATATTTTATTTTATTTTGTTTTTATGTTTAGGTTTATGTTTAGGGTTAAGTTTATGTTTAGGTTTTAGTTTGGATTTTTATTTTTCTTTATTTAAGTTTAATTTTCTTATTTATTTTATTCTTAGGTTTTATTCAGGTTAGGTTTTGATTTTTAAGTTTTTAGGGTTTAGGGTTTACTTTTTATGGTTTGGGGTTTAGGCTTTAGGCTTTAGGGTTTAGGGTTTAGGGTTTAGGGTTATAAGTTTTATGGTTTAGGGTCTTGGGTTTAGGGTTATAAGTTTTAGGGTTTAGGGTTTATCATTTTAAGGTTTAGGGTTTAGTGCTTAGGGTTGTATGTTTAGGGTTTAGGGTTTAGGGTTCAAGGTTTAGGGTTTAGGATTAGGGTTATTTTTTATTTTTTAAAATTAAGTAAACTAGTAGGTTTAGGTTAATTTAGTTTATTTTTTATTTATTTTAGTTTATTATATTTTTTATTTTTATTTAGGTTTATTTTTATTTTTATTTAGTTTAATTTATTTATGGATTGTAATTTTAGTTTTAGAAGTTATAGAGATAGTGTTGTGACATTAGGTGAATAAGTCATTAAAAAGTGTTATCAATTTAGATATTTAGGCTCTATTGTTCAATGTGATGGTTAAATAGATGGAGATGTTACTAGTAGAATTCAAGTTGGATGGTTGAAGTAGAGGAATGCATCTAGCTTGTTGTGAGATAGAAAAGTACCAGTTAAACTACAAGAAAAATTTTATAAGATGGTGGTAAGACCTGCAATGATTTATGGTGTAGAATGTTGGCCAATAATATATAAGCATGAGATTAAGTTAAGTGCTGTAGAGATGAGGATGCTTAAGTTGATTAGTGGCTTTACTCTTAGAGATAAAATGTGAAATGTGTATGTTCAGGAAAAAATTAGAGTAGCTTTAGTGGTAGATAAAATTGGAGAGATTCACCTTAAATGGTTTGGCCACATAAAGCGTCACCCATCAAATGAGCCGGTTAGAAGAGTAGATGCATTAGAATTGCCTTATGTTAAGAAAGGTAGAGGTAGACCAAAAAAGACATGGTTAAGATGTATAAAAAATGACCGTAGCATACTTGAATTGAATTAAAATCTGACACATAATATGACACAAAGGAGATGAAGGATTCATGTAGCCGACCCAACTTAGTGGGATTATGGCTTTTTATTGTTATTCTTGTTGTTGTTATTGTTTTTTACTTTATTTATTTTAGGTTTATTTATTTTAGTATAGGCTTTTTATTTTAGTTTATTTTTAAGGTTTAGGTTTAGGTTTAGGCTTTTATTTTATTTTTTTAGGTTTAGGTTTTAGGTTTTTATTTTAGGTTTACTTTTAGGTTTTATTTTTTAGTCTAGGTATATGTTTATATTTAGTTATTTTATTTTATTTAGGGTTTAGGTTTAGTTTATTTTAGGTTTAGGTTTTGGTTTTATTTATTTTAGTTTAGGTTAAGGTTTATTTTATTTTTATTTTAGGTTTAGGATTTTTTATTAGGGTTTAGGTCTTATTGTTTATTTATTTTCAGGTTTTATTTTTAGGTTTATTCTTTAGATTTATGTTTTTATTTAGTTTTCATTTTACTTTATTTTAGGTTTATTTTATTTTTATTTTATTTTAAGTTTTTATTTTATTTAGGTTTTTTATTTTTTTAGTTTAGTTTTGGTTTTTTTTTTGCTAGTTTAGTTTTCATTTGTTAGTTTATTTTTTTTTAGGTTTAAGTTTAGGTTTAGGTTTTAGTATAGATTTTTATTTTATTTTATTTTGGTTTAGGCTTTTTATTTATTTTATTTCTAAGTTTTATTTAGTTTAGGTTTAGGTTTATAGCATTTTAAGGTTTAGGTTTTAAGGTTAGTTGAGGGTTTAGGGTTTAGGGTTTGGGGTTTTGAGTTTATGGTTTAGGGTTTAGGGTTTAGGGTTTAGGTTTTATGTTTAAGGGTTAAGGGATTAGGGTTTAGGGTTTAGGGTTTTAGGCTTTAGGGTTTAGTGTTTTTAGGGTTTAGGGTTTGTGTTGAGGGTTTTGGTTTCAGGTCTAGGGTTTAGGTTTTAGTTAGTTATTCAGGGGGTTTTTTTAAAAGAGAACAAATTCATATTCAACATTTCTTCTTTCCTATTTCATCAACCAACTAACACACCAAGTTTTCTAAGACACAAGCAATGGCATAGATAAAAAATTTTCACGCTTGGAGCAAATCAAAAAGCCTAGATAACTATAACCATCTGTACTATAAAGACACAGTTCCATAAGCAGCAAATCAGATTAGCCGTTCTTACGTTTCTCCAGTTCCCAACAGAACCACCCTAGCCTCTCAAGTAGTGTGATCTACCATCATATCCTTGATCTCTCCCTCCGCCACCACCACGGCTATAGCCTCCATTGCTGCTCTCACCTCCATAACCACCATTGCTCTGACCACCACCTTCATATCCACCAGCACCACCAAATCCCCAACCACCACTACGATAACCACTACCTCCTCCTTCACCTCCATCGCTAGATCTAGGCTATGTCTGGTTGATTATGATGTTCCTATTATCAAGTTTCTTCCCATTCTTAGGGTTTAGGTATAGGTTTAGGGTTATTAGAATTTCATGTTTTAGTTTATTTTTTAATTTATTTAGTTACTATAGGTTTAGGTTTGGTGAGGTTTAGGGTTTAGGTTTATGGTTTAGGGTTTAGGTTTAGGTGGGGTAGTTTTGGGTGTAGGGTTTATGGTTTGGGTTTTTTTGTGGGTTTTAGGTTCAGAATTAGGGTTTAGGGTTTGTGGGGTTTAGGTAGAGCCTGGGATTTAGGATTTAAGGTTGTAAGTTGTAGGTTTAGGGTTTATGGTTTGGGGTTTAGTCTTAGGTTTATGCTTTTGGGGGTTAGCTGATTTATGGTTTATGGTAGGGTCCAGTGGTTTTGTTTTTTACGGTTTAGATTTAGGGTTTAGGGTTTTTTAAATCGATAGATTTAGGTTTATTTAGTTTATTTTTTTTTAATTTAGTTTATTTTATTATATTTTTATTTATGTTTTTATTTTTTATTTTTATTTAGTTTTGTTTATTTATTTTAGGTTTATTTATTTAAATATAGGTTTTATTTTATTATATTTTAGGTTAAGGTTTAGGTTTATGTTTATTTTTGGTTTAATTTTATTTTTATTTTTTTAGGTGTAGGTTTTATTTTTTATTTTTAGGTTTAGGTTTAGGTTTTTATTTTATTTTTTATGTTTTGGTTTTAGGTTTTTATTTTAGGATTATTTTTATGTTTTATTTTACAATTTAGGTTTATGTTTATTTTTAGTTTATTTTAATTTATTTAGTTTAGGATTAGGTTTAGGTTTAGTTCATTTTCTTATAACAAAATAGATCATTTAGATTGTAAAGATTGTTTGGTCATTTTGGATGAAAGTTTAAGTATCTAGCATTGATTATTGGTTTTGGATTTTAACGTGAAGAGTTGAAAGATGAAAAAAAAGTAAATTATTATCCTAGGATTAGATGAGTACTTAAAAACACTGCTAAAAATATTTTTTAGACTAAGCTACAAGATTTAGAATTTGAGATATTCATGAGAAATCTAATGTTATATGAGAAAGAGTAGCAAGTGATATTAAACAAGTTACAAAAAATATGCTTGAAGAATTAAAATGAAAAGCTCTTATTAGTAAAAATAATTTGTGGTAGAGTTAAAATGAGTAAGAAAAAATTACAAATAAGAAGATTTGTTATTGAAATTGATTTAGATGTAAACGTTTGGAGAATTGAGAAAGTTATAAAGTGACTTGTAAGGATTTTAAAATAGTAATATATGATAAATATTTTAGCATTTAATGATTTATATAATAGATTGGGTACTAAAAAGAGTGAAAGATATATAAGTTAGTTGAACAAAGAGATGGAGAAGTAAATATTTAGTTCAAGTAAAGTACATAAAGGATGAAGATCATTCAGTACTTTAAAAAAAAAGATATTCAAATTAAGTTGATGAGATATTTTGATAAACTCTTTAATGAAGGTTCTGAGAATATGATTTATTAGCTATTTTAGTACCTTAAATAAAATAAGAGGTTTTATTTTTTTCATCATTTTAGTAAAATAAAAGTTGAAGAGACTTTAAATAAATTGAAGTGTGGAAAAGCAGGCAGACTTGATGATATTTCAATAAAAATGTGAAATGCTCAGGAGATTAAGAAATTTCTTGGTTTATTATTTTTTAAAATATTATTTTCAAGATTAAAAAGATGATAGATGAGTGGAGAAAGAGTTTTCTAGTACATATTTTTAAGAATAAAGGCGATGCACAAGATTGTGCAAATTATATGAAAATTAAATTAATTTGGCATAAATTAAAATTATGAGAAAGTAATTGAGCATAGCTTACAATGTGAAAAAAATTAGTTTGGATTATTTCCGGTTAGGTATACTATGGATGCTATACATTTTTTGAGAGGTTTGTTGGAGAAGTATATAGAGAGGAAGATGATCTACATATGATGTTTCAAGAGAAGTGCTTTAGAGAATTCTAGAAAAGAAAGGAGTTAATATTACTTATAGTCAAGTCATTAAGGATATGTATACTGGCATTGTCACTTGTGTTAATACACATGGAGGTTTGACCAAATTTTTTTCTATTTCAATTGGATGCTTATCTTTTATCTTAATTATGAATGTTCTTATTAGACATTTACAAGATATGTACCTTGGTTTATGCTTTTTGCTGATAATATTCTTCTTGTTAATAAGACTAGATAGAGAGAGTTTACGAAAACTTGGTTAATGCTTTTTGTTGATAATATTCTACTAGTTAATAAGACTAAATAGAGAGAGTTTATGAAAACTTGAATTATAGAGCTCAACTTTAGAATCTAAAGGCATTTGTTTGAGTAGATCTAAAATTGAATATATAGATTGTAATGTTAGTAGTAGATTTAATCAAGGGGTTGTGATAAAAGGAAGGAAGAAGTAAAGATTTAATTTAAGTGAAGTGCATTAAAAATGACGATAAAAAATTACTTTTCTTAGAAGAGTATATTCAATATAGGTGGATGAGATATATCGATAAATTTTCTAATGAATGATGTGAGAATATGATTGATTGACTTTAATGACTTCAGTATCCTAAATGAAAGTAGAGATTTTAGTTTTTTCATCGTATTTGTAAAATTAGTCTTTGGCTTACTAGTTTTTTTAATATAATTTTAAAAGATTAAAAAATATTAGATCAGTGTAATAAGAGTTTGTTAGTTCTAATTATTAAGAGTAAATTTGATGTACATAAAGTATGTAAATTATAGAGGAATTAAGTTAATGTGTCATACATTACAACTGTATGTGAGAATAATTGAGCATAAGTTATGATGTGATGTAAAAGTGTCTCAAAGCTAGTTTAGTTTCATGTCGGGTGGGTTTATTATGGATGCTACGCATTTGTTGGGAGCTTTAATGAAGAAGTATAGAGAGTAAGGAGGATCTACATATGATATTTGTTGATTTAGAGAAAGCATATGATAAAGTTTTAAGAGAAGAGCTTTGGAGAGTTTTAGAAAAGAAAGTAGTTAATATTTGTAATATTCAAGTCATTAAGGATATGTATGCTGGAGTTGTTACTTGTGTTTAAACACAAAGAGGATTGACCAAGTAATCAATTGGATTACATCAAGGATCGGCATTAAGTGCATATCCTTGTGTTTTAATTATGAATGCTCTTAGGTTTTATTTATTTTAGTTTAGGTATAGGTTTTTTTTATTTTAGGTTTAGTTTTTTTTTATTTTAGGGTTTAGGTTTTATTTTTAGTAATTTATAAGTTTATTTTTTATGTTATTGTTTTTATTTAGTTTTTATTTTATTTTATTTTATTTTAGCTTTATTTTATTTTATTTTATGTTTACTTTATATTTTATTTTTATGTTTATTTTTATTTTTTAGTTTAGTTTAAGTTTCTATTTAATTTATTTTAGTTTAGTTTTTATTTTTTATATTATTTTTTGGTTTTAGGCTTTAGTTTAGGTTTAGGTTTAGGTTTTAGTTTAGGTTTTAGTTTAGGTTTTTATTTTGTTTTACTTATTTTATTTTATTTAGGTTTAGTTTTCTTTATTTATTTTATTTTTATTTAGTTTAGGTTTAGGAATTTAGGGTTTTAGGGTTTAGGGTTTGAAGTTTAGGGCTTAGGGTTGTAGGTTTTAGGGTATAAGGTTTAGGGTTTAGTGTTTAGGGCTTAGGGTTTAGGGTTTTTGATTTTTTTCAATAGAAAATAAATTCAGATTCAACATTTCTTCTTTTTGATTTCATCAACCAAGTAACACACTAAGTTTTCTAAGACATAAGCAATGACATAGATAAAAAATGAGCACGCATAGAGAAAATCAAAAACCCTAGATAATTAGAACCATGTCTACTATAAAGTCATAGTTCCATAAGAAGTAGATAAGATCGGCCGTTCTTTAATTTCTCTAGTTCCCATCAAAACCACCCCGACCTCTCGAGTAGCAGGATCCACCATCATATCCCCGATCTCTCCCTCCGCCACCACCATGGCTATTACCTCCATCACTCCTCCCACCTTCATAACCACCACTACTCTGACCACCCCCTCCATATCCACCAGCACCTCTAGATCCCCTGCCACTACTGTGATAAATTCCACCTCCTGCAGATTTAGCAGGGTTGACAGTGATGTTCTACCATCAAGGTTCTTCCCATTCTTATGGTGTTTAGGTTTAGGTTTATTAGGTTTTAGGGTTTAGGTTTATTTTTAATTTTTAGTTACTTTAGTTTATGTTTAGGGTTTGGGGTTTAGTGTTTAGGGTTTATGGAGGATTTAAGGAGGAGGGTTTAGGGTTTAGAGTTTTATGGTTTTAGGGGATTTAGAATTTGGGTTAGGAGGAAGGTTTTAGGGAGGAGTGGGTTTGGGTTTAGGATTATGTTTAGGGTTTAGGGTATGTAGGGTTTAGGTTTAGGGAGGGTTTAGTTGGATGGTTTAGGAGGTCAGGGTGTGGACAGTTTAGGTTTAGGATCCTGGGTTTAGGGTTTAGAAGGATTAGTTTATGGTTTTAAGGTGCCATTAGTGGCTCAGGGTCATGGTTTTTAGGGTTTAGGTTTTAGGGTTTGGGGTTTAGGGTTTTAGGGTTAAAGCTTTTAGGGTTTAGGGTTTACAGTTTAGGGTTTAGTGTATAGGGTTTAGGGTTTAAGTTTAAGTATTTTTTAGGGTTCAACATTGAGGGTTTAAGGTTTAAGATTTAGGTTTTAGGGTTTTTTTAAAATTAAATAAACTGGTAGGTTTAGGTTTATTTAGTTTGTTTATTATTTAAAAGTTTTTTATTTTTTATTTATTTAGAATTATTTTTTAGTTTTATTTAGTTTAGTTTATATATTTTGTTTATTTATTTTTTGTTTATGTTTTTTGTTATTTTTTTTAGTTTAGGTTTAGGTTTATATTTGTTTTTAGTTTAGTTTTATTTCAATTTTATTTTAGGTTTAGATTTTATTATTTATTTTAGTTTAGGTTTAGGTTTAGGTTTTATGTGTTTATTTTAGGTTTATTTAGGTTTTATTTTTAGTTTAGGTTTAGATTTATTTTTAGATTATTTTATTATATTTAGTTTAGGTTCAAGTTTAGGTTTAGTTTATTTTAGGTTTAGGTTTAGGTTTTATATATTTTAGTTTAGTTTATTTTAGTTTAGATTTAGGTTTATTTTATTTTGTTGATTTTTTTTTATGTTTCGTTTAGGTTTTATTTTATTAATTTTAGGTTTATTTTTTTTTAGATTTATGTTTTATTTAGTTTTTATTTTATTTTATTTTAGGTTTATTTGATTTTATTTTACATTTAGTTTTATTTTATTTATGTTTCTATTTTAGGTTTATTTTTTTAATTTAGTTTAGGCTTATTTATTTTATTTTAGTTTAGTTTTATTTATTTTATTTTAGTTTACTCTTTTTTATTTTATTCTATTTTAGGTTTTTTTAGGAGGTTTAGGTTTAGGTTTAGGTTAGTTTAGGTCATTTTATTTTATTTAGGTTTGGGTTTCTATTTATTTATTTTAGCTTTTATTGTCTAGGTTTAGGTTTTAGGTTTTAGGGTTTATGGTTTAGGATTAGAGTAGGTTTAGGGTTAGTTTTAGGGTTTAGGGTTTGTGTTTTTTAATATTTTTATTTATTTAGGATTTAGGGTTTTGTATGTTTAGGTTTAATTAGGGTTTAGGGTAATAGAATCAAACAAAAGTGGTAGGTTTAGATTTATTTAGTTTACTTTTTATTTATTATAGTTTATTTTATTTATGTCTATCTTTTAATTTTAGTTAATTTAATTTATTTATTTTAGTTTAAGTTTTATATTCTACTTTATTTTGTGGTTAGGTTTACATGTTAATTTTAGTTTAGTTTTTTTTATTTTATTTGGTTTAGGGTTGGGCCCAGGTTGGCTAGGGTTTTAGGATTTAGCTGTGATTAGTGAGCTTAAGAGGGTGAGGGTCAGGGTGTGGAGGATTTAAGATTTAGGATTAGTTTTAGGGTTTAAGGTTTAGGAGGTTTAAGGTGAGGATTTAGGTTTAGAGTTTAGGGTTAAGGTTTAGAGTGGTTAGGATTTAGGATTTAGGGTGGTTTTCCTTCAAATTAAAGTTTATGTAGAGATTTAGTTTATTTATATTTATTTTAGTTTATTTTATTTAGGTTTATTATATTTGATTTAGATTAGTTTATTAATTTTAGTTTATTTATTTTTGTATAGTTTTTAGTTTATTTTAGGTTTAGGTTTAGGTTTTCATTGAGATTTTTTTTAGGTTTAGGTTTTTTATTTTAGGTTTAGGTTTAGGTGGGTTTTATTTTAGGTTTATTTTAAGTTTTATTTTAGTTTAGGTTTAGGTTTATTATTAGTTTATTTTATTATATTTAGTTTAAGGTTTAGGATTAGGTTTTATTTATTTTAGTTTAGGTTTAGGTTTATTTTATTTTATTTTATTTTAGTTTATTTAAATTTTAATTATTTATTTTTAGGTTTATAATTTATTTTATTCAAGGTTTATTTTATTTAGGGTTTATTTAGGTTAGGGTTTATGGTTTAAGGTTTAGGGTGGTTTAGGGTTATTTAGGTTTAGGTAGGGTTGTATATTATGTGGTCAGTTTGGGAAGGTTAGTTTAGAGTTTAGGGTTACGTTTGGGGTTTAGGGTTTATGGTGGGTTTTAGGATGGGTTTTCTTTATTTTCTTTAATTTTTTTAGGATTTTGGGTTTAGGTTTAGGGTTTATGGTTTTATGGTTTAAGGTTTAGGATTTTTAAGGTTTAGGATTTTAGGGGTTGGGTTTGTTTTAAATTAAGCATGGCAAATTTAGTTTATTTAGTTTATTTATTTTATTTATTTTAGTTTATTTTATTTTTAAATTTTATTTAGGTTTATTTTATTTTATTTAGTTTAGTTTATTTATTTTAGTTTAGTTTATTTATTGAAGTTTACTTTTAGGTTTAGTTTTAGGTTTATGTTTATTTTAATTTATTTTTATTTTCTTTATTTTTAGGTTTTATTTTTATTTTTAGTTTTATTTTTAGGTTTTATTTTATTTTAGGTTTATGTTTTAGGGTTTTATTTTAGGTTTATTTTTAGGTTTTATTTTTTAGTTTAGGATTAGTTTTATTTTTAGGTTATTTTATTTTATTTAGCTTAGGTTTAGTTTTAGGTTTAGTTTATTTTAGGTTTAGGTTTTTATTTATCAGTTTTATTTTAGTTTTGGTTTAGTTAAATTATTTTTTAATTTACGTTTAGGTTTTCTTTTAGTTTATGGGTTAGATTTTATTTTTATTTATTTTGTTTTATTTTTTTTATTTTATTAGTTTATGTTATTATTAAATTATAATTTTGTTTTATTTTAATTTATTTTATTTTATTCTTTAGTTTTATTTATTTATTTTATTTTATTTTATTTATTTTAGGTTTATTTTTTATTTATTTTTTATTTTATTTTATTTTTTTATTTAATTTTTTAGGTTTTAGGTTTATTTTTTTTTTGGTTTAGTTTTTTAGTTTATTTTAGGGTTTATTTAGGGTTTAGGTTTAGGTTTTAGGGTGTGTGTTTAGTTTAGGGTTTGTGGTTTAGGGAAAGTTGAGCAAAAATATTTCAAACATACCAGATCTAAAAGAGATAAATGAATGATAGACCAAAATTTCAGAATTTAATAAAGATGTAGGTCATTCTTCCTCCCATCATCCATCATCTCCCTTCCATAAGATCCACCATTCCATCCTCACCACCACCTCCATATTCACCGCCAGACTTAGCTCCACCACACTATGATAGCCACCACCTCCACCTTCACCTCCACCGCCAACTCTAGAGTGAGCCTGGTTGACGGTGATGTTCCTGCCATCAAGGTTCTACCCATTCTTAGGGTTTAGGTTTAGGTTTAGGTCTATTAGGTTTTATTTTTTATAGGTTTTATTTTTAGGATTATTTTTTATGTTTAGGTTTTCATTTATTTTTTATTTAATTTTATTTTAGGTTTATTTTAGGTTTATTTATTTTATTTTACATTTTGCTTTTATTTTATTTAGGTTTTATTCTAGGTTTATTTTTATTTTTTAATTTAGTTTAGGTTTTTTATATTTTATTTTAGTTTATATTTATTTGTTTATTTTATTTTATTTTAGGTTTAGGTTTAGGTTTTATTTTAGGTTTTAATTTTTATTTCTTTATTTATTTAGTTTATGTTTTTATTTATTTTAATCAGGTTTATGAGGTTGAGGTCAGGGTTAGAGGTTTTGTGATTTTGTGGAGGATTTAGGTTGAGCCCAGGACAAGTGGTAGGCCAGGCCTCTCAGCTGTGGCCTTTGTTAGGGTCAGGGCCTGAGATTTGTGGCTCAGGATTTTGTGGGTGGCCTGGGTGTGGAGGGTAGGGCCTAGGTTTAGGGTAGTGTTTAGATTTGGTCATGGTTTAGGGTTTAGGGTTTGATGTTTAGTGTCAGTTTAGTGTTTTATGGTAGGGTAGTGAGGTATTTTATCCCTTTATCTTTATTTATTATTATTTTAAAAATTAAGCAAACCAAGATGTTTAAGTTTATTTAATTTATTTATTTATTTTAGTTTATTTTATTTTATTTTGATTTAGGTTTATTTTATTTAGTTTAATTTTATTTTAGTTTAGTTTTATTTTATTTATTTTTAGGTTTAAGTTTATGTTTATTTTTTTTTAGTTTTTTTATTTTATTTTTTAGGTTTAAGTTTTTTTATTTTTTTAGGTTTGGTTTAGATTTTATTTTATTTTTAGGTTTAAGTTTTAGGTTTTATCGATTATTTTTAGGTTTATTTAGTTTAGGTTTATGTTTATTTCAAGTTTGTTTATTTTATTTGGTAGGTTTATTTATTTTAGTTTAGGTTTAGGTTTTATTTATTTTAGTTTAGTTTATTTTAGTTTAGGTTTAGGTTTATTTTATTTTATTTTATGTTTTAGTTTTTTTTTTAGTTTCATAAGATTTATTTTTATTTATTTTTGGTTTATTGTTTAGGTTTAGTTTTTATTTTTATTTCTTTATTTACTCAGGTAAGATGGGAGGATTAGGGTTTAAGTCAGGGCCCAGGCCCAGTTTATGGGTAGGGCCCAGAGTCTCAGGCCCAGGGCCTGTGGAGGCACAGGATTTAGTTAAGCAAGGAGTGATTTGGGCTCAGGGTAGGGCCGAGTGGCCCAGGTTGGGGGTCCAGGTTTTAGTTGTAGGTCTTGATCTTAGTTTGGGCTCAGTATAGGTTTAAGATTTGTGGTCAGTTGTAGAGTGGGTTGGTTTGTGAGGTTTTGTAGCAGGGTAGGGTTGGTATTTAGGTAGGCATAGGGTTTCTAAAAATCAAAAAGTATTTTATTTATTTATTTTTATTTTAATTTATCTATTTATTTTATTTTCATTTTCATTTATAGTTTTATTTATTTTAGGTTTATTTATTTTAGTTTAGGTTTTATTTTAGTTTATCTTTGTTAAGATTTAGGTTTATCTATTTTGATTAGTTTTAGTTTATTTATTTTTTTTTAGGTATAGGTTTTATTTTATTTTAATTTATTTTTAGTTTTTAGTTTAGTTAAATTTATTTTGTTTATTTTATTTTATTTAGTAGGTTTAGGTTTAGGTTTATTTGTTTTAGTTTAGGTTTAGGTTTATTTTATTTTTATTTTAGGTTTAGGTTTTTTTATTGGTTTAAGTTTTATTTTTATTTATTTTAGGTTTTATTTTTAGTTTATTGTTTAGGTTTTTGATTTAGTCTTTAATTTATTTTTTTATTTTGGTTTATTTTAGGTTTATGGCCATGGTTTTAGGGTTAGGGTTTAGGGTTTAGGGTTTAGGATTTAGGTTTAAGGGTTTAGGGTTTAGAGTTTAGGTTTGAGGGTTTTAGGGTTTAGGGTTTTTATGTTTTAGGGTTTAGGGTTGAGTGTTTAGGTTTTAGGTGTAGGGTTCAGGTTTTACCTATTTTTTAAATTCTTTTTTTTGTAAAATTAGGAAAATTTTATTGCACAAAGAAAAGGTACAAAGTCCTTAGAGGGGGCAAATCTCTAAGCTAATGCTCAAAGAGCTACAAAAGTCCTAAGGAGATAAGTTCCCTAGCAAATACTATAGATAATGAAAGTAAGCTAATAGAAAAAGAAAGAGAGACCCACCAAAAAATTTACAATCAAAGAACTTCCTGCTCCTTTTGAAACCAAAGACTCCAAATAAAAGTCTCCCAACCCCAGACTAGAGATTTGCAACAAGCTTGTTAAAGGATGAGTACAGATAATATTAGAGCAGAAAGAAGTAAAAAGATGAAGAAATGGCTCAGGTGCAGTTATAATCGTCTTAAGGAGTAACACCATATTTAAGCATCCAAACTTCAAGTGAAGTGTTACAATTACATATAGTACTACCACCAAAAAGGGAAACATCAAGGCCATCATTGCAAGCATACCTCTTGTAGCACCTTACCCAATGATGATCATCGCACAAACTTGAATAAAACTTCAAACAACAAATATAACCACAAAACACCCAGCAGTCAGATATATTAAACTCAACAAAGTAGATAAGGAGGTAACCTATCATGAAAGCATTAAACTAAAGGGAGCACCACCAAAGCCACCACTAAGAATTGCTAACATAGTTGCTAGGAGCAAACCTCACAATATGGGAAAATGGACTAAATAGAGACCAAACATAGGTAAAATGAAAACCATAGTTGATAAGGTCATTCATTAAACAAAACATGCAAAGAACCGTAAACAATACTATCTAGAGGAATAGTAAGACTAACATCAAGAATGTTAGAACCAAGGCAAACCATCAAAAAGGAAAGGGAAGAGGTTCAACCACAATCCAAAATGAAAATCCCAATAGAAACTAGAAGAGAAGAATGGGAAAGAAAGGTTCCAAACATAGACAAAAGATCAGAAAATTATAACAAAGTAAATACTCTTTGACCAAACCAAATTTAGAGCACCCAATCTAAGCAACCATCAAGGTAGTCCACCCTGCAAGCCACCAAGACTACCAAGGATTCAAATCAATAGACTTAGAACCTTCAGGACAAAAGATAGAAAGAGTAACCCAATCACAAACATTGAAAAAATTCCAAGGGAAAGTCGTAGATAGTAGCCACCAATGCAAATCTAAAGACAAGAGAATCAAGTTTAAACAACTAGATATAGCAACCAAAAATAGTTAAAGTAAGAGCCCTTTAGGATCACAAATAACCCAAAAACTAGAGACAGTCGCAAACAAGAACCCCAATAGAGTCATCATCAGTTAAGTCTAAAAAACATCCAACCAGTAGTTTGTAACCTTCTAGTTCATAACACAAAATAAAAATAGAACCTCAGTATTACAGACACCAAATATTCAGAAGATATAACAATCCAGAAGCATCCAACCTTACACTCATCTAGAACAACACTAAAGAAAGGATAGATAGCCGCAGGAAAATAGATCCCCAAGCTACGACCAAAAAATAAAGATCCCTCATGGTCACACAACTCCTCTTAGTAGCAGGAACAAAACCAAGAGAGAAAGGACAACCAAATGCAACTGGAAAAACAATCATCAAGAAACAATAAAGGTGACGATCACCACCATAATAGAAGGTCATAAAAAATAAAGCAACACCTGAGAAAAATCCATAGGAAACACAAGTAAACAACCAAACATAAAATCGAGTAAATAAAAGGTCAGAGAGATCCAACCAATAAAAGAACCACACCAACTAGAAGACAAGCAAAACCCAAAACACCAACTATAAACACCTCTAGGTTGGGAGAAAAACAAACCAAAAATAAATATAACAAAGAAAAAAATCTAATAAATGGAAAGACAACCCCAACCCATCCAAAGAATGGGAAGAAACCAAACTAGAAAATAAAAGTAGGTTTATGAGAAGAAAAAAATCAAGACCAAACCAAAAAAGAGAAACCAAAAAATATTCAAAATAATAACAAGGGGAAAGCCAAAGCCCCATAGAGGAAAAAAAAGGCTAAAAGCTTCTAACATAAGGCAAACTTTATCAAGATTCACAAGACCTCTTAAAAGGAAAGGGATGTCATCATTAGAAAACATTTGCAAAGAAGAAGACTTGGTCCCCAAATTGGCAAGAAAGTCAGCACAAGAGTTGGCTTCCCTATAAATATGAGAAATTTGAAAATTTAGGTTAGCAAGAAGCCTCCTAGTATGATTAAGTAAAGAATACACTTCAAGATACCATGAGCATAAGATTTGAGTAAATCTAAAAGAAGGAGAGCATCAACTTCAAACCAGATCTTATGAAAACCTTGTTGTAAACAAATGGAAATGCCATGATGAAAGCCTTTGAGCTCAACAAATAGAACCTCCAAAACCATAATAACCATTAGAAGAAAAGCCATTAAATGGTTTAATCTAGTATATAATTTTGAGAGAGAGACATTACCTAGGAAGGATAATCCCAAACTTCAAGAAGGACTTGCACCCTTTAAAACTAGAGTGAGTAAGAAGATTAGTTTGAAAAGAGACAAAATTTTATATTTGGCTCTAGCAATAATATAATGATAATTCATAGAAATATTACAATGCTTAGTATCATTTCTATCCATCCAAATATACCAAAGAATAGTAATAGCAAAACAATTTTAACATGGCCTTAGAAGTATGGGAGAAACATGCTTCAAGAAGTTGCATAATAGAAAATGAACCATTAAAATGGAAAGTATTAAAAATATTATCATACCAATTCCACATTTTAGCAAAGGGCCATTCACAAAAACATGATCCACACTTTCAATGTGAGAAACATTGACATTTAGAGGGAGATGGAAACCTTTTTTTTAGAAGAGTCACCATAGGGATATAATGCTTCAGAATGCGCCAAGTTAAAACTAAGAATGAAGTAGAGACACTAATATTCTAGATTTTAGTAAAAATCAAGGACTTGATATTTAAAAATGATGAAATGCCAAACATCCTAAAAAAAAAATCTCTAGAAGAAGAATTATTGAAGAGAACTTGGTCGGGTTCATTAGGGAAAGGATAAATTTTAAGGATTTTGTCAATGATCACATTTGGGAAAAGGATATTCAATTGAGCCACATCCCACTTATTATGAGTAATTAACTAATTAATCTTAAGCATCATAGTGGAATGAGTATTGAGCAGAGAATCAATAGAGCCCTGACCAAGCCAATTGTCTTGCCAAAAGAAAGAGGAACTAGAATTGACACCCCAAGAAATTAAGTTCACAGCATTCCATTTGATACTACAAAGTCTTCTCCACATAGAGAATCTAGATTTGAAAGCACAAATGAGGGGATGTTTGCCTGACAATATTTAGCATGCATAAACTTTGACCAATAACTATGTTTATTTCTAATATTCCACCGAATTTTATAGGAAAAATAGTTAATAGAATCCTCTAAAGTTTTGCAACCCAAACCACCTTCATTAATAGGACCACAATAGCCAACTAGCCCAATGTAATCTTTTGATAAAAAAGTTAGATCCCTAAAAAATTTATTAAAGAGTCTATTGATCTTTTTAATAATAGAACATGTAGGAACAATAGTAGACAATAGATACAGAGGCAGAGAGTAAAGGGTACTTTTGATGTGATAAGTCTAGCTAAAGAAAAGTAAATGGAACTCCCAAGAGGAGGTTTTCTTATTTATTTTTTTAACTTCATCAAATAAAGAAGATCTTTTGTTCCCTATAATGGAGTCCTGATACTTGATAGGAGAATTTGATGCAAAAAACATCTAATATTTTTATAGCATTGATCTTAGATAAAGAAATAGAAGAGCTAGTAATAAATCAACTTTTATCAAGATTAATTTTCAAGCCACTCTCCTTACCAAAAATAGTTAAGAACTTACACAATTTTTTAATATAAAGAGTAGAGGCATTGCAAAATATAATGAAATCTTCAACAAAACTAAAATGAGAAATGGGAAACCCACCAATAGTTCTTTAGTAATGTTAGGCCTTTTGCTAAACATCTACTGAATACATCTAGAAAGATATTCCACAATAATAATGAAAACGGTAGGAGAGAGAGGGTCCCCTTGCCTTAGCCCATGAGAAGAAGAGAAGAAACCATGCACTTCACCATTGAGGAGCAAAGAAAACCAAGAATTCTCAATCCCATTCTTAATTAAAGCAATAAATTGGTTAGAGAATCCAAATAAAACCAAAATTTTATATAGGAAAACCCAACCAATATTATCATAAGCTTTGGAAATGTCAAGCTTAAAACACAGGTTTCCATCATGAACATTAGCATTTTAAGTCATGGATCATCTCTTGGTCTAAAGAAACAATATCAGAAATTGATCTGCCTTTAACAAAACTAGTTTGATTAAGGTAGATAATTATGGAAAGCAAGATAGTCAAGCTTTTAGCCAAAATCTTATAAATAAGTTTATTAAAAAAAGAGTAAAGGCTAATCGCCTAAAATCACTCCAAACTTCGTGATTGTCTTTTTAGAATTAAAATAATGGAGGTTCTAAAAATATTTAGGAAGGGTACTACCCTTAATGAAATCAAGGATACTTTAGCTAAGTCCTTTAATGATAATCAACATTTTGGAAAAAGAGGGTAGTATAACAATCGGATGCCACGAGTCTTTATTCATACTCTACAAAGTATCTGACTAATGTAAGGAAGAAAGCATAATGTTATCATCATCAAATAAGATTAGAATAACTTCCAAGAAATATCATCATAAGAAACATTCTTATTCAGAAGCTCTTTATAAAAAAAAATAGTAGAATTAGTAAGCTCCTTTTTCTCCAAACACCAAACTCCATCATTAATTTTCATTTTGAATGTGATTTTTTCTTTTAACAATGGCATGAAAATATTTAGTATTATGATCACCATCGAGATCCATTTCATAGAAGCTTTTTTTGCCAATAGGTCTCCTCCATGTCTTGAAAACATGTTAACCTATCTTTAGCTTGAGCCAACAAATGAATTTTAGATGGATCATTAACAACAACGTCCAAAACTATAACCTCATTCTCCATATCTTTGATATTGAAAAAAGGTTCTTGAAATAATGTTAATTCCACCAAGTAAGGCATTGTTTAAGCCTTTTAATTTGAACCACAATCTCCTCATCCCAAAAAATAGAATCATCAAGATGAAGAGGTTCACCCTAGTAAGTAACAACAACATCCAAAAATTTATCATCCATGAGCCACAAATTTTGGAAGGGAAAGGGATAGGGGAGGAGAATTTACGTGCAATAAAATTCACAGTGATAAGCAAGGGAGAATGGTCTGAAAGGGTTCTGCTTATGTGCTCCACAAAAATACTAGGGAGAATATTAATCCACAAATGATTAAAAAGAACTCGATCTAGCTTTTTCCAGAGTCTATAATTATTCCAAGTAAATTGAGACCCACTAAAGCCAATATGAATAAGATGACAATCAAGGATCATGTTATTAAAATCTTCCATAGAAAATAAGTTTAGAGCATTTCCATCATCCTATTTAGAGGAAGAAGATATAGTATTAAAGTCCCCACCCACAAACCAAGGAGCATTAACAGAAGAAAAAACTAATAAGATCCTTCCAAAGAAGCCGCCTACCATTTCTATTACAAAAAAGCATAAAAAAATGAGCCAAAATAACACCAATTATCATAAGTAATCTTAACATTCACAACTTGGGATAAATCATCCAAAACCTACAGAACATAGGGACTATTCCAAAAATCCCAAATTTTATTGCTCAAGTTAGCAAAAAATTAGAAAAACCAATCATCCTCGCAATAAAAGAAAAGTTATAAGGAAGAATAAAAGGTTCCAAAATAGCCAAAAAGGAAATATTATGAGAACGAACTAAATTTCTAATTATATTTCTAACATAGAGGGTACCAATCCCTCTCACATTCCAAATTAAGAAAGAAATCATTTATATTTAGGTAGAAGAGCCGATCTAAACTTTGGCAAAGTTAGAAATTTTGTTTTAGGAGTTTTATTTTTCTTTCTAAAACCATTTGTAATTTATTAGTCATATCCACAACATCACCTTCATAGAGATCTGGGTATGTTTGGAATAAGGTTGCACATTTAAACCATCATTGCATGCCACTTTACCTTTCTTCCAAATCATTATTATGTTGAAGTATCATTAGAATTCAAAATTAAATGAAGAAGGAGGAGAAGGATTAGAACCATTTAAAGCACAGGTGCCCAATCAAGATTAGAAACTTTATCCTTAGTTTGCTCACCATTCAAGCCCTCATCAAGGATCACATTTTCTTCAATTAAAGGTGGCAAAGAAGCAGGAATGGAATCATTTGAGATAAAATCATCATCCATAAGTTTCAAAAACATATTATTGTCCATATTATTACCAATATCAATGGGATTCAAATGTATAGGCCCATTACAAAATAATGCATCCTTATTACCATGACTGACATCTAAAAGTGATCGCTCTTAAGAGAGCATTGTCCAAAGGAGTAGTGAGGATCAAGGCAATGACCTCTCCGTGTAAAGAGTTATCCAAGAACAACTTTTATGGTTTAACCAAGGGCACCTTAAGATTGGGATCTAAGTTATTATGAATGGGTTTGGGTTTTTTAAGGTGAGGGTGAACCACAAAGTAATTCAAAACTCCATGGCCATGAATTTTGCAATGGTAACAAAAAATAGGAAAATTCTCAAAATCCACTTTTTGCCAATATCCATATTTCACTGATCCTAGCCAAATTTCCTTTGGAAATTTTTAGTTATATCCAACTTGACTAGAATCCAACCAACAGATGGTCGGGTATTAGAAGCAGTCGCCATATCAACTTGAGGAGGACAACCGAACAACACACCCACAACAAAAAGAAACTCATGATTAATGGAATGGACATGCAAATTGGGAAGAGAGATCCAAACCATAACAATAAGATATTCCTCCTTAATATTAAAATGGGGCCTCCATTTTAACATCCGACAATTGAAAACAAAATATGAGCATCGAGAGAAAACTCGAGAATAATCTAAGTCATTTGAAAGTCAATCAAGACATGAAGGAATCAATCAATTCGACAGAAAAGATACTAGAGAGTTTTAACCTATGGAAAAATGATCGAATATTCTCCAAAGTAGGATGACACAAAGCAAATTTACCCTAAACCTAAAAAATTTGTTTTGCATCATCCTACCCAAAAAATAAACCTAAACACTTGATGTTTGGATGCTTACATATGGTGTTGCTCCTTGAGATGATTATAACTGAGCCTGAGCCTTTTCTTTATCTTATTTTTTTCTTTATGCTTGATTAAGTATTTCATTTTTTGTACTCATGCCTTTAATCATGTTGCAAATCTCTGGTATAGGTTGGGAGACTAATGTTGTTGGATTGTGCTTGATTCAAAAGGAGTAGAGGAAGTTTGCTGTTAATTTCATGGGATTTTTTTTGTGGATCTTTGTTTCTTTTCTTAGCTTTCCTTTAACTATTGTATTAGGGGGCTTATTTCCATAGACTCTTTGTAGCTCTTGAGCATTAGCTTAGAGATTTACCCTCTAGGACCTTGTACATTTTCAGTGGCAATAAAATTTTACTTCCTAAAACCCTAAAACTCTGAACCCTAAATCTACAACCCTAAACCTACAACCCTAAACCCTAAACCCTAAACCCTAAACTCTAAACTAACCCTAAATTGTAAACCCTAAACCCTAAACACTAAATCTTAAATCCTAAACCCTAAACCCTAAACCCTAAACCCTAAACCCTAACCCTAACCCTAAACCTTAAACCCAAAACCCTAAACCATAAAACACTAAAACCCAAAACCTTAAACCCTAAACTAACCTTAAACCTTACACCCTAAAACCTACAACCTTAAAACCTAAACCCTAAGCCCTAAAAGTTACAACCCTAAACCCTAAACACTAAACCCTAAACCATAAACCCTAAATGTTAAAAACCTAAAATCCTAAACATAAACTAAATAAAACCTAAAAATAAAATAAATAAAAAACCTAAATCTAAATAATATAAAAAATAAAATAAAATAAACCTAAACCTAAACCTAAAATAAAAAAATAAAATAAAATAAACTAAAATAAAATAAATAAAAACCTAAACAAACTAAAAAATAAAATAAACCTAAGAATAAAAAACCTTAATAAAATAAAAACTAAACTTAAAATAAAATTAAATAAACCTAAAATAAAATAAAATAAAAACCTAAACCTAAAAAATAAACCTAAAATAAAACTTAAAAATAAATAAACAATAAAACCTAAACCCTAAACTAAAAAAAACTAAACCTAAAATAAAAATAAAATAAACAAAATAAAATAATCCAAAACCTAAACAAAATAACCTAAACTAAATTAAATATAACCTAAACCTAAACCTAAAATAAACCAAACCTAGACCTAAACCTTAACTAAATAAAATAAAATAAACTAACAATAAACCTAAACCTAAACTAAAAAATTAAACCTAAAATTAAACCTAAAACTTAAATGTAAAGAAGTAAAATAAAAACCCAAACCTAAACTTAAAAATAGAAAATAAAATAAAAATAAAACTCAACTATAAAATAAACCTAAAACCTAAACCTAAACCTAAAATAAACCCAACCTAAACCTAAAACTAAACCTAAAAAATAAACTAAAATAAATTACCTATACTAAAATAAATTAAATAAAAATAAAAAATAAATCTAAATATAAATAAAAAATAAAGTAAACTAAAATAAATAAAAAATAAACTAAATATACTAAATAAACCTAAACTTATCGGTTTATGAAATTTTAAAAAAAAGAACTTAAGCCCTAAATCCTAAACCCAAAACTCCAAACCCTAAACCTACAATCCTAAGCCCTACTCCCTGAAAAACCCTAAACCCTGAAAAACCCTAAACCCTAACATAAACCCTTAAACCTTAAAAGAATAAACACTAAAACCCTAAACCCTAAACACTAAAATAATAAACCCTAAAACCCTAAATCTAATCCTAAATAAAAATAAATAAGAAAACCCTAAACACTAAACCCTAAACCCTAAACCCTATAAACCTAAAAACCTAAACTTAAAGAAAAAAACCCTAAAAAAAGATAAACTTAAATAAAATAAAATAAAATAAATACTTAAACTAAAACATAAACCTAAACCTAAAATAAAATAAAATAAAATAAATAAAAATAAACTAAAATAAAATAAACCTAAAATAAAAAAATAAAACTAAACCTAAAACTAAAATAAAATAAAACTAAATAAAACCTAAAACTAAATAAACCTAAAAAATAAAAAAATAAAACATAATAAAAACTAAACTAAAATAAACCTAAATAATATAAAATAAAATAAACTAAAAATACCTAACTTAAAAAATAATACCTAAAAATAAACCTAAAATAAAATCCTAAAAGCAAAATAAAAAAATATTAACCTAAACCTAAAAAATAAAATAAAATATAAACCTAAAAATTAAATTAAAATAAACTCACTAAAAAATAAACCTAAACCTATAAACCTAAACCTATAAAATAAACTAAAATAAAAACTTAAACTAAAATAAATAAACCAAAAATATAAAATAAACTAAAAATTAAAATTTAACAAATAAATGTAAAAATAAAGTAAACTAAAATAAATAATAAAACTAAATATACTAAATAAACCTAAACCTACCAAAAAAAAGAACTTAAACCCAAAATCCTAAACCCTAAACTCTAAACCCTAAACTAAACCTAAAAAACCCTAAACCTAAACCCTAAACCTAAACCCTAAACCTAAACTAACTAAACCTAAACATAAATAAACTAAAAAATAAATAAACCCTAAATATTAACCCTAAACCTAAAAAACCTAAACCCTAAGAATAATAAAACAAAAAAAATCTAGACCGCTATGGAGGCTAATGATGAATCTATCTAGAGGTACAATATGGAGGTAAAATGGTTATGGAAAAGCAATATCTAGATAGCTATGGATATGCATTCCCATTTTGATCTATGTCATCACTAAAAACATCTGATGAAATCAAAAGAAGATATATTAATCTAAATTTGTTATCTATTAAAAAATTAAAAAACCTAAATTGTAAATAAAATTTGAATCAAAACCTAAAACCCAAACCCAAACCTAAACCCCAAAAAAAAAAAAAAAAATAAACCTAAAATAAACTAAACCCTAAAACCCTAAACCCTAAAAATAAACCTAAACCTAAACAAAATAAATAAAATAAATAAAATAAAATAAAACTAAACTAAAACCTAATAAACTAACCCTAAACCCTAAAAAACTAAAATAAATAATAAAAACCCTAAAAAAACCCTAAAATAAAAATCCTCCTAAACCTTAAAACCCTAAACCCCAAACCAAAAACCCTAAACCCTAAACTCTAAACCCTAAGCCCTAAAAAAAACCTTAAAGCCTAAATGTTAAACCCCAAACCCTAACACTAAACCCTAAACCCTAAAACCCTAAACCCAAAACCTAAACACTAAACCTAAACCCTAAATAAAACCTAAAACCTAAACTTGTAAAAATAAAAATAAACTAAGTAAAATAAACCCAAACTAAAAAAATAAAAAAATAAATAAATAAACAAATAAATAAACCTAATTAAGAATATAGAATAAAATTAAAATGAATAAAAATAAAATAAATAAAAAAACCTAAACCTAAAATAAAATAAAAAAATATAAAACATAAACCTAAACTAAATCCTAAATAAAACCTTAAAAACCATAAAATAAATAAAACCTAAAACTAAACTTAATCATAAACCCTAAAAATAAACCCTAAACCCTAAAAATAAACCCTAAAAACTAAACTAAAAATAAACCTAAAACTAAAATAAACCTAAACCCTAAACCCAAAAATAAACACTAAACCTATAAACCCTAAACTAAAACCTAAACCCTAAAACCTAAAACCTAAATAAAATAAAATAACCTAAACTAAAACCTAATAAACCTAAAATATAAATAAAATAAATAAATCAAAACCTAAAAAATATAAATAAAATAAAATAAAATAAAACTAAACTAAAACCTAAACCAAAACATTAAAATAAAATAAAAAATAAAATATAAATAAAATAATAAATAAACCTAAACAAATAACAACAACAACAACAATATTAACCCCACTATTACATGAATCCTTCTTCCATTGTGTCCTATTATGTGTCAAATTCTCATTTAATTCAAGTAAACTAAGGTCATTTTATACATCTTAACCAAGTCTTTTAGGTAAACCTCCTAACATATAAAATCTAATGCATCTACTCTCCTAATCGGTCATCGATGGATGTTTTATGTGGCCAAACCATCTAAACTCCCTAATCTTATCTACCAAGCTTCCAACTTTTTCTAAACATACCCCATTCTATCTCTAATGGTAAAGCCACTCATCCAAAGCATCCTCATCTCTAAACTCTATCTTTATTGGCCAACAGCACCATAAGTCAACTTACCACCATCTTATAAAATTTTCCTTAAGTTTAAGTGGAACTTTTCTATCACATAATAGCCGATGTATTCCTCCACTTCAACCATCCAACTTGAATTCTACTAATAACATCTCCATCTATTTCACCATCATTTTGAACAATAGAGCCTACATATCTAATCTCACTCTTATTAATGACTTGATCACCTAAAGTCACAACACATTTCTATAACTAAAATTACACTCCATATTTAGTTTTAGATCTACTTAAATGAAAACCTTTAGACTCTAAAGTTGACCTCCATAATTCAAGTTTTTGTTGGACCCCTCTCTAGTCTTATCAATAAAGAAGAATGTCATAAAAAGCATACACCAAGGTACATTTTCTTAAATGCCTCGTAAGAACAACCATAACTAAAGTAAAAAAGATAAGGGCTTAATGTTGATCCTTGATGTAATCCAACTAAATAGGAAAATATTTTATCAATCCTCCTTGTGTTTGGACAAAGTAAATATTTAATGACTTGAATATAACCAATATTAACTTTTCGTTCTAGAACTCTCCAAAGAACATCTCTTGAGACTTTATCATAAGTTTTCTCTAAATCAATAAATATCATATGTAGATCCTTCTTATTTTCTCTATGCTTCTCCATCAAACCTCTTAACAAATGTATACATCCATAGTAGATCAACCCGGCATGAAACCAAATTGATTGTGAGAAACTTTTGTATCACATAAACCTATGCTCAATTACTCTCTCCCATAATTTTAATGTATGGCACATTAACTTAATTCCTCTATAATTTGCACACTTTGTGCATCACCTTTATTCTTAAATATAGGAACCAACAAACTCTTTCTCCACTCATCTGGCATCTTTAGTCTTTAAAATAACATTAAAAAAGATTTGTAAGTCGAAATTTTGATCTCCTAAACATTTCCACACTTCTATTGGAATATTATCCTGTCCTATCTTTTCCACATTTCATTTTCTTTAAAGCTTCACTAACTTGATTTACTAATATGACGATAAAATGAAATTCTATTTTGTTTAGGTATTAATGCTAAAATCAATCTACTTTCAGATCCTTCATTGAAAAGTTTATTAAAATACCTCATCCATTTTAAATATCTTTTCTAAGAAAAGCACTTTATTATTTTCATCCTTAAAATTTCACTTGGACTATGTATTTACTTCTCCTATCTCTTTGGTTGGCTAACTTATACATATATCTTTCACCTTCTTTGGTATCTAATCTATTGAAAATCACTAAAAGCTAAATTTTTTGCATCATATATTTCTTAGAATCTCTAAGTGCCATTTTATATCTTTCCCAATTCTCCGAAGTTTTACATCAAAACCAAGTTTTATAACAATGCTTCTTATTTCTTATCTTTTGCCTACTCACTCACCAACTATTCTTATTAAAGCTTTTCCTTTTGATTCATCTTTAGCTAAAATACTATATTTTCCCAAAAAAATAATAAACTATTTTAAAATATAAATTTTTCTCTTACAACCATTCATCTTAAAATCTAAAACTAATAGTTGATGTTGGGTACTTAAAATTTCACTTAGAATGACCTTACAATCCTTACAATCTAAATGATCTATTTTTCTTATCAAAAAATATTCAATCTATGTTTTACTAGATCCATTTTTATAAGTAATAATATGTTCATTTCTTTTCTTAAATAAAGTATTAGCAACTACAAAATCATAAGTTACTAAAAAAAAAATATAGTACCTTCTTCATTAGTCACCCAAATCCATAACCACCATGAATACTTTTAAAATCTTCTACCACTCTACCAACATGTCCATTTAAATCTCCCCAATAAATACTTTTCTTCAAGAGGTATCTTTTGTATTAATCCTTCTAATTCATTCAAAAATTTTTCTTTTGAGCTTACCTCCAAACCTACTTGAGGAGCATAGACACTTATAACATTGATAATCTGATCAATAATAATCTTTAAATCTATAATTCTATCTCCACATCTATTAATACTTATAACATTATCCTTCAAACTTTTATCTATAATCACACCTACACCATTTCTAGTTCGACTTTTACCTAATACCAAAGTTTAAAACCTAAACTATCAATCTCCTTGGCTCACCAACCCATTCAGTTTTAAAATATTTATCTTTCCATGAACCATAATATCTATTAATTCCATTAATTTACTGTAAGAGTACCTGTCCAATCCTAATTCTAGTTTCATGGACTAACTTCTTGCCGCATCCATCCATAATAACCTTTATTTAACTACTCTAAAATTTTCATATTCAAACAAACTTCTGGATGCCCTAGATTAACACAATGATTTAAAGGATTCATGTCATGATTAAATAAATTTACTCCAATTACCTAAAACCATCCACTTTTTGCATCCGGACTTGGGACCGGCAATGGTAGTGTAAACTAAACAAAAAAATAAAATAAACCTAAGACTAAAAAATCTAAATAAAATAAAAACTAAATGTAAAATAAAAATAAAATAGACTTAAAATAAAATAAAATAATAACTAATTAAAAACCTAAACCTAGAAAATAAACCTAAAAATAAAACCTAGAAATAAATAAAAAAAATAAAACTAAACCTAACTAAAAAATAAAACTAAACCTAAAATAAAATAAATAAACTTAAACCTAAATTAAAATAAACTAAATTTAAATAAATAATACATATGCCTAAATCTAAAATAAACAAAACCAAAATCCTAAACTAAATAAAATAAAATAAACTAAAAGTAAACCTAAACCTAAACTAAAAACTAAAACCTAAAACTAAACCTAAAATAATAACCTAAAACTTAAACTCTAAAGCCTAAACCCTAAAATGTTAAAAACCTAAACCTAAAATAAAAATAATATAAACCTAAACCTATACTAAGATAAACTAAACTAAAATATATAAAACCTAAACCTAAACCTAAACCTAAAATTAATAAAATAAGATAAATTAAAAATAAACTTAAACCTAAACTAAAAAATAATACCTAAAAATAAACATAAAATAAAAATCTAAAACCTAATCCTAAAAAAAGGACCTAAACCTAAACCTAAAAATAAAAAATAAAACCTAAACCTAAAAAATAAAGTAAAAAATAAAACTAAACTAAAAAATAAACCTAAACCTAAACTTAAATCTAAAAAATTAATTAAAATAAATAAATATAAAATAAATAAATAAAACTAACTAAAAAAAAAATAAACTTAAATAAAATTTAAATTAAAATAAACTAAAAAAAACTAAATAAACTTAAACCTGTTTACTAATTTAAAATTAAAAATAATAACTAAAACCCTAAACACTAAAACCCTAAACCTAAACCTAAAAATCATAAAACTAAACCTAAACCTAATCCCTAAACCTTAAACTCTAAACCCTAAACCCTAAAAACCTAAAATTGAAAAATTGAAAAACCTAAACCTAAACTAAATAAAAATTTAAAATATAATAAATAAAAAACCTAAACATAAACATAAATCTTAAGATAAATTAAAATAAAAAATAAAAACTAATCTAAAATAAAATAAATAAAAATCTAAACTAAACTATAAGATAAAATAAACCTATAAATAAAAAACCAAAATAAAATAAAAACTAAATGTAAAATAAAACTAAAATAAACCTAAAACAAAATAAAATAAAACTAATTAAAAACCCAAACCTAAAAATAAATAAAAAATAAAACCCAAATTCTAAACTAAAAATAAAAACTAAACCTAAGATAAAAATAAAATAAATAAAGTAAAATAAACCTAAACTTAAAATAAAATAAACTAAATTAAAATAAATTAAAACCTAAACACGAAACTAAATACCTAAATAAACTAAAAATAAACTTAAACCTAAATATAAATAAAATAAACTAAACCTAAACTTAAAATAAAATATAAACTAAACCTAAAAAAAATAAAATAAAAATAAAACTAAACTAAAAAATAAACATAAACCTAAACCTTATAAAAATAAAAAAAATATCTAAACTAAAATAAAAACTAAAATATATAAACCAAACTAAATAAAATAAAAAAAAAAATAAACCTAAATAAAAATAAAAAATAAACAAACTAAAAAAAATAAAAAATAAACTAAATAAATATAAACCAACTAGTTTACTTAATTTTAAAAAAAAAAAAATCTTAAACTAAACCTAAAAAAAAACCCTAAATTCTAAAATAAACTAAACTAAACCTAAATAAACCCTAAACTATAACCTAAACCCTAAACCTAAATTAACCCTAAACCTTAAATTAAATATAAACCCTAACCTAACCCTAAACCTAAAGTAAAACCAAAACTATAAACCTAAACCCTAAACTAACTAACCTTATGCCTAAACCCTAAACCTAAATTATAAACCTAAACCCTAAACCCTAAACCTAAAATAATCCTAAACCTCTAACCCTAAACCCTAAACCTTAAAAAATCCTAACAAAATAAAACCCTAAACTAAACCTAAAATACTAAACCTAAACTCTAAAATTTTAAAACCTAAAATATAAACCTAAACAAAATAAACCTAAAAAAATAAATAAAAAAATAAACTTAAATAAAATAAAACCTAAAGTAAAATAAACCTAAACCCAAAAAAATAAAAAAAAATTAATCTAAACTAAAATATAATAAAGAAAAACCTAAATTAAATAAAATAAAATAAACCTAAGAATAAAAAACCTTAATAAAATAAAAACTAAACGTATAAAAAAAATTAAATAAACTTCAAGTAAAAAATAATAAAAATTAAATATAAACCTAAACCTAAAAAATAAACCTAAAAATAAATAAAAAATAAAAACTAAACCCTAAAACTAAAAAACTTAAACTTAAAAAAAATAAAATAAACAAAATAAATAAATCTAAACCTAAACTAAAATAAATAAAACCAAAAACTTAAACCTAAACCTAAAATAAATTAAACCTAAACCTAAACTTAAATAAATAAAATAAAATAAACTAAAATAAATTTAAACCTAAACTAAAAAAAAAACATAAAATAAACCAAAATAAAAAAATCCAAACCAAACCAAAAAAAATAAAATAAAACCTAAACCTAAACCTAAAATAAAAATAAAACATAACCTAAAAATAAAATAAAAAATAAAACTCAACTAAAAAAATTAACTAAACCAATAAACCAAAAAAATAAAATAAAAACCTAAACTAAAATAAATATATAAATAAAAAAAAAAACTAAATAAAAAAATAAAAATAAACCTAAAAAAATAAAAAATAAAATAAAATAAAAAAAAACAAATAAACCAAACCTGTTTCTTAATTTAAAAAAAACCCTAAACCCTCAACTTAAAACCCTAAACCCTAAACCCTAAACCCTAAACCCTAAAGGCATAAACCCTAAAAGCCTAAACCCTAAACACTAACCCTAAACCATAAACTAAACTGTGAGTCACTATAGCACCCAAGAGGGAGGTGAATGATTTTAAAAATTTTAAAAGTTAAATCTTAAATTTTATGTTTTAGTAGAAAATTAATTTAAATTTTATAATGATAAGATACATTAATGTAATAAAAATACATAAAGTAAAGAGATAATATAATAAAAATTTTATGTGGCTCACCAACCTCAAAATTATTACACACCTAAATTACCCAAAGAATCCATTAAATGAAAAAAATAAATAGTTTTCTATAACGGGCAATTACAACCCCATATAATATGTACTCTCCTAGAAATGGAGTACAACCCAATATAAATTTTACAAAGACAAAAAAATACAAAATAATAAATTTTGATAAAATAAATCTCTCCAAATATACCAAGCTATCCAATTCAAAAAGTGATCTCACAACTTATAAATGATTACTTTATAACTTAAAATTTTGGCAAGATAAAATGCTCACTTAATATTGATAAAATAATAAAATAAATATCTTAAAGTGATCTCACTAAGAGGTTTATGTTATTACAATTTATAGACTAATATAAAATGATTTGAAAACAAATTCACAATATTCTTTTATACAATAAAATAAATTTTAGTAAGGAATAATTTATTTTATTTTAACCAAAAAGATGCTTCCAATTAATGCAAATGATCACAAAATACTTAATAAAATAGTATATGATAGATCTAAGTAGGCTAGTAAGCTTTTAATTAAAAAGAGAGATCTTGCAAATATGAAAATAATTTTAGTACATTAATTTAATTAAAAATGTTTAAAATATACTTCTAAAATAGATCTAAGAATAAATAATTTTTTAAATAAGACCAATGAAGAAATATTTCAAGAAACCAAAAGAAATTTGTAAGAAGATAAAAATTTCAACAAGTTGAAATAAATCCTACAACTATCACAAGAGTTTTCACAAAAAATGATTGAAGAACTTTGATGAAAAACTTAGACTTTGATGCCAAAGATAAAAAAAAAAATATAAATTTGAAAGAATAAATAGATGTTGAAAATAGTATGAACAACTAAAAAATGGTTAAGATCAAGAAAACAAACTCAAGTAATTTGAGAAAGCTTTAGTTGAAGATGTTGAAGCTTCCAAACCAAGGATTTGATCTTGCAATATTTGGAGAACACTTGGAAGGAAATTTTTTCAGATTTGTTGAGGGATTTTGAATTTGAATGAGAATGCTTTCATGAAGAGAATGAGGGCTATTTATAAGAAGGTCATTTTGAATTATTTCAAAAATATATTATTCTAACATCATTTTATCATATAATAATTTAATATTTAATAAAAATATAATTCATATTAAATAAATGTTAAATTCAAAGCCAAAATTATATTTACATGGGCAAGTCAAAATAATAAAATATGGCTCTTAATATATTCAAAGCATGCATTCATTATTAAAATTAATGTTTGAAAAGTCATAAAAATTTAATAAAAATGTGGGTAGTAACCTATCCAATTAAAGGAAAAAAATCCAAGGAATCTATTGGAGATAAAATCATATAGATTCCTTGATTATAAAATGACTTTGGATAAAATACAAAATTATACATATTTTATTATTTTGAAATATGATATTTAAATATTATAATATAATTTAAATGTAATCATACATATGTTAGTCATATAACCTTAAAATTAAATTAAATATTTAATTATATTAAGTATATAAACTAACTTAATAGTCATAATTTATTATCATTTATTTTTTGACAATTCAAATGCATGTATGAAACATATAAAATGTTAATTAGATATAGATTTATATAAATTAATCTCATTACCATTATTTCAAATAAAGAAAAATAATATGTTAAGTTGTAAGCAAATTGATTCATGATAATGAACTCATATGAATTTCCAAGATAGTTATAATTGTATATAAGCTAAAATATTGTATCTTGAGCTTCACATTATCGATTTTGATCAATCTTTCATTCTTATATTCTTACAATTTCCTCAAACATATTGTGAGATGTATTGGATATTTAATTAGCAATTAATTTATTTGAAATGCATAAAAAATATATTAGAACATCCAAGCATTTGTTTATTATCATCTAAATTGATTGGATTGAACATGAGGCTCATTAAGCCAACAATCTTCCCCTTTTTGATGATGATAAACTAATGTTGGGTATTGATTTTGATGAAGGTTAACATTTCATCATAGTTTTTTTAAAAAAATTCTCTTCTTAAAAAAATTTATGCACAAGAGATGAATAATGTTGGTCCTCCTAAATGTATGCATGAAATAAACTTAATACTAAGCAACATTTTACTCTTCTCCCCCTTTTGACAATATAAAAAAGTGAGAACAAACTACATATAGTTTTAAATATTAGGATCTAATATTCTATGCATGCGACTACAGAAATGTTCTTCTGGTAATGGTTTTATAAAAATATCTGCAATTTGTAAATTGGTACTAATGAAATTAATATTAACATTACATTTCAAAACATGATCCCTAATAAAATAATGTCTAATTTCTATATGCTTGGTTCGTGAGTGATGGATAGGATTTTTGGTTAAACTAGTAGCACTAGTATTGTCACACTGAACTAGAATGTGATCTTAATTAATACCAAAATCTTTTAATTATTTCTTTAACCAAAGGACCAGCAAATATATCTAAGAGCTTTGTACTCATCCTAACTAGTGGATAAAGCTATAGAATTTTGTTTTCTAGATGACCAAGACACTAGCGATGATCCTAAAAATTGACATATGCCTGATGTGCTTTTTCTATCTACATTTCATCTAGTAAAATCAATATCAGAAAAAGCAACCAAATCAAATAATAAAAAATTTTAGGATACCATAAACCTAACTTAGTAGTGTCTATCAAATACTGAAAGGTATAAAGTGAGATTCTTTCAGGTTGACTGCTATTAAATGAGATTATTTTGGGTTGGTTTGAAAATGAGCACACAAATAAAGAGCAAACAAAATATCAGGCCTACTAGTAGCAAGGTATAAAAGTGAACCTATCATACTCTTATAAAGGTTTTGATCAGCAAATATTCTTAATTCATATAAATCCAATTTTGTAGATGGGCTCATGGAAGTTTTACTAGATTTAAATCTTTTCATGTCAAACCTTTAAATCAATTCATTTGTGTACTTGGTTTGATAGATGAGTGCCATTTTCTTGCTTCACTTGAAGACCTAAGAAAAAAATAAGTTCTCCCATCATAGATTCATTTCAAACTCTTTAGACATCAAAGATGAGAACTCATGGCATAAAGATTCATTTGTACTTCAAAATAATATATCATCTACATAAACTTATGCCATAATCAAATCATCATCTATGCACTTAAGGAATAAGGTTGTATCTACTCTACCCTTTCTAAATCCATGAGCTATCAAAAAGTTACTTAACCTATCATACCAAGCACGAGGAATCTATTTTAAACCATATAAAGCTTTCTTTAATTTATACACATGATTTGGATAATCAAGGCTCGCAAATTCAAGTGGTTGCTTTACAAATACATCTTGGTCAATAAATCCATTCAAAATGCACACTTGACATCCATTTGAAAAGTTTAAAATCCCTAAAATAAGCATAAGCATGAGTAACCTTTAGTCTTGCTACGGCAAAAGATTCTTCAAAATCTATACCTTCAACTTGTGTGTACTTGTGCAACTAACCTAGCTTTATTTCTAATAATACAACCTTAATCATCTAGCTTATTCCTAAAGACCCATTTTGTTCCAATGATATTTGATAGGATTCTTGGATTAATTCTCAAACATCATTTCTTACAAATTGATTCCTTTCCCATAGCAATAATCCAAAAAATATCTTTAATGCTTCTTCTAAATTTTAGGTTCAACCTCGATAAAAAATGTTGAATGACCTACAACTTTTCTATACTATGTCTTCTCCATAACTCCTTTTGAAGGATCTCCTATAATTAGTTCCTTTGGATGATTTTTATTATATTTCTTTAGGTAATGAATCATCCACATTATCTTCTAATGATATTTTCTTAAGATTATCAATCTCATCAATCACTTTATTTCTAATGGGATCAATTAAATTTTATCAAAAAATAATATGTATTGATTCTTCTATATCATTTTTCTCTTTGAAAACTCTATAAGATCTGAAAGAGAGTATCCTAAGAAAATACCATCATTTGATTTGCAATCAAACTTACCTAGATGCTTTTTCCATTATTCAAAATAAAGCATTTACATCCAAATACATGAATGTGTTCAATCTTAGGCTTCTTTCCAAAAAATAATTCATAGGGTGTCTTCTTCAAAATTGGTCTAACATAGATCCTATTCATCATATAACATGCGTATTATTGCTTGCCCAAAAAATATTTTGGCAATTTATACACATGAATCATAGATCTACTTAATTAAATTAATATTCTATTTTTTCTTTCTATTGCTCCATTTTATTGGTGCAAAAAAATTATGTCTAATCCCATGTTCATCACAATAATCCTCAAATAATTTATTTTCAAATTTGGCACCATGATCAGTTTGAACCCTATTAATCAAAAGGCCTTGTTCTCTTTGAATATATTTAAAAAATCTTATAAAATTAACCAAAAACATCATCCTTGTAAGTTACAAAAAAACCTAAGTATATCTAGAGAAATGATCAACAATCACAAAATCATAATTTTTACCACCTAAGCTAGTGATGTTAATTGGACCAAAAAAATCCATGTGCAACAATTCTAGAGGTCTAGAAGTAGAAATAATATTTTTACTTTTAAATAAGCTTCTAGAATGCTTACCATGAATACATGCATCACAAACATAATATGAATGAAATTTTAATTTAGGCAATCCAACTACTAAATCAAGTTTAGCAATTTTATTGAGTGTGTGAATGCTAATACGACATAGTCTCCTATGCCATAACCATATATCATCATGAGTGCTTTTAAAATAAAGTAAATTCAAATTAACATCATGAAAGCTATCTAAATCAATGACATAAATATTTTATGTCTTTTTTCCTACTAAGAAAACATTTTCATTATTTTTTATAATACAATATGATGTATGAAATACTACATTAAAACCATTATCACATAATTGACTAATAGAAATTAAATTATGTTTTAATCCTTCTACTAGAAAACCTTTATCTAGGTGGTAGAATTCTTACTAATAGAACCAATACCAATGATCTTTCCATTTTCATTATCTCCATATTTAATAAATCCTCCATCACTTGATTTTAAAGTTATGAATTTATCTTTATCTCCATCATGTCTTGATCATCCATGTAAGAACATGCCTTCTTTGATTTTGCTTTGAAGGCATCTACAAAAGAAAATCACATGTTAACTTTGGAACCCAAGCATGTTTTTACATTCTAAATTCAAGCAAGATATCTAGCATGTGTGGTTTTATAAGTACCTTTTGGTGCCCAAACATAAAATGATTTCTTAGTGTTTTGTAATTTAGATGAATAGCAATCAAAAATATGCCATTTTTATCATAAGTAAAAAACATTAGTGTTTGCATACTAGACCCATATAAAGAAATATGTGTATGATGCAAATAATTTTATTAAATGTTTTACGATGTATATTATGAACTTGTGATTTCAAACATAATTTAATCTTGCTTTAACAAGACATTCTCTCTTTCTAGTTTACATATAACAATTTAATAAAATATTTTACTTTTAATCACATTTAAATCACAAAATTATATCTAAATTTTTTATGTTTTATGGTTTTGTATTTTAATTATAAGGTATATGAGTGGGATGTGTATGATGCAAATAATTTTATTAAATGTTTTACTTGATGTAGCATTATAATGAACTTGTGATTTCAAACATAATTCTAATCTTTTTTAACAAGATATTCTAGTTTACATACATGTATGAAATTTACAAAAAATTTAGCTTTACTTTTAAATTATCACATTTATTTTAAATCACAAAATTAAATTTTTTATGTTATTTTCTATGGTTTTGTATTTTCTTTAATTTTTTATTCAATAACTAAATCATTAAAAGCACCATCTAATTCATCATAAGATATATCATTACATACTCTTGAGAATTTAAGTCAGATTCTCCCTTTGCCATAAGACATATGTTGACCTCTTCATCGGATGATAAGTACTTGATTTATATGAACCTAGGTTGGCCCATAATGCCTTCTTCTTCTTCTTATGGTACTTATTCTCCTTCATATTTTTTCTTCCATCAACATCAATCTTATTCTTCTTTGATTCAACAAGTTCTGACAATCACCTCTTTTGTGTCCATTTTGTTACATGGTATAAATGTTCCCTTCACCTATAAGAAATTTCTTAGTTTGAAATTTATAGTTTTAGATTTTTTATACCTTTGATTCTTATTCCTTACAAGTTCAAAAGTTTTTGATAGCATGACCACCTCATCACTATCACCAATGAGCTTGAGGTGTTATGCTCATCACTATCATCAACTTGTAATGTAATGGCTTTTCCTTTCTCCTTCTCCCTTTTGTGAGTTATCCATCTTATCATGAGCAATAACCTATTCATGTGCTATCAAAGAACCCAAAAGCTGATCAAGTGGATAAGTAGATAAATAAATTTCACTAATATGTTACTTTAGCTTCCCATTCTTGAAGACATCTAAGAATCTTATAGACTAAGTCTTGATTCCTATATGTTTTTAAGAGAATGCATAAATTAATTATTTTCATTAATTTAGTATACATATCATAAATAGATTAAGAAGGAGACATATGAAATAACTCATATTCATGAACAAGTCTATTTATGTGAGCATTCTAACTTCATTATTCATAAGTTATAATGAGTTTATCCCATATTTCTTTTATGCATAACATAGAAATTTTCATGTAATCATCGGTAATAAAGCACAATGTAAAGTATTACAAGTAGCAAATAATTAATGAGTTATCTTTCAACTATAGTCCATTCCAAAAAGAATTTTCTACTTTAATGCCATTTACTTCATATGTGATATTGATGTGTCAACATGTACCACATGTGTGCATCTTGAACTCTTAAAAATGTATTAATTCTATTTTTCCAATAATTAGACGGTACAATCAAACATATAATAATTTAATATTTAATAAAATATAATTTATATTAAATAATTGTTAAACCAACAACCAAAAAAAATTCAAAATTCACATGGACAAGTCAAAAATAATAAAATATGGCTCTTAATATATTCAAAGCATGTAGCATTCATTATTAAAACTAGCTAATGTTTGAAAAGTCATAATAAATTCAATTTTAGTTAAAATCATGTAACCTATCCAATTAAAGGAAAAAATCATAGAGATGAAATTAGATATAAATTCCTTGATTATAAAATGACTTTGGCTAAAATACTACATTCAACATATTTTGTTAATTTTGAAATACATTTAAATATTATGATATAATTTATATATAATCATACATATGTTATCATATAACCTTAAAATTAAATTAAAATATTTAATTATATTAAGAATATAAACAATTATAGATAATCATAATTTATTATCATTTCTTATTTTGATAATTCAAATACTATGAAACATATAATTGAATGTTAATTAGATAGAGATTTATATAAATTAACCTAATTATCATTATTTCAAAAATATAAATAATAAGTTATTGTAAATTGATTCATAAATCATATGAATTTCTAAGATAGTTATAAATGCATAAACCTAAAATATTGTATCTTTAGCTTCACATTATCCATTTTGATCATTCATTCTTCTATTCAACTTCCTCAAACATATAATGAGATGTATTGATATGTAATTAGCAATTAATATGTGTGAAACACATAAAACATACATTAGAACATCCAAAAATTCATTTGTTATCATCAAAATTGATTGGATAGAACATGAGGCTCATTAAGCCAACATAAACCCCAAACCCTAAACCTAAAGTTACTAAATAAATTTAAAAATAAACCTAAAACCTAAATAATAAATCTAAACCAAAACCTAAACCCATAATAAAACCTTAAAAGAAATAACCATCAAACTATTTTAGATATAAAAACTATAATCTAACTAAATATGAATAAAAAAATGGTTAAAATGGAGGTTATAATAAGTGGTGGTAATAATATAAATATCCACTACTGAGGCATTGGTTCTAATAATAGAAACTAAAATATTGATCTGCTACTTATAACCTAAAGTAAACCTAGTTATCTAGGTTTTCTTATTATTAACTATCTACACCTGTCTTAGAACCTACTATTGATAAATAAAAATAAATGTTGAATTAATTTATTCTCTATTAAAAAATAACCCAAAAATTCTAAACTAACCCTAAACCTAGACCTAAAAAACTAAAAACCTAAACCTCAACTAAATAAAACCTAAAAATAAAAAATATAAGAAACCTAAACTAAACTAAATAAAAATAAAATAAAATAAAAACTTAACTGAAAGAAAATAAATAAAAACCTAAACTAAACTAAAAAAAATAAAAAACCTAAATAAAATAAAAAAAATAAACCTAAAATAAAAATAAAATAAATCAAAAATAAAATAAAATAAAATAAACTAATAATAAACCTAAAAAAATAAATAAAAAATAAAATCTAAATAAACTAAAATAAACCTAAACCAAAATAAAAAATAAAATAAACCTAAACCTAAACAAAATAAAAACAAAAATAAATAAACCTAAACCTAAAGCTAAAATAAACTAAACTAAACCCTAACCTAAACTAAATAAAATAAATTAAAATTAAAATAAACCTACACCTAAACTAAAATAAAAAACCTAAAATAATCTAAAATAAAATCTAAAACCTAAACCTAAAATAAAATAAAAACTAAACATAAACCCAAAAAAAAATTAAAACCTAAACCTAAAATAAAATATAAATAAAACTAAAATAAACCTAAACTAAACCTAAACCTAAAATAAACTAAAATAAAACCTAAACTAAAAATAAATAACCTAAAATAAATAAACTAAATTAAATAAAACTAAAAAAATATAATAAATAAATTAAACTAAATAAATAAAAAAATAAAACTTAAACTCTAAAATAAAATAAATAAATATAATAAACTAACCCTAACTCTAAAAATTTAAACCTAAACTAAACTAAACTAAATCTAAAAATAAACCTAATACCCTAACCCTAAACATAAAACATAACATAAATAATAACCTAAACCTAAAACTTAAACCCTAAACCTAAACCTAAACCTAACTATAAACCTAATAATAAAATAAACCTAAAACCCAACTATAAATAAACTACTAAACTAAAAACCTAAACTAAACCTAAATTTAAAACCTAAATCTAAAATTAAAATAAATAAATAAATAAAAATAAAATAAATAAAATAAACTAAAATAAAAATTAAAATAATAAATAAACCTATAATAAAATAAATAAATAAAATAAATCTAAAAAAATAAATAATAAAATAATAAATAATATTAAAATAAATAAAAATAAATAAATAATTAAAATAAATAAATAAATAAAATAAAATAAATAAATAATAAAATAATTAAATATATAAAAAAATAAATTAAACCTTAAAATAAATAAACCTAAATAATAAAAATAAATAAATAATATATAAACTAAATAAATAAACTAAATAAACTAAAATAAACATAAAATAAATAAAATAAACTAAATAAATAAAATAAAAATAAATAAAAATTAAAATAAACTAAATAAAAAAACTTAAATTAAAATAAAATAAAAATAAAAAAAAAACTAAACTAAACTAACCTAAAATAAATAAAATAAACCTAAAATAAAAAATAAATAAATAAAATATATCTAAAAAATAAAATAAAAAAAATAAATAAACTAAAAAATAAAATAAATAAAAATAAATAATTTTATAAACTAAAATAAAAATAAACTTAAACCTAAACTAAATAAATAAAAACAAACTAAAATAAAATAATAAACTTAAATAAAATAAATAAAATAAACTAAATAAAAATAAAAAATAAATAAAAAAAACTAAAATAAACCTAAACCAAAACTAAATAAAAAATAAACTAAATATAAAAAAAAAATAAAAAAAAATAAAGTAAAAAAAATAAACTAAGTAAGCTAAACCTAAACTAAACTATATAAATAATAATAAATAAAATAAACTAAAATAAAATAATAAAATAATCAAACCTAAACATAAAAATAAAATAAAAAATAAAATAAAAATAAAATAAACCTAAAATAAATAAATAAAATAAAATAAACTAAATTAAAAATTAACCTAAACTAAATAAATAAACCTAAATAAATCTAAACTTAAACCTAAATAAAGTAAACTAAAATAAAATAAAATAAATAATTAAATAAAATAAATAAATATAAAAATAAATAATAAACTAATTAAACTAAACTATAACCTAAAATAAAAATATAAAATAATATAAAATAAAACATAAAGTTAATAAACTAAAAAAAATCAAAAATAAAGTAAACTAAAATAAATAAAATAAACTAAACCTAAACCTAAATAATAGAAATAAAATTAAACTAAATAAACCTAAAAAAATAGAGTAAAAATAAAATAAGCTAAACTACAATAAAATAAACCTAAAAAAAACTAAACTAAACTAAATAATTAAATAAACCTAAAAATAAAAATAATGATAAAATAAAAATAAATCTAAACCTAAAAATAAAATAATATAAAAATAAACCTATAAAATAAAACTAAACCTAAAATAATAATAATAAGTAAATAAATAAATAAACCCTAAAATTAAAAAAATCATAAAAATATAAAAAATAATAAACTAAACCTAAACTAATAAACCTAAACCTAAATAAATAATAAAATAAACTAAAATAAAAAAAACTAAATAAACCAAAATAACTATAAACTAATAAATAATAATAATAAATAAAATAAAAAATAAATAAATTAAAATAAAAAATAAACTAAATAATAAAAAAACTATAAAATCTAAACACTAAACTAAACTAAAATAAATAAAATAAAAAACCTAAAATAAAACTTAAACTAAAAAAAAAATAAAATAAAAAATAAAAAAACTAAACTAAAATAAAATAAATAAAAAACCTAATAAACTAAAAAATAAAACCTAAATAAAAAAAAACTAAACCTAAATAAAAAATAAATAAAAATAAAAATAAAATAAAATTTAAATAACTAAACCTAATAAATAAACTAAAAATAAAACCTAACAAAATAAAATAAACCTAAACCATAAACTAAAAAAAAAAACCTAAACTAAAATAAACAAAATAAAATAAATAAACCTAAAACAAAAAATAAACTAAACTAAAATAAAAAAAAACCAAATAAAATAAACTAAATAAATACTAAATTAAATAACTAAAATAAAACTAAAATAAAATAAACTAAACTAAAAAATAAATAAAATAACTAAACCTTAAAATAAAAAATAAAACCTAAACTAAAAAAATAAAATAAAAATAAAATAAAACTAAATAAAATAAATAAAATAAAGTAAAAGACCTAAATTAAATAAACTAAATAAAACTAATCCTAAAATAAACTATACTAAATAAACTAAAAAATAAGTAAACATAAACCCAAATAAATAAAAATAAAAATAAGCTAAATAAAAACCTAAACAAAAATAAACTAAACTAAAATAAACAAACTAAATAAATAAAATAAATAAACTAAACTAAATAAAATATATAAATAAAAAACCAAAGATAAATAAAATAAAACCTAACATAAATGAATAAACTAAAATAAACTAAACTAAAAATAAACTAAACTAAAATAAATAAACCTAAACCTAAAAAGTTAAATAAATAAAGAAATAATAAATAAATATAAACCTAAATAAATAATCTAAACAAAAAATAAACCTAAACCTAAAATAAAAAAAGTAAATACAAAACTAAATAAACTAAACCAAAAAAATAAACTAAAAGTAAAAATAAAATAAATAAACTAAAAGAAAACCTAAACTAAATAATTAAAAGAAAATAAATAAACAAAAATAAAATTAAGTTAGAAAATAAACTAAACTAAATAGAATATAATAAATAAAACAAAACCTAAATAAAAAATAAACTAAAATAAATTAAACCTAAACCTAAACAAAACATAAAATAAATAATCAAACTAAAATATTTAAATAAACTAAAAAAATT
This sequence comes from Cymbidium sinense, assembly GCA_021442155.1. Classification (NCBI taxonomy): domain Eukaryota; kingdom Viridiplantae; phylum Streptophyta; class Magnoliopsida; order Asparagales; family Orchidaceae; genus Cymbidium; species Cymbidium sinense. The sequence goes on from CM038214.1 coordinate 207,906,484, forward strand.
AAATAAAATAAAATTAAAATAAATAAACCTAAATAAGATTAACATAAACCTAAAAACCTAAAAAATAAACTAAACTAAATAAAATAAATCTAAGCCTAAACATAAACTAAACATAAAATAAATAAAATTAAACTAAACCTAAAATAAATAAATAAATAAAACCTAAACTTAAAATAAATAGATAAAAGAATAAACTAAATAAACTAAAATAACCTAAAAATAAATAAACCTAAAAAAATAAAATAAACAAAATTAAACCTATACCTAAACTAGAACTAAATAAAAATAAAATAAATAAACTAAAATAAGCTAAAAACCTAATAAAATAATGTAAAAATTAAAAGATAAAAAAATATAAATAAACTAAATAAAAATAAAAAACTAAATAAAAAAATAAATTTAAAAGATAATTAAACCTATACTAAAAATATATAATAAATAAGATAAACTAAATAAATTTAAAATAAAATAAAATAAATAATAAATAAATAATAAACCTAAATTAAATTAAAATAAAATAAAATTAAATTAAAAAAATTTAAACCTAAACCTAAACCTAAACTTAAATAAAATAAACTA
>CM038214.1:207912062-207916664 GCA_021442155.1 Cymbidium sinense
TTATGCCCTATAGTCTATATTAATATAAATCATAAAATATTGATTTAATAAATTAGATGATGAAATTTGCTAAATTTAAAGTGGGAATTAGTGTAGTAAAGGTGTCCATACCACTAGTCTAAAAGTAAGATTTTATGTTCAAAATAAATATTATATGTTGTAGCTTAGTATAGCATCATATATCATAATATATTATTGCATTTTAAATTTTTTAGTATTTTACAATCATGTAGTTGAGCCACACTAGCATTATTTATAAAAATGCATTTAGACTTTAAAATGGTGGATTTGGCCAAATTCATAATAAGTAAAGCATGGCATCATAATATATTATTTTAATTTAAAATATGTAATATAAAAATATATAGTTTTTTATTATTTAGACTAATTTTATGATTTTTTATCTTAAGCAATCTTGTGATGTGATATGCAATATAATATAATATAATATAATATAATATGTTATAGTGTATTATAATATAGGATGTAACATAGTGTAGCATGCATTATATAGCATACCATTTGTGTATTACTACTTGTTATTTATTTTAGTTTGTTATAGTATGATGTAGTAGAGTTTGGTATAATTCATAAAAATATTGATTTATAGGCTAAGATGATGGATTTGGCCAAATTTAAGGTAAGCTTTAGGGAACATCATTGCTATGTCATTTAATCAAAAGAATGGAATTTTGCATCCTAAATAAATGTTCATTTTTCAACCAAATTTTATAAATTTTTTGCTTAGAGTGATTCATTTTATGATGTAATGTAAGATAATATGTTATATGAAAGCATATTAAAATATAATGTACATAACAATATAACTTCACATATATATGAATGTGGTGGTGTGTTACTAACTACTATTCTACATTTTAGTATGTTTTACTTTTGTTATGATACATTAAATGTTAATTTGAAGGTTGAGATTGAATAATTTGGCCAAATTCATGGAACAATGCAAGAAGCAACACCAAAATTTTGCTATTTTGTACCATTTCTAATAGAAAAATAACAATTTTACATCCAAAATGAACATTATTCATATTTTGTGAAAATTTATTATTTTTTCTTTTAAGTTATTCTAATGAGGTCTAATGTTAGATAATATATTATATTAAAACAAATTATAATATAGCATCATATATTATAATATAATATAGTTTGTTAATTCCTAAACCCTAATATGTAGCATGATATTGTATAGTTAGTTTGAGCTTCCACCATCACAAATCATAAAATGTTGATTACAATGTTAAGATGATGTAATTTGAATGAATACATTGTTACACTTTTGGTAAAGTATTAAGCATATAAGAAGAAATAAGATTTGATGAGAATTCCATGTCAAGGACATGGAATTCTTAGGTAGGGGATCACACATGCATTACACATGACATGTAAGGGATCTATGTTGAGGGTATAGAAGAAGAAAATCTGTTGAGGATAAGGTTTGAATTTAATTTGATTATATGATTTATGGAAAAAAATCTGATGGGGATAAGAATCTATAATTGGGATTAAGATCAATTGACTTTAATTTATTTTATTTTAATTGATGTGGAGGCACATCCGCTAGATATATGGGCTCAAGTTTGTTGGGATCGGGTATATGAACCTTCCGGGAACAAGTTGCTATCCGGGGATTTGGATTTCGCTTAATTTCATAGATTTATTTGGGGATGTATCCATTGAATATAAGTTTGGTTGGATTTCTTTGATTTAACTCTACTAGAGGAATTGGTTTAATTTGGCTTCACTAGAGAGGTTTGTTTTGAATTTGATTTATTTGCTTGAATTGTTTATATATGATTTGGGGCTCCACTAAGGAGAAGGTTGTGATTTAACTCACCGGGAAAACCAAATTTAATTTAATCTTTAATGTATGGAATGTGTGTGATGGCACTAAGAAGGGGCTATATCAACCTTGACCTACCTTAGGTTTATAAATCCAAAGGTAGTCTACTATGGGGTAGAGCTACAAGTTAAGGGTTGCCTTTCGAGTGCAATAGGAAGAAGCGAAGACTTATATCTTCCAAAGTGAGGAACAACCACGGGGTGACTGTTGGATGCATAACAAATCAAACCTAGCCTAGGGAGAGAGTGAATGCTGTGAAGGACTTATATCAAGGAGATTAATTTTATCTTAATTTCATGTTATTTGATATGGTTTTTTGGTTTAGTTTAATTTTGAATTGAGGGCATATCCATTGGAGATGTGAGCTAAATTTGATATATTTAATTTATGGACTATGTTGGATGGACCATGAGAAGGGGCTATGACTTATCCTATCTCGCTAAATCCAAAGGGAGAGTCTACTAGCCATGGGATAAACCTAGCATCCTAAGGAGTTGCCTTTGTGCACTAGGAAGAAGGTGTAGCACACTTAAGTAGGAATAGCCAAGGGTGACCAATTGGTAGCACAAAAAATAGAACCCGACTTAGGGGAGACTACTGAGTGAATGCCGCAGGGGACTTATATCAACTCAAGAGTAGTTAGGCATTCAAGGAGTTTTATTGTCACTACCTTAAAGATAAGATCTGATTGGTACCGCTTGGGTGTCCTCCTAATCCACAAGTGAATATGTATTTTGTTTATATATTTGCGTGGACCCTGTTGATTGGAAGCATTGGGAGCTCTCCCTTATGATTAATAAGCTAATAAGATCCTCCTTAGTAGCCTTCCTCTATGGCAAAAGGGCCTTCCTAAGTGGGTTCAAACTTGCCTCCCATCTTATGACAGGCAACAATCGGTGTCCTTAGAACTAAAATAAGCTCTCCTACTTGAAAAGCTCTAGGACATACCAACTTATTATAAGCTTGAATCATTTTAGCTTTATACAACTCGAGTTTTAGCATACCTGCAAATGTCTCTCCTCCAAACCTTCGATCTCTTCTAACCATAACTTAGCATTCTACTATGTTGTGATCTTGCTACCTTCAACTATCCTTAGTGATGGATGTTCAACTTCTAATGATAGAACAGCTTCAAACCCATACACTAAAGAAAAATGAGTAGACTGAGTTGGAGTTCTATATGTGGTGCGGTAGGCCCACAAGGCTTCAACTAACTGCTCATGCCATTATCACTTATTATTGTTGAGTGTCTTCTTCAGTATTTAGATGATAGTTTTATTGAAGGCTTTTGTTAAGCCATTTGTCCTTGGGTAGTTTATGGTATAATATCTCCAATCTATGTTGTTTCTTCGAGCAAAGTTCTTGATCTCAATTCTCTTGAATGCAATACTTTTATCAGATATAATTTATCGAGGCACTCTGAAGCTATATACGATATGGTTCCTACAAAATAATAGCACACACTGAGCTATGACCTCTCTGAGTGAAATCTCCTTTGCCCATTTGCAAAAGTACTTAGTAGTAGCTAAGATGAATTGATGACCCTTAGAAAAAGAGGATTAATCAGACGCACTATGTTGGTACCCCAACACTCGAATGGCCATGAGGCTAATGTAGGATGTAGAATATTGGGTGGTTAGTGTAGGACCACACCGTGTATTTGACATTGGTGGCATCGCCTAGCTATATCCATGCAATCTTTGATCATTGATGGCCAATAGTATCCTAGTCTCTTGATCTTGTCTTCCATCTTCGGACCAGATTGGTTGGCTCCACATAATCATGTGTGTACCTCAGCCATGATCTTACGGGCTTCATGCTTGTCTAAACAATGTAACCACATTTGATTAAAAGACTGCTAGTACAAGACATCATTCACAAGATCATAGGAAAGTGCTCTCTATTTCATCTAATGGGCTTGGGACTTCTCTTGCATTAGTTTGCTTTTATTTAGGTAATCTATGAATGGTTTCCTCCAATCTAACTCCTCATCCTTCTTGCAATGGTAACCTCCCCTTTAAGAGAGTAATTTTTGATGAGTTCAATATCAATAAGGGATAAGACTTGTCTATTTTGGACTTTTATTGATATGGACTCATCCTGGACTTACCAACTCCTTGGCAAGCTTGTCTAAAGCATACGTTATGGTGTTCTCTCATTGAGAAATCTTATAAATGGTAATCTCTAGAATTTGGTCCAACAACTCCATGGTGTACTTGTGATAGTGATGGAGCTTGAGCTTTATAACCTAATAGGACCCAGTAATTCAGTTGATAACTAGTTGAGAATCCTTAAAGATATGGATGTTATGGATGCTTAGAGTAATAGTTAACTCTAGATCGGCAATCAGAGCCTCATATTCGACTTGATTATTATTACAAGGATTGGACAGATGATATGAGAATCTCATCACATCACGGTCCGGAGTTAAGAAAACTATTTCTACCCCTACCTTTTCTGAAATAGTAGATTGTGGTTCTTCTCCTCTTTGAGAGGAAGCGCACCATCAATGTACATCTCCCAGCAGTGAATGCTAGTATCTCCTAAATTCATGATTTGTTAATCAAGGAGATCACCACTAAGTGAAGAGTTTGGAGGAAGTGGGTGTCCTGTTAAGAAATCCACTAGCACTTGTCCTTTCACTGCACGGAGGGGTATGAAGGTAATGTTAAACTATGAGAGGATCATGGACCATCGTGCCAACCATCCGTGATAGCATCAACTGTGTCATGAAATATTAT
>CM038214.1:207916764-208213855 GCA_021442155.1 Cymbidium sinense
TTTGGTTTACTTTAATAGAGAACTAATTCAAATTCAACATTTCTTCATTTCAATTTCATCATCCAAGTAACACACTAATTTGTCTAAGATACAAGTGACAACATAGATAAAAAAATGAGCACGCATAGAGCAAATCAAAAACCATAAATAACTAGAATTATCTTTACTCTAAAGACATAGTTCCATAAGTAGCATATCGGATTGGTCGTTCTTTAGTTTCTCCAGTTCCAATCAGAACCACCCTAGCCTCTCGATTAGTAGGATCCACCATCATATCCCCAATCTCTCCCTCCACCAAAACCACAGTTGCAACCCCTATCACTCCTCCCACCTCCATAATCACCACTACTCCAACCACCACCTCCATAACCACTAGCACCTCCAGATCCCCAACCACCACTACAATGATTGCCTCCTCCTCCTTTGCCTCCACTGTTAGATCTAAAATGAGCCTCGTTGATGGTGATGTTCCTACCGTCAAGGTTCTGTCCATTCTGAGTTTAAGTTTAGATTTAGGTTTATTAGGATTGAGGATTTAGGTTTATTGTTTAATTTATTTAGTTACTTTATGCTTAGGATTTGGGTTTTGGGTTTAGGGTTTAGGGTTTAGGATTTAGAGTTTAGGGTTTTAGGGTTTATGCTTTTAGGGTTTAGGATTTAGGGTTTTTTAAGGTTTAGGGTTTAGGGTTTAGGGTTTAGGGTTTAGGGTTTAGGGTTTAGGTTTAGGGTTGTAGGTTTAGGGTTTATGGTTTTTTTAAAATTAATTAAATAAGTAGGTTTTGGTTTATTTAGTTTATTTTTTCTTTATTTTAGTTTATTTTATTTTTTATTTTTATTTACGTTAAATTTTTTATTTTTATTTAGTTAAGTTTATTTATTTTAGGTTTACTTATTTTAGTTTAGGTTTTTTATTTTAGTTTATTTTTTACATTTAGGTTTAGGTTTAGGTTTATTTTTTAGTTAAGTTTTATTTTTATTCTATTTTTTAGGTTTAAGTTTTATTTTTTATTTTTAGGTTTAAGTTTATGTTTTAATTTTATTTTTTTATGTTTAGGTTTTGTGTTTTTAATTTAGGTTTATTTTTAGGCTTTATTTTTTAGCTTAAGTTTAGGTGTATTTTTAGTTTATTTTATTTTATCTAGTTTAGGTTTATGTTTTATTTATTTTAGTTTAATTTATTTTAGTTTAGGTTTAGGTTTATTTTATTTTGTTTATTTTATTTTTATTTTAGGTTTACATTTTTTTAGTTTAGTCTTTAGGTTTAATTTATTTATTTATTTTTAGGTTTTATTTTAAGGTTTATTTTTTAGGTTTAGATTTTTAATTTGTTTTTATTTTTATTCAGTTAATTTTATTTTTATATTATTTAGGTTTTTTATTCTTAGGTTTAATTTAGTTTAGGTTAAGTATTTTATTTATTTTATTTTAGTATATTTTTATTAGTTTATTTTAATTTATTTTTAATATTAGGTTTAGGTTTTAGTTTAGGTTTTTATTATATTTAGGTTTAGGTTTATTTATTTATTTTATTTTTAGGTTTTATTTAGTTTAGCTTTAAGTTTATAGGTTTTTAGGGTTTAGGGTTTAGGGTTTAGGGATTAGGATTTAAGGTTTAGGGTTTTGGGGTTTAGGGTTTAGGGTCAGGGTTTAGGGTTTAGGGTTTAGTGTTTAGGCTTAAGGGTTTATGGTTTCTAGGGTTAGCTTAGGTTTTAGTGATAGTTTAGGGTTTAAGGTTTAGGGTTTAAGCTTTAGGGTTTTGGGTTAGTTTAGGGTTTAGGGTTTAGGGTTTTAGGGTATAAGGTTTAGAATTAGGGTTAAGGTTTAGGGTTTAGGGTTTAGGGTTTTCTTAAGGTTTTGGGTTTTGGGTTTAGGGTTTTAGATTTTTTAAGGTTTAGGTTTTAGGGTTGTAAGTTTAGGATTTTAGGTTTAGGGTTTAGGGTTAGTTTTAGGGTTTTGTAGTTAGGATTTAGTGTTTAGGATTTAGGGTTTAGTGTTTAGGGTTTAGTTTTTTAAAAAAATTAAGTAAAATGGTAGGTTTAGGTTTATTTATTTTATTTAGTTTATTTTTTATTTATTTTAGTTTATTTTATTTTTTATTTTTATTTTGGTTTATTATTATTTTATTTAGTTTTGTTTATTTATTTTAGGTTAATTTATTTTAGTTTATTTTCTAGGTTTGGGGTCAGGTTTATGTTTCTTTTTTAGTTTAGTTTTATTTTTATTTTATTTTTAGGTTTAGGCTTTATCTTTGTGCTTTAGTTATGGATGTTCTTATTAGGCATTTACAGGAAGATGTGCCTTGGTGTATGCTTTTTGCTAATGACATTCTTCTTGTTGATAAGACTAGAGAGGGAGTCCAAGAGAAACTTGAATTATTGAGGTCAACTTTAGAGTCTAAAGGTTTTTGTTTAAGTAGATCTAAAATAGAATATATGTATTGTAATTTTAGTTGTAGAAGCTCTAGTGATAGTGTTGTGACATTAGGTGAACAAGTCATTAATAAGAGTGAGCGATTCAGATATTTAGGCTCTAGTGTTCAAAATGATGGTGAAATAGATGGAGATGTTATTAGTAGAATTCAAGTTGGATGGTTGAAGTGGAGGGGCGCATCGGCTTTGTTGTGTGATAGAAAAGTTCCACTTAAACTTAAGGAAAATTTTATAAGATGGTGGTAAGACCTATAATGACTTATGGTGCAGAATGTTGGCCAATAAAAGAGAAGCATAAGGCTAAGTTAAGTGTTACAGAGATGAGGATGCTCAGGTGGATGAGTGGCTTTACTCTTAGAGATAAAATGTGAAATGAGTATGTTCGGGAAAAATTTGGAGTAGCTCTAGTGGCAGATAAGATTAGAAAGAGTCACCTTAGATGGTTTGTCCACATAAAGCGTCGACCATCTGATGACCTAGTTAGGAGAGTAGATGCATTAGATTTGCCTTATGTTAAGAAAGGTAGAGGTAGACCTAAAAAGACATGGTTAAGATGTATAAAAAATGACATAAACATACTTGAATTAAATGAGAATTTGACACATAATAGGACACAATGGAGACGAAGGATTCATGTAGCCGACCCTACTTAGTGGGATAAAGGCTTATTGTTGTTATTGTTGTTTGTTGTTGTTGTTTAGGTTTTTTCTTTTATATTTAAGTTTAGGTTTATGTTTTTATTTTATTTTCCTAGGTTTAGTTTTTAGGTTTCTATTTTAGGTTTACTTTTAGGTTTTTTTAACCTTAAGTTTTGGTTTATTTTTTGTTTATTTTAATTTATTTAGTTTAGGGTTTCGGTTTAGTTTATTTTAGGTTTAGGTTTATGTTTTATTTATTTTATTTTAGCTTAGTTTATTTTAGTTTAGGTTTAGTTTTTTTTATTTAGGTTTTATTTTTATTTTTGTTTAGGTTTTATTTATTTTATTTTACATTAGTTTTTGTTTTTTATTTTATTTTATTTAGGTTTACATTTCGGTTTAGGTTTTAGTTTAGGTTTTTTATTATCTTAATTTTTTTATTCTATCTAGGTTTAGGTTTTTATTTATTTATTTCATACTTAGGTTTTATTTAGTTTGGGTTTAGGTTTTTTGGTTTTTTGGGTTAAGGGTTTAGGGTTTAGGGTTGCAGTTTTTAGGATTTAGGGTTTAGGGTTTTTAGTTTAGGGTTTAGGGTTTCAGGGTTTAGGGTTTAGGGTTTTGGGTTTGGGGTTTAGGGTTTTAGGTTTAGGGTTTAAGGTTAGTTTTAGAGTTTAGGGTTAAGTGTATGGGTTTTTTTCTTTAATTTTTTAATTTTATTAAAATAAGTAAACTCATAGGTTTAGGTTTATTTAGTTTATTTAGTTTATTTTATTTGTTTTAGTTTACGTTATTTTCTATTTTAATTTAAGTTTATTTTTATTTTTATTTAATTTACTTATTTTAGGTTTATTTTTTTAGTTTACTTTTATTTTAGTTTATTTTTTAGGTTTACTTCTAGGTTTAGATTTATTTTTTAGTTTAGTTTTATTTTTATTTTATTTTTTAAGTTTTATTTTTAATTTTAGGTTGAGGTTATTATTTTATTTTCTTAAGTTTTGGTTTTAGGTTTTAATTTTAGGTTTATTTTATGGTTTTACTTTTACTTTAGGTTTAGGTTTCTTTTAGTTTATTTTATTTTATTTAGTTTAGGTTTAGGTTTAGGTTTTATTTATTTTAGTTTAGTTTCTTTAATTTCTATTTTTGGTTTTTGTTTTTTTTGAATTTAGGATTTAGGTTTTATTTTTTATTTATTTTTAGGTTTATTTTTAGGTTTACATTTTTATTTAGTTTATATTTTATTTAATTTTATGTTTATTTTATTTTTATTTTAAGTTTAGCTTTTAATTTATTTAGATTTATATTTTTTTTTAATTTAGTTTGGGTTTTTATTTATTTTATTTTAGTTTAATTTTTAATTTTTATTTATTTTATTTTTATTTTTAGGTTTAGGTTTAGATTTAGGTTTTTGTTTATGTTTTTATTTTATTTTATGTAGGTTTAAGTTTAGGTTTTCTTATTTATTTTATTTTTAGGTTTTATTTAATTTAGGTTTAAGTTTTTAGGGTTTATGGTTGAGGCTTAGGGTTTGTGGTTCAGGGTTTAGGATTTTGGGTTTAGGGTTGTAGGTTTAAGGTTTATGGTTTTTTTTTTAAAATTAACTAAATAAGTAGGTTTTGGTTTACTTAGTTTATTTAGTTTATTCTTTTCTTTATTTTAGTTTATTTTATTTTTTTTCTTTGTTTTAATTTATTTTATTTTTAATTTTTATTTAGGTTTATATTTTTATTTTTACTTAGTTTAATTTATTTATTTTAAGTTTATTTATTTTAGTTTAATTTTTTATTTTAGTTTATTTTTTAGGTTTAGGTTTAGGTTTATTTTTTAATTGAGTTTTATTTTTATTTTATTTTTTAGCTTTAGCTTTTATTTTTTATTTTTGGTTTAGGTTTACATTTTTATTTTATTTTTTGAAGTTTAGGTTTTAGGTTTATATTTTAGGTTTATTTTTAGGTTTTATTTTTTAGTTTAGGTTTAGGTTTATTTTTAGTTTATTTTATTTTATTTAGATTAGGTTTAGGTTTTATTTGTTTTAGATTTTAGGGTAGTTTAGGATTTAGGGTTTAGGGTTTTAGGGTTTAAGGTTTAGGATTAGGGTTAGGGTTTAGGCTTTTAGGTTTAGTTAGGGTTTAGGGTTTTGGGTTTTTGGATTAGGGTTTATGGCTTTTTAGGATTTAGGGTTTAGGGTTTAGGGTTGTAGGTTTAGGGTTATAGGTTTAGGGTTTAGGGTTAGTTTTAGGGTTTAGGTTTTAGGGTTTAGTGTTTAAGATTTAGGGTTTAGGTTTTAGAGTTTAGGGTTTAAGGTTTAGGGTTTTGTAAATTAAGTAAAATGGTAGGTTTAGGTTTATTTAGTTTATTTAGTTTATTTTTTATTTATTTTATTTTTTATTTTTATTTTTATTTTGGTTTACTTTTTTATTTAGTTTAGTTTATTTATTTTAGGTTAATTTATTTTATCTTAGGTTTTTTATTTTAGGTTATTTTTTAGGTTTAGGTTTAGGCTTATATTTATTTTTTAATTTAGTTTTATTTTTATTTTATTTTAAGGTTTAGATTTTATCTTTTATTTTTAAGTTTAGGTTTAGGTTTTTATTTTATTTTCCTAGGTTTATTTTTAGTTTATTTTAGGGTTTTGGTTTAGTTTATTTTAGGTTTAGGTTAATGTTTTATTTATTTTAGTTTATTTATTTTAGTCTAGGTTTAGGTTTATTTTATTTTTATTTTAGGTTTAGTTTTTATTTTATTTAGGTTTCTTTAGTTTAGTTTAAGTTTTTATTTATTTTATTTTACTTTAGTTTTTATTTTTTATTTTATTTTCTTTCTAAGTTTAGGTTTCAGGTTTAGGGTTTAGGGTTTAGAGTTTTAGGGATTATGGTTTAGGGTTTACGGTTTGTGGTTTAGGGTTTTAGGTTTGAGGTTTAGGGTTTAGGGTTCTGGGTTAGTTTTTGGATTTAGGGTTAAGGGTCTCTGGGTTTTTTTTTAAATTTTTAAATTTTTTATTTTTGTTAGATTAAGTAAGTTGTTAGATTTAGGTTTATTTAGTTTATTTAGTTTATTTTTTGTTTTAGTTTATTTTATTCTCTATTTTAATTTATTTTTATTTTTATTTTTATTTAGTTTAGTTTACTTATTTTTAACTTATTTATTTTAGTTTAGTTTTTAGGTTTAGTTTTAGGTGTCCATTTATTTTATAATTTAGTTTTATTTTTATTTTATATTTTAGGTTTAGGTTTTATTATTATTTTTAATTTTAGGTTTAAGTTTTTATTTTAATTTCTTAGGTTTAGGTTTGAGGTTTTAATTTTAGGTTTATTTTAAGCTTTTAATTTTTTTACTTTAGGTTTAGTTTTGTTTTTAGTTTATTTTATTTTATTTAGTTTAGGTTTATGTTTAGCTTTAGTTTATTTTTGGTTTAGGTTTAGGTTTTATTTATTTTTGTTTAGTTTATTTTAGTTTATGTTTAGGTTTACTTTATTTTTATTTTTGGTTTAGGTTTTTTTTTTTAGTTTAGGTTTAGGTTTTATTTTTTATTTATTTTTAGGTTTATTTTTTTAGGTTTACATTTTTATTTAGTTTTTATTTTATTTAATTTTAGGTTTAGTTTTTATATTATTTAGGTTTTCATTTTTTTAATTTAGTTTGGTTTTTTATTTATTTTATTTTAGTTTAGTTTTTAATTTTTATTTATTTTATTTTTAGGTTTATGTTTAGGTTCTGGTTTAGGATTAGATTTAGGTTTTTTGTTTAGGTTTTTATTTTACTTTATTATTTTATTTTATTTAGGTTTAGGTTTTTTATTTACTTTATTTTTAGGTTTTATTTAGTTTAGATTTAAGTTTTTAGGTTTTTAGGGTTTAGGGTTTAGGGTTTAGAGTTGTAGGTTTTATGATTTAGGGTTTAAGGTTTATGGTTTAGGGTTTTAGGGTTTAGGATTTAGGGTTACGGGGCTCTTTTATTTTTATTCTTATTTTTTATTTATATTTTTTTCAGGCTTAGGTTTAGGTTTAGGTTTTGGTTTTTATTTTATTTTATTTTTTATTTTATTTTAGTTGAGGTTTTTTTATATATTTTATTTTTAAGTTTTAGTTACTTTAGGTTTAGGTTTTTAGCTTTTCAGGGTTTAGGGTTTAGGGTTTAGGGTTTAAGATTTGGGGTTTAGGGTTTAGGGTTTAGGGTTTAGGGTTTAGGGTTGTAGGTTTTTTTGATTTAGGGTTTAGGGTTTAGGGTTTAAGGTTTATGGTTTAAGGTATAGGGTCTTAGGGTTTAGGGTTTAGGGTAAGTTTTAGGATTTAGTGTTTAGGGTGAGAGGGCTATTTTATTTTTATTTTTTATTTTCTATTTTTCTTTTTTTTTTAGTTTAGGTTTAGGTTTAAGTTTAAGTTTAGGTTTTAGTTTAGGTTTTTATTTTATTTTATTTTTTTATTTTAATTGTGTTTTGGTTTTCTTATTTATTTTATTTTTAGGTTTTATTTAGTTTAGGTATAGGTTTTTAGCTTTTCAGTGTTTAAGTTTTAGGGTTTTGGGTTTAGGGTTTTTTGGGTTTAGGGTTTAGGTTTTAGGTTTATGGTTTAGGTTTTAGTTTAGGGTTTAGGGTTTGAGATTTTTTTTAATAGAGAACAAATTCAGATTCAATATTTCTTCTTTTAGATTTCATCAACCAAGTAGCAGACCAAGTTTTCTAAAATACAAGTGACGACAAAGATGAAAAATGAGCAAGCATATAGCAAATTAAAAAAAATCCTAGATAACTAGAACTATCTCTAATGTAAAGACACAGTTCCATAAGCAACAGATCGGATCGATCATTCTTCAATTTCTCCAATTCCCATCAGAACCACCCCGACCTCTCAAGTAGCGGGATCCATCATCATATCCCCGATCTCTCCCTGCGTCACCACCATGGCTGTAACCTCTATCGGTCCTCCCGCCTCAATAACCACCACTGCACGGACCACCACCTCCATATCCACCGGCCTCAGATCCCCACCACCACCTATAACCACGCCTCCACCTTGCCTCCGCAGACCTGAGCTTGGTTGATGGTGATGTTCTTATCGTCAAGGTTCTGCCCATTCGTAGGGTTTATGTTTATTACGTTTAATTTTTATTTTATTTATTTACTTTAGGTTTAGGTTTTGGGCTTGGGGTTTATGGTTAAGGGTTTAGGGTTAGGGTTTAGTGTTTAGGGTTTAGGGTTTAGGGTTTAGGGATATTAGGGTTTAAGGTTAGTTTTGGGTTTTGGATTTAGGGTTTTAGGGTTTAGGATTAGGGTTAGGGTTGATTTAGGGTTTAGGGCTTACTGTTTAGGGTTTAGGGCATAGGGTTTGTTTAAAATTTAGGATTTTGTGTTTAGGGTTTAAGGTTTTTTAGGGTTTAAGGTTTTGGGTTTATGGTTGTAGGTTTAGGGTTTATGGTTAGTTTTAGGATTTAGGTTTTTGGGTTTAGTGTTTAGGATTTAGGGTTTAGTGTTTAGTGTTTAGGGTTTAAGGTTTTTTTTAAAAAAAATTAAGTAAATCGGTAGGTTTAGGTTTATTTAGTTTATTTTTTATTTATTTTATTTATTATTTTATTTAGGTTTATTTTTTTATTTTTCTTTAGTTTCATTTCTTTATTTTAGGTTAATTTATTTTAATTTGATTATTTATTTTGTTTATTTTTTAGGTTTTGGTTTCGGTTTAGGTTTTTTTTTAGTTTAGTTTTATTTTTATTTTATTTTTTAGGTTTAAGTTTAATTTTTTATTTTTAGGTTTAGGCTTTAGGTTTCTATTTTAGGTTTATTTTTAGGTTTTCTTTTACCTTAAGTTTATTTTTATTTTTATTTTCTTTTATTTTATTTTGTTTAGGGTTTAGGTTTAGTTTATTTTAGTATGTGAGTCTCCTTAATCCCTAAGGCATAGCCTAAGCTTATGATTAACCCTTCTAAGTGTTTAGGCTTAGGTTAAATGTTCACCTAATTACTAAAAGTGTCGTATGACTAAGGAAGTCTTAGTGCATAGATGACTCCTAGGTCTAAGAAGAACAGGTTAAGACCTTACTCTAAAAGCGAGGTTAACAAATGGACCCCCAATAGGTGTGGGTTAACTGATAAGGCAGACCGCACGTACTGGAGTTGACTGAGATGATCAATAATATCCAAAGGTAGATAGAATCACAATCTTAGTACAATGCAACTCAACTTATGCCAAGGGCATAAGAGAGCAGAAAGGATTTGGTTGGAATTTCATGTTAAGGACATGAAGGAAGATCCGCTAAGGGATCACATATGCATTGGGCATGACTTGTGAGAGGTTTATGCCAAGGGCATAAAATGAGAAATCTGCTGAGGATTGAGTATATGAACATTCCACTAGGGAAGCAGGTTCAAGCTATCCACTTGGGATATGGATTTGGGTTTGATTATGAATATGATTAGTTTTGGTGTTTATCCATAGGGGATAAGAATCTATAACCCACTGGGGATTAATATCGAATTAATTTTAATTTATTTTCTTTTAATTGATGTGGGGAAAATCCACTAGGGATATGGATTTGAATCCGATAGGGATTGAGAATGTGAACCTTCCACTAGGTAAGTAGGTTTGGGTTATCCACTGGGGATAAGTGTTTATATAGATTTCTTATGGCTCCACTGGGGAGAATGATTTTGAATGGAGAGTACATCCACTGGAGACATAAACCTGGTTAAATTTGATAGATTTAGTTTTGATTTAGGCTCCACTAAGGAGATTAATTTGATTTGCACCTTGCTAGGGTGAAGTTTGGTTTGTTCGATATGTTTAATTTGTCTCCACTAGGAAGGTTGGTGTGATCTGTAGATGGCACAATAAATCAAACTCGACCTAAGGCGATTATAGAGGGAGTGTCGTTAGGGTTCTTACCTCAACTCAAGAGTAGTCATGATGATATTACTAATTATTATTAATTTAATTTGGTGTGTTAGGTTGTGGACCAATCGATGGACCCACTGCTATATACCTTATCACAGTACAAGTCCAAAAGTCCTACCACAAGATTTGACTTTTGATAGCAATGGTTGCTGCAATCTTCCAAAGTGGGGAATAATTAGGAGTGACTAATGAAAATTTTGTTGCTTTGAATCATAACCATTTGGTAGTATTTTGTCGGTATGAAATGAGAAAACTACGGCTTATGTACCACCATACCTTGTGTTACCATGAATAAAGCATAGCTTTCATCTTCCTAGGCTGGACCACCCTGAGTGACCATTGATATATAGATGTGAACTTCGACCTAAAAGCCGTCGGTGTGCAACGATCGTGCTGGAAAGAATGCATTGCAGACTTACATCTTCCAAAGTGATAATGACCGCCAGGGTAACCTGTTGGTGGAAAAACAGATTGAACCTGACCTAAGGGCGACTACCGAGAGAGTGCCGTGGGGGACTTATCTCAACTCAAGAATAGTCAGGCGATTCCTATAGGGAGTTTTCCTAACACAGCCCTAAAGATAAGATGCCTTTTCAGAAAGGTGCTACTGGGGGCATTAATTCCTCATCCACAAGTGAAATATTATTTTGTTTGTTTATTATCGTGGACCCTATTGGTGTATGAGGGACCACCCTGAGAAGGGGCTATGTCAGCCTTGACATATCTCTAATTTACTAGACTAAGGGAGAATCTGAGCATCTGCTGAACAGAATCTCTAGCCACAAAGGTGATTATTAGGAAAGAGGGACTATCAAATCCAAAAGTAACCTGGGTAGTGTCTAAATGGGGTCATAAAGGACGTGAGCCAAGTAGAGTTCCCACAGGGTAAGTGCCACTAAGGGTGTTATCCTGATCCTTGAAGAAAATAATGCGCATAGGTATTCGATGGCCAACTCAAGGAGAAAGCGTAGGAGTCTTAAATTTGTCAAGAGTGGTGTATCCACCGAGGGAGGTTCTTTGTCGTCACCAACCAACTTAAGGTTCCCCATCGGTGTGACAATCGGTCTAGAAAGAAGGCGTGTAGACATCTCCTAAAGCGGTGATTACCGAGATAGTTCTCATTGGCTCAATAGGTGTGTTATATGACTAGGGCTGCTAGGTGGTCTACTTCTAAAGTAGGATGAAACATAAACATAAAAGGAGTCACAAGAAAGACTAGACTCTTGAAGTAGTCGGGGCGAAAGGAGTTGCCGAGGGACTTACCCTAATCTTTTACTTGACCAAGTTAGTTCACGATGGCTAGTTTAACAAGAAGGCGTAGCAGACTTACATCCTCTTAAATGAATCCAACGTGAACGTAGCTTACCAACCACGCAGTAATGTCTACCATGCTAACAAGGTGCTCATCGATGTGTAGTAGTCAAATCAAGAAAGAAAGAGTAGCAGACTACATCTTCCTAAATAAGGGACCACTGGGTAACACACTAACAGGGTAACACGTCAGCTCGACTTAGAGGAGCTAACGATTGAGTGTCGCAAGGGGAATTATCCCACATAAAAGTAGCCCGAGACAAACGATGTGTTTGTGTATTTTTGTTGTGAAAGAATGAATAGGTTGTTGCTTGGGTTCTCTTACACCTAACTTAAAACACGTCGAAGAATGGATGAAATGGTGTCAGAGAGGCAATGTGACTCCACCAAGAAAAGATGCTGCTCGAGTTCTCTTACACCTAACTTAGTTGTGCTAGTCTAAATAAGGTGCCTCCTGGGTTCTCTTACACTTGTCCTAATACCACTATAGAATTGTGTGTAGTTTTTGTTTGTGTTGATAAAGGATACGATGTCGCTTGGGTTCTCTTACACCTATCCTAAAAGCGTCATGGAGGATTCGTGGATGTAATTGATTTCAGTTTGAAGAGATTGAATTTGAAATGGAATTTTCATTGATGATAATTATTTTCAAACATAATTTTATGGGTAATATTTCTCTAAGTAGAGCCCATTGAATGGAAGCATCGGGTGCTCTCCTTTATGGTTGATGAGTTGATAAGATCCTGCTTGGTAGGCCTTCTATATGGAAAAAGGGCCTTCCCAAGTGGATTCAAACATGCCTCCCATCTTGCGGCGGGCAATAATTGGTCTCCTTACAACTAAAACAAGCTGTCCTACTTGAAAAGCGATAAGGTGGACCAACTTGTTGTGAGCTTGAATTATTTTGGCTTTGCATAACTCGAGGTTCTGGCATGCTTGTAAGCTTCTCTCATTCAAACCTTCGAGCTCTTCTAATTGCAACTCGGCATTCTGTTCTATTGTGATCTTGCTACCCATAACTATCCTTAGTGATAGGAGTTAGGCTTCTAATGGTAGAATGGCTTCGGACCCATAGACTAAGAAGAAAAGAGTAGATTGAGTTGGAGTTCTGTAGGTAGTGCGATAAGCCTATAAAGCTTCAATTAACTACTCATGCCATTATCGCTTGTTGTCATCGAGTATCCGAATGAGAGTTTGGTTGAAAGCTTCAACTAGACCATTCACTCATGGATAATAGATGGTAGAGTATCTCCAATCTATGTTGTATCTCTGAGAGATGTTGTTGATCTTGGTGCTCTTGAATGTAGTACCATTATCAGATATAATTCATTGAGGCACCATGAACCTATATACGATATGGTTCTAAAACTGGAGCACATGTTGGGCTTTGACCTCCTTGAGAGGAATTGCCTTTGCCCACTTGGAAAAGTTATCAGTAGCAGTAAGGATGAATAGATGATTTTTAGAAGAAAGAGGATCGATTAGATCCACAATGTCAGTACCCCAACACTCGAATGGCCAAGAGGCCAATGATGGATGTAAAATGTTGGGTGCTTAGTGTAGGACCACTCCATGTTCCTAACATTGGCGACAACACTTGGCTACAACCATGCAGTCGGTAATTATCATAGGCCAATAGTACCCCAGTCTCTTGATCTTAGTCTTCATCTTTAGACCGGATTGGTGAGCTCCATATAATCATGAGTGTACCTCAGTCACAAATTTATGGGCTCTGTTCTTGTCTAAATAATGTAAAAACATATGGTTAAAGGATCACTTGTATAAGGCTCCATTGATGAGAGCATAGAAAAGAGCTCTCTGCTTCATCTGATGGGCTTGTGACATCTCTTGAGGCAGTTTTCCTTTAATTAGATAGTTCATGAATTGTTGCCTCCAATCCAGCTCCTCATCCTTTTTGGAAATGGAAACCTCCCCTTCAGGAGAGAATATCTCGATGAATTTAGAATCAATAAAATATAGGACTTATTTATTTTCAATCTTTATTGATATAGAATTATCTTCCGGACATGCCAACTCTTTGGCAAGCTTTGCTAGTGCAACCACTACTGCATTCTCTCCTCGAGGGATCTTGTATATGATAACCTATGGGATTTGGACTAACAGCTCCATGGTGTACTTGCGATAATGATGGAGGTTAGGCTTAAGAACCTTGTAGGACCTAGTGATTTGGTTGATGACCAACTAAGAATCCCCAAAGATGTCAATATTCTGGATGTATAGCATGATTACTAACTCCAGACCAGCAATCAAAGCCTCATACTACTACCTTGTTGGTGCAAGGATTGGATAAATGGTATGAGAATCTCACCAAATCACGATTTGGAGTTAGAAGGACTATTCCTACTCCTAACTTTCCTAGAAGAGTAGATTATGGTTCTTCTCCTTTTTGAGAGGAAGCACCATCAAAATATAATTCCCATCGGTGATTGCTAGTGTCCCCCCAAGTTCATGATTTCTTCATCGGGGAGATTGTCATTAAGTGAAGAGTCAGTAAGAAGTGGGTGTGCTGCTAAGAAGTCCACCAATGCTTATCCTTTCACCGCATAGAGGGGTATGAAAGTCATGTCAAACTATGAGAGAATCATGGACCATCGTGCCAACCATCCGGGTAGCGTCGGCCGTGTCATGAGATACTACAGAAGATTGACTCTGGAGATCAAGTTGACTTTATGAGAAAGCATATAATGCTGTAGCTTTTGAAAAAAAAGATTAAAGCTAGGTAATGTTTCTCAATGGGTGGATAATTGGCTTCAGTAGGGATTAAACGTGGCTGAGATAGTAGAGAGCATTCTATTTGCCATCATCATTGGCTTGGGCCAACAAAGCTCTAAGGGAGTCGTCTAATGCAACACTGTAGAGGATGAGTCGCTTGCCAAAGATAGAGTCTGCTAGAACTGGCAGCGTCTTAAAGTAGTGCTTGATGTCTTCAAAGTCATGCTGGCACTTGTCATCCCAGTTGAACTTAGTGTCTTTTTTGACAAGTGTTGAAATTGATTGGAACCTTCTTGATAGCTTGGATATGAAGCATCTTAGATATGACAACTACCCTTGAAATGATCTGAGTTGAGTTATACTTTTAGGGGTGGCATTTCTAGTATAACTTTGATCTTCTCTAGATTGATCTGGACTCATCGGTGTTGGACAACAAACCCAAGGAACTTCCCTGAACCTACTCTGAATGCACACTTCAGGGGGTTCATTTTTAGGTTAAATTGTCTTAACTGTTCAAAAACTACTCTCAAGTCAAAGGTGGACTTACTTTTCTTTACTTTTGACTATGAGATCATCAACATAACACTAAGCTTGATGATGAATGAGTTCACTAAAGATTCGAGTCATAGCCCGCTAGTATGTAGCACATGCATTTTTAAGGCTAAAATTCATGACCTTATAGCAATAAATCTTGATTTGGGTTCAAAAAGTAGTATTTTTTTCATCTTCATAGGCCATCTTAATTTCGTTGTAGCTAGATGAGCCATCCATGAAAGAGAAGATGACATGAGATGAGGTAACGTCCACCATCAGCTCTAGGATTGGTAGTGAAAATTCATCTTTTGGAAATGCCTTATTTAAGTCCCTAAAGTCGACGCATATGCGAATTTGGCCATTCTTCTTCTTAACTGGGATGACACTGGCCAACCAGGTAGGGTATTTTTCTTCAATGATGACACCAGAATTGATCAGTTTCTTGACTTCAAAAATGATATGTTGTTTGATGTCTAATCGTATGCATCTAGTAGCTTGCTTGATAAAGATAGCATTAGGCTCTATCGCTAGTTTGTTGACTGCTTTGTTTGGAGAAAAACTGGGCATCTCTTTATAACTCCATGCGAAGCAGTCCTTAAAATCAGTCAATAGCCTAACGAAGTCATTGGTTTCAATTTAGTTCAATAAGTAACTGATGTATGTTGTGCATAAATTTTCTTCAATCCCTAAGTTGTTTTCTTTGAGTTCATCAAAGGTTGATTTTATTTCTTCTTCAAACTCTAGTGGTCTATCCTTGACTTGGAAATCATCTGGGTCATCTAAAGTTTTTAAGCACTCCTCCTTATAAGAGTTAGTGTGATTTGAAAAGAACCTATTAGATTCCAAATGATTGGTGATGACTAGAAAGTAATTTTCATCATTGATTGGACCCATTGTATCAAATCCTAATCTTGGTCTTGATTAAGAATGTTTGCATTTGTGATCCCATAACCTATTGAAGTAATCTAACCTGTGTTTAGACCAAGTATGTGAGATTAATCCTATCTTTGCTAGATTAAGAACAGAAGGAAAGTACCAATCAAAAGGAAATTATATTAAATCTTTATATGAACCATCCTTAAGTTCTACATCAACTTATTGACTTGATGATGATGCTCACAGAAAGAATCTCTGAGTCTTCACATTTTTGGATGACTTAGGGGCTTCCTTAAGTACCAAACCCTCAACTTTTTATGAGAAAAGTGGGGTTATAGCTAAGGTTCCCAACTGATTCTTGACTATTTCACATATAGACTTGGATACACTCATGCTTTGCTTTGGAGCCCAGTCTTCATCACTGTCCAGTTCAAGTGTCACCTCGAAAGAAATTTGTTGTTGAGAAGAACTGGCTGGTGTGTTAACCATATAAGACTCATCCTTTGAACAAGATTTTAAGTTTATATAAATAGCAGGTGTACTCGTGGTAGCTAGGACATACCTCATTTTAGGTGGCCAATAAGGATGTCTTACATCCTTAGGGCTACCTCTGGATCTACCTCTTCCTCTACCTGGTTGAAGTCGAGTCATCCTACCCATATGTTCAAATGGAGTATTGAATTATGGGTGGAATCTAATCTCAGGCTCTAGTTCTTCCTCCAAGTATATTTCTTGCTCCCTTTTATTTTTAATCTTATTTTCTTTTTCTTTTTCTTTTTCTTTTATTATTGAGCTTTGGCTAATTTCCAAGAATAAACTTATTGATTTTGAGGGAGGTAGTAGACCACATCCTCATATATGCAACCTCATGAACTGTAAATGGCTTGAGAAATCCTTTGACAAAGTACTCGATCCCACCTCTCATGAACTTGATGCACTGGTGCAAAGAGGATGGGACCATGTTGTTCTCTTGTATCCACGGTCTCCCTAGGAAAGCATTGAAAGATTTATCTGAATCTATAATGTGAAACTTGGCTTAAGTCTTCCACTCGTCAATCTCCATTGGCAACACTATGGAGCCTAAAGCCCTCTTACCTTGCTCATTGAATCCGTTCAACATCATCCTCTCTAAAAAGAGTTTGGAGATGTCAATCCTCAAGTAGGCAAGGGTCTTTAGACTCATAATATTGATTGTTGCACCTGGGTCAACCAACACTCTGAATAGCCTGAATCTTCCCATGTCCACTATGATGTAGAGGTGACGGTTGTGTCTAATCATCCTATGAATAGTAAGCCTCCTCTACAGTAGCGGCCAGCTATGCTAAGAATATCTCTAAATCAAGAAAATCCTTGATTAAAGATTCCCTCATCTCTTTAGATAAGATATGGGCATCATATATGCTTAACTTTGCTGACAACTTTCTAAGGTGAGCTAGAATGTTGTAATCAACTCTGGCTGGTCCTCTACAAGCATATACATTGGTGGAGCATCCTGTGGATGGGATATTTGTTCACTGGAACCAATGACTTGCTTACCTTTATCCTGAGGTGCCACCCTAGGAGTAGAAATTTACCATTACATAGGTTGACTTCAGAGACTTCATGTGGCAGGTTGGCGAAAAGATCTACCTGCTCTTCTGGTATACCTACAGCTTCTACTACGGGACCCTTAGAGTTGGTTGAGTCCAAGTCTATCTCAATGGGTGAACTTGATTGATTTAGAAAAGGAAAGTATGATTTTGAATTGGAAGAGAAAGGATAGAGTTATTATTATTTTCTAGACTTGGAGAGCTTTTAATAGGAATAAATTCAAGTGCATCATAAATGGAAAAGATTAAGTGGAATCTATTTTATTAATTGATTTCTTTTTATGTGGTGGTACATGATAGAAATCAAATAAAGTAAGTCAGGTAAGGGTGTTAGTGCCCTTGTCTGCTGATATAACACTCCTATTGAAAGAAGAAATGGATGAAGTAGTAGTTGCAAATGGTGGAGGGAATGCTAGACTCGATTGGTGGTTACACTACTAAACTATTCCAGGAAAGTGTCAACTGTTGCTGCTGCTGAGCTCTCACTTTTCTCAAGTTATCTTTGGCAACATGCAAACCTTCCTTGATATTTGAGGTTTGAGCTGCCTTAGGAACTTGGAAGGAGAGTTTTTAGATCTTAGAAATAATCTTTTTAGAGGTTCGAGATAAGGAAATATCCCAACCTTCTTTTGTCTTGAGAGGATCACAAGTATCCCCAAGGATTATTCTAATAAAACTAGATGGTTGTTCTAATAAGTAATCCGCAACAAAAATTATGGCACCCAACTTGTGGCTATGCTCAAGCCAGTCCTTGAAGGTGATGTAGTTCTCTAAGACATGGCCTAACATGCAGTGGTAGGGGTGAAAGTTAGGATCATCGCTCTTGCCCACTTCCTCCAGCCTATTAGGCTTTAGTAGCTAGAAATTATGCTTCTTTAAGAGGTTTTAAAGATTTTTCTGACTGCTTCCCTCTTGAATGAATATGACTTGTTTAGTTTCTCTAAAAGAGTAGGTGGATAATAGTTGCCTGGCGGTGGATAGGAGTACCACTGCTGGGTATACTGCTAAGGAGGTGGTTGTAATGGCCATTGAGGAGACTATGATGGCTGGTATGATGACTGAGGTTATGGTAGAGGAGGTGAATGTGGAGGCTGCTGAGCTCTAGGTCTCTCAAACTGAACTCTAAGTGGCTGCTTCCCCCTGTCAACTGATGCCACTACCACTAGCTTCTTTTCAAAATCTTTCTATAGTTTAGGCTTGGATGACTGATCTTGGAAAAGTAACTATTTATCTTCTCCTTGTAGACTAGACACCTTGTTGATTAACTTCTCAAAGGTTTTGATAGTAAATCCTTTGAGCATAAAAGCAACTGGGTCATGAATATTCTTAAGAAGAATCTCTATGGCGTGCTGTTCGGACAGCTGCGGTTAACATTTCATACTCAAGTTTTGCCACCTGAGAATATAATCAATGAGGGCCTCACCAAGGTTTTATTGTGCTATAACGAGATACCCCACAATCACCCTTTGCCGAGCTCCAGCAAATCTCTTAATGAAAAGTAGTCCCAACTCAGCAAATGTTTTTACCAAACTATTGGGCAATTTGACATACCAATCGAATGCAATCCTTGAAAGACTGCTGACAAATAAGCAAAGGAAAAGTGCATCGCTACCACGACACTGCAATAGCTGGCTCTAAAGTGCGCTATATATTACTGAGGGTTCCCACTACCATCAAAAATATTGAAAGAAGGCAGCACAAACCTTTCATAATACTAAACTGTAATAAATTCCACTGGTATGGTATACCCTTTGGAATAGATGAGGTACCTGGGGCTTGCACCAACACTTCTCTCACTTACTATTCCACCATTTGTTTGATGTCTCTCTCTTGCAGAAAGGTGTTATCTATGACATTTCTATGCAGGAAACCACTATCCTGATCTACAGGAGAGCTAGCCTTGGAGGGCTCTAAGACATGTAGAAAATCAGGTTGCTCAGCCTCCATAGGGCTAGGATATAATGTTGGAGCTTGGTTCTAAAGTGCAAGTACTACTGCTAACAAATCCTCAACCATCTTCACCATCCTATGGATTTGATCATCCTTCTTCCTAAGCTATTGGAGGTGGTGTTAGGTTGAATGGACGGCATGGTCTTCTTCAACCACAACACCTCCCTAGCATGGTCTCTGGAGCTTGAGTATCTACCACGTGGACTTCGGCTGAATCCTATAGAAGGTCATCCTTACCAGGGTCAAAAGCTACCCTCCCCTCCTCTGAATCTAAATGATCTTTACCCATAAATCATCTCTTCTCAGCAAAGTAGTCCTCTAAGATGTTATCTAGTGAACGATCTCCTACTCTACCTGGCTAGATCGGAACAAAGACTCGCTAATGGCCAACTATGGAACTACACTCATCTGAATCTATGCAATGGATGTTGCCTACTGACGAGACACCCTCACTGAGAGGATCAATTGCCATGGGAACTATACTGGTGTCCCCTCCCTCCTCTGCTACTGTCACTATTGTTGGTGGTGATTGTTGTGGCTGTTGTGGTTATGGTGGTGGAATGACCACGATGACTTTGGGTTGCCTCTCCTTCACCATAACTGAAGTGGGAGGTCGAATGGGAGAGCTCGACCTCACCTCAGTAGGTGGAGTGGATGGAATGGGATCCTTAGGCCATAGCCGGATAACCAATGGACTTCCTCTCCCTGGATGTAGATCTCTGAGCCTTAGTAGAAACAGTTGAAGGAGGGACCTGGACTTGTAACGGTGTATGGGGAACAAAGCAGTGTGATGGGGGTAACACTGACTTCCCTTCTGTTGGAGCTATCCTTTGATGGCTGGTGGTGCCGGTGAGTACTATACTATCAATGCGATCGACCTTAGTGGTCCATCGATTTGGGAAATCAATAAGGGTAGAGCCCACTGACAACCTGACGTACCTCTATCTCTCTCTACTTCCTGCCTCGGCTGTAACCTTGGCCTCGGTGGCCTTCTCTCAATGAATCTGAGAACTAATGCTCCTAGGGGTCATAGACCTTAGATTAAACAATGTACCAAACTCTGAGCATCCGTAGGCTCTACCAAACTAGTGAAGAACTATTCTAAGGCCAACATAGAGTTTCCTTCTCTTCTTAGTTAGTACCTCATAGTAAGCTAGTGGTGGAGGAGATGCAACAAATCTCCTAGCATCCTCCTCTCCATCTGAACCGGAGAGGGGGTGGAATTTACTACCACCCAAGAAAGGGAGACCGCTTGAGGAGAACTCTCCTCAACAATATATGATCACCTCCTCCCCAGCCACTCTCTCTTGTGATATTATTGCTTTTTTTTTGGTGTTGGGTGTGGGGAGCGATGATGTGGGGCTGGAACCCTCAGGTGGGGAGAATATCGAGATGCTAAGATAGCCTTCCCATTTGAGGGGACCGAGGAGGTAATAACTAGAGCTAGTGAACAATAGAAGTAGGCACTGAACTAAAGTAGGGACCTCCATAGCCTTCCTCTTCAAAGAGAGAAACTTGGGGTCGGACTCAACATCAAAGCGGTTGAGTGGCTTCTGCCCTACCACCTCCTCCCTGCTGACAGTTGTGAGGGTTGCCCCCTCATATGTAATTCTAAAGCCCTCTAAGCCACGTCCAAAGTAAATCAGGTGGGTGGCATCAATCATGGTGACATTGGCTTGATTCAAGGCCAAGTCCACACTAAAGGGGAAAGAGAAAATAAACTTGCTAGGAGCCATGGCAACTGTATTGATTGGAGACTGAGCTTAACTAACTTCTCTGATATCACTACATGTGAAAATATAACTGAATCAAACTTTGACCTTAATATTTGCCTTTAATCACAAATTTCTTTGAATTTGACCCACACTCAACAAATTTAAGTATGTTAAGTGGGGTTCATTGATTTGAAGAGATTTAGAATTTTGAAGAGAGACTTTACCATAATAATTGGTTTGTTAATTTTGGAACCTTCATCCAATAAATTAGGATATGTTGAATGAGGTTCCTCCATTTGAAGAGATATTTGGAGATGATTTTATTTTGCTAATCCTTTATTTTGAGATTTTAATTTTGGAGCTTTCACTTAGCAAATTTGAGTATGCTAAGAGAGATCCAAGTGCATGTTTGAGAATATTTTTGAAATTATCTTCATTGTTTGTGATGATTGTTTTTCATGTATTTGATTTGTTTTGATTTGATAATGGGATATTTACTAAGCAAATTTAGGTATGCTAAGTGAATCCCAATGTGTTTGATATATTTTGATTTGATTTTGAAAAATGAGACCCTTACTTAACAAATTTGGAATGTTAAGTAGGACTCAAGTGTGTTTAATATATTTAAAGTGAGATTCTTACCTAACAAATGTGGTATGTTAAGTAAGATCCAAAACATTTGATGTTTTATTTTGATTTGAAAAGTGAAACCCTTACTTAACAAATTTGTTATGTTAAGCAGGGCACAAGTGTGTTTGTTGCTTTGATTTGAAGATAGGGCTCTTACTTAACAAATGTGGTATGTTGAGTAAGGTCCAAAAATGTGTTTTATTTTAATTCAAAAGTGGGATTCTGACCTAACAAATGTGCTATGTTAAGTAAGTATGACTTGGTATTTGTTTCATTTTGAAAGAGGTGAACTCTCATTTAACAAATGTGGTATGTTAAATGGAGTTCAAATTGATTTTCATGATGATGTTTGGTTTTATAAAATGGAAATTCTCATTTGACTAATTTGGGTATGTCAAATGGAAATCAATTGTGTTTAATTTGTTTGTGATTTGAAAAGAGAACTCTACTTTGCAAATGTGGGTATGTTAAGTAGAGTCCAATTTATTTTGATTTTAAAAGGGAATTCTCATTTGACAAGTTTGGGTGTGTGAAATGGAATTCAAATGTGCATTGATTTTTCATAATTTTGAAGAAGGCACTCTACTTAGCAAATGAGGGTATGCTAAGTAGGATCCAATTTGTTTTGGTTTCGAAAGGGGAACTCCACTTAGCAATTTTATGTATACTAAATGGAGTTCAATTATTTGTGTTTGGTTACTTTTGAAAATAGAACTCTCATTTGGAAAACTTGGGTATGCCAAATGAGATTCAAAATATATATCTTGACTTTGTGTGTGATATTGCTTTTGAAAAGAGGGGAACTCTAACTTAACAAATTTGAGTATGTTAAGTGAGGTTCAATTATATGTTGATTTTGATTTTTTTTTTTATTTTGATTTTAAAAATGGAACTCCATTTAACAAATTTGGGTATGTTAAATGGAGTTGGTTAATTGATTTTATTTTAAGAAATGCGCTTTTTGAAAATCTTTGAAAGGGATCTTATTGATTGTAAATTTGATTTTGATTTTTTGAAGAGGAACCTCATTTAACAATTTTAGGTATGTTAAATGAGGTTTGATTTTCTTTATTTTAAAGAGATTTGAAAATTTTATATTTTTGCAAAATAGTGAATTTAAAAATGATTCTGTTTAGGAAAAGTGCATTTGAAAATATTTTTTAAAAGACTTTATTTATTATAGTTTGAGTTTTCTTAACTGTGGGATAAACCTTACCTCACTAAGCTAGTGGTAAAGAGGTTCAAAAATTTGTATTTTGTCATCTTCTTTACTTAGTTAGTTTACTTTTACCTATTGGGGGACTCAATAGAGATTTTAAGGTCCTAAAACCTATTGGCTAGCTTTGCTTAAGGATGAAATAACCAATGGAAAGAAAGATAATTTTTGGGCTTATATAAAATATAAGTCCACTATTGATGCTGGAGACAATAATGTCTACTAGAGGTGGAGAGAGGAATCCTCCCCAGCGAAGTCGCCAAAAAAATCTGTTGTGTTTATTTTTAGAGGTAAGACACAACATAAATCTTAGGGGTTATTTATTGAAGTGATCGGGTATTACATTAAGGTATGATGCACTATCTTGAAAGATAGAAATCATCACCCTATAATTTATCACCTAATAAATACTCTAAGGCACGATGTCTTGAATGTACTAGAGATCTTTCCTCTACTTTACATGGAAAAGTAAAGTAGGGTTTATATTAAGCCAGGTTCATTAAGTTCTCTATGGAAGCAAGCCTCCATAGTTAATTACATCATAAAGAATGGGAATTCCTTAGGAATACTCTCGATTAAAGTAGAAATTAAGGTCTCCAAAGATTTCAAGGCTAGACTATCAAATTATTATTTGTATTGGAAAATCTAATGGGATTATTCAAGGAGAAGACTTATTATTGAAGACAAAGAGAATAAGTAGGAAATGCTCATGATACTAGGAAGCCTAGTGAGTATTCCAATCTATCCTATGAATGGGCTTTATATGTTTGAAGTTGAAGAGATTGAATTTATTGAAGTTGACATTTTATTAGAAAGCTAGGACTTATAATCCAACAATATAAGATTATGAAAATGCTTATGAAGTGAGGATTTATGCTAGTAGCCTGAAGGAAATAGCTACCTCAGATCCTAAACCTCGTGAGCTTTGGCATAAGCCAAAGCATGACCTAAGTCTAAGCAAACATGGATTTATGGTTTACCTTCACAAGAGAGGATAAACCACCTGACTATTGGGCTTACAACTGCCTGGAGTGGTAGCCAGCTAACTCCTCCTACAATTTAAATTAGTGTAGGCAAGTCTTATGAGTTGCAAGATAGCTAAGGTAGTTATTATTTAGAAAGAGACTAGGGTCCTTAAACCCACTCCCTAAGAGGCTAAAGCATGAGTGGTATGAGTAATGACTTAATCCACAAATGCAAAATCTTTTTAAATTTTATTTTAATTTTGACACTTCTTTTTGATAAAGGATTCAGGATTTTGATGCCTATATGCATGATGAAAATAGGTTATGGTCCAAATCAGCTAAAAGAAGGTGTTCTCAACCACAAGGGATGCCCTCATAAGTCAAGCATTCTCCTATTTTGCAAGGATAGAAATCCTTCATGTTCAATAGAGAAAGAATATGCATGCATGTTGTGAGACATTCAACCATTTAGTTAAGGGGTTGCTAAAAATTTTAATTATCTTATTTCAAACCTATGCTTTATGGTGAGGTTATGAATTATTTTAAATTTTAATTATTAGTTATTAACTAGGCTAGAGAAATTAATTTTATCCTAAGAGCCTAATCACATCCAGGCCACACATTAAAGCATCAAACATATAAGAAACTAAGAAAAGCATGTTGTTTCTAATGCGCAATCTAAACACAACATCAAATAATTTTATAGACTACCACAAAAGAATAAAAGGCTAGTGCGGTCGGGTTCCCTGTACACCCTGAAATTAGAAAATGGGTACCCGATCTCTACCCTTATACAACCCGGTATATATAAGAATAATTACAATTACAAATAATAAAAGCTATGGGGGGTCTTCAAGTCTTCATTATTCATGTCTCCTTCATTTCTTTATATCTTTGCTTCTTTTGATGTGGTAGACTTCAAGGCATCACATGGCACCCTAGGACTAAGCCTTCTAGCCAATGCTCATCCTAAACCCCATAGCACTAATCCTAATTCCTAATGCAAAATTACATTAAAAATAGAAAAGTAAATCTAACTACACTGCAAAATAAGTGTTAGCTAAACACACATACACCCAAAGTAATTATATTTATAATTTGGACTTAGCACCCTGCAAATAGGTAACCAAGCCCACTTGTCCTAACTTGGATTATGCTTGGGACTTAAGCAACGCAAGAGAGCATTTATATTTATTTTAAGGCCCTTAAGCACAATCCCTTGCAAAAAATAATGTTAGACTATCAACAACCTAACATCCAACCTGATCCACATTCTAACATCCGGTCTAAAACCATTACATCACAAAATAAAACACAACATCAACCATACAATCAACACATCAGCTTAACCTAATTCTAGGGTCGGTGACCTAGTATTCTAGTGTGTGAAGAAAGGGCTTCTGTGATAAGAATTTAATAGGTTTCTTTTGTTCAAGTTTTAATTTAGAGTTTGAATTTGTTTAAAATTTTCCTTTGGGTGGTTTCAATTTAAATTATTTAATGATTTATTTTCCATTTTTTCCACTTTTATTTGGTTAAAGTGATATTTAGGTTTTCAAGAATGAAGAGTAGAATGAATTCCATTTTTTGATGGAACTCACCACATTCTATCCAAACACCTAAACAGTCTAACTAAGGTCTTTAAGTATCTTAATTAGCCCATTTGAATTTATATGATTGATTTGATTTGATTAATGTTTGTTTGATTTAATTTAGATTTTTAAAATTTGAGTTTACTTAA
Source organism: Cymbidium sinense (assembly GCA_021442155.1). NCBI lineage: Eukaryota > Viridiplantae > Streptophyta > Magnoliopsida > Asparagales > Orchidaceae > Cymbidium > Cymbidium sinense. The sequence continues at coordinate 207,941,976 of CM038214.1, forward strand.
TCTTCATGTATTTTTCATTGATTAATTTTGGATTAGATATTTTGATTTAAATAAATTTTGATAATTCAATATCCTTAATATCTAATGAAGTTTAAGTTTATTTAATTTCATATATTCTAATTGATTAATTTTGGATTAGATGTTTTGATTTAATTAAATTTTGATAATTCAATATCCTTAATATCTAATGCTCTTTTTTTTGTTTTAATTTCATATGATTATTGTCGTTTTGATGTTTGTTTAAATTCATTGATTTTATTATTTTATTTGAGTTTGATTTGGATTGGTGAATGTATTTTAATTTACTTATAATTTATTTGATGGTTAATGTGTTCTTTTATTTGAATTCCAATTAAGGTTTAACTTATTAAATTTAGCCATCTAGTTTATATAAATGATTATTTCTTTAGCTTAATGATTATTCTCTTATCTTAGTTCAATAAGTTTGTTTAATTGGATATTATTTTTTTTAACATATTTTGATATTGATTGGAATTTGGAGTAATTAGATATGATTTAATAACTTTAGAGTTTATATTTAATTATATGTTTATCTGATTTGATTATGATATTTAGAATATGAATTATACAAGTTTGCTCTTTTTTTCTTGACTTCAATTGTATATGTCCTAAGGGATGTGAGTTTATATATATATATATATATATATATATATATATATATATATATATATATATATATATATATATATATATATATATATATATATATATATATATATATATATATATATATATATATATATATATATATATATGTTTTAAAATGTGATTTGAATTAGTTATGAATTCCTCAAAATTTTATATGAATAACTAATCAAGAAAACTAAATTGTAATAGTTGAGTTAATTATAATTAGATATGTCACATAACTAAATTTTCTTTTAATTTTAGAATCAACATAACAATTAGAGATTAAATTGATTTTATAATTGACTTTCATAAATTATGTTCAAAAAACTTTTATATTCGATTATAATACTTATAATACTATTGGTTTAGTTAATTTTTTCTTTTTATACTAAGTTTTACTTAGATTTTATAATAATTTAATTTGCACCTTTTTTATTTTGTTTGATCACATATTATTTCTTTTTTTTTGTTTTGTTTAGAATTCTAAAGATTGATTAACTCCTTTTTTTAGATTTGATTGAATTTAATAATAAATAAAATAAGGTGGATTAATCATGATCATTTGATCAAAAATCAAATGACCCACGAATTAATCATGGCTTGATAGGTGGAATCAAATCACTATGCCATTCGACCTAATCAAAACTATTCATTTCAAACACATAAAATAAATAGTTTTGCTTTTGTCTCTAAACTCTCGCCAAAAGGATTAAAAAGTAAAGTGCATGGGTTCTAAAGGTTGAATCCTACTCTCATTCAACACATCAAACATAAGATCTCTAAGGGTTTCTAAGTGTTTAAGAATTATACCTCACCGGAGCTAATGTTTAGTGGAGGTGGCTTCATTTAGAAGAAATGAAGCCCTATTGAGATGCTTGTTGGGGCTGGATCAATGCTAGCATTCCTTTTCTTTGCTCATATGGTCTGCTTTAAATGCCTCCTCACTGATTGAAGATAGTGTTCATTGAATTGGTCAATTTGAATAGCTTTCTTGAGACACGAGGGAGCTTTGCTAGATGTTTCTAGGCTTCCCTCCTCACCAAGTATCCCATAAGCTCACTCATAGCCACTCCTTGCTAGAGCTTCATCATTCTCATGGATAGAATAGTTAGAAGAAAGCTGGAGGATCCTTACATGCGCTTGGGTTGTGTAGAGAATAGTAGTTCAAATGTAGCCAATGAAGAGAAACCTAGATGGAGAATAGGAGGTAGTGGAATGTAGGCTAGAACAAGGAATAAAGGTTCAACATATAAGGAGATTAAAGTTGCAGCAACATTTTAGTAAGGAAATGTGGAGAAGATCACTATCTAGTAGAGGAAGAGGCGAGAAGAGGAGGCTTTGTAGCATGATCTTGTTGAACCAAATGAGAGGGATGAAAAGAATGCACAACTGGAAAGAGTTTAAAGAGGGCATTGAGTTGGCAAATATTCTTGCAGTTATAGTGCCTCTTGACTTGTGGGCTCGGGGATGAAGCTTGCTTATGGATAAGAGTTTTTGGAATGAGTCTCTAGCTTGCTATGCTCGCACAAGAAAAAGAGGGAGGTGTCTGACTAGCCATCGATTCAATCGAGGGAGGAAGAACTAAGCGGTAAAATGAGACACTACTCACATGCGGTGATATGGAGAGTGAAGATGGATGAATAAAGGGACTCAAATCTGTGTGGCTAGCAATCAGGATGAAATGAGATGCAAGGATGGCTTTGATCTTGCATGAGGGAAGATGAGAGAGAGGTCTCTTCTCTTAAAAAATGGCGAGGATGAGATGCTTTGTGCAAAAGAGAAAAAGCTCACTTTCTCTTGTTATTCCATCCAGTTCATGGGGATGAAATGGAGGAGGAGATGGTATTCGTGGCATGGAAAGGAGTCTCGACCTAGAATGTTGTTTTAGTCATGGATGGGAGGCTCTGTATGGAGAGAGAGAGAGAGAGAGAGAGAGAGAGAGAGAGAGAGAGAGATGGCTCGCATGCTCCAAGTAGGTAAGATAAGATATTTTATTTTATTTATTTTTAAAGCTGGAGAGTAGGTTTTCATTTGAATAAAAAAAAATTCTTTGAGATTCACATGAAATAAAAAAAATAAGACTTCATGCTTTTGTTAGCTTTAATAAATAAGTGATGTCCAAATTTATTATTATTTTATTTTAATTTTTAACGAAAAAAAAATTTTTTTTAACGAAAGATAGCATACATGCTTGATATATATATATATATATATATATATATATATATATATATATATATATATATATATATATATATATATATATATATATATATATATCTTGGTTTCAAGTGACTAAGGATGGAATTTCTTTTGTTATTATGTTTTTAGACTTATTCTTTTTTTATTTATAAACCTTCATAATTTTAATAATTTTGATATTATAGTTTTAATTTAAATGAAGTTTATAGATTATATATACTATAATTAATGATTATTCAAATTCTATATTTATTATTTATTTAGTAGTTAATTATTTTTATTTAATTTTAATTAAATTTATATTCGATGTTCAAATTTAATTATATTTCTATTTTAATTATATAATGACAATGTTGATTGTTGCTTTTTTTGGTTTATGATTGATTTTCTAATTTTTTTAGTTTGATTAGCTTACTAATTATATTTGATGCAGATTTAGATTTAAGCCCATTTTGACAAAATGGGGGCTTTGGACTTATTTGAGTTAAATGATCAAATTTATTAAATTAAACCAAATGGTTGGCTAAATTTTATCTAATTATAAATGATAAATTATTTTTGATGTTTAAGTTGAATTAATGTTCAATTTAATTTGAATTTAGATTTAATAGGATCCATTTGGGTCTACTTGGGTTTCATGGCCAAATCTACCCATTTGGATCTTCATTAAATTTGATTTGTTTAGTTTTAGACTCAAACATGTTCATTTGATGATTTTGAGTCTTTGGGTGACTCAATTTGATCAAATTTTAATTTGTTGACTTTTGACTTAGTGGAGATGGGGTCAACTCTAGGTCAAATGACCTATTCTATTTGTGTCCAATCATGATTTATTTTTTGTTATGTTTATGCATTGATTTCATGTTTATGATTCAATTTAGTTTTGTTTAATTTTGATTTAATTTGATTTTATTTGGACTTAAGTGATTTGGAGCTTAATTGAATATTTTGGGTCAAATGGGTTAGGTTAGGTTTGACCTTGGCTTGATTGATTTGATTGTAGATTTTGGTATGGCTTGAAGTGATGATTTAAGCATTAATTAATTTATGAGAAAATCAATTGAGTTAGGTTTGATTTGGATGAGATTTGGCTAAGTCCATGAAATTAGCTTAAGGGTTTGGATTTGGATTTGATTTGATTTGGATTTAGGTTTGGATCATGATTTCAAGTTGAGTTTGTGTTTGAATTTGATAAATTGATTGAAGGGCTGAATTGATCTTTGAGAAAATCAATTGAATTTGGATTGATTTGGATTTGGCTAAGGCTAAGTCCATAAGATAAATCATAGGGTTTAGGAATTATTTTTATTTTAGACTTGATCATGGGCTTCAATCATTTGGATTTGAATTTGGATTTTGATATTTGAATTGAATTTGAGGTTTGGTTTGAGAATGTGAACATAGGTCGAATTTAGACTATAGAGTAGGTGAGTCTCCTTAATCCCTAAGGCATAGCCTAATCTTATGGTTAACCCTTCTAAGTCTTTAGTCTTAGGTTAAGTGTTCACCTAATTGTTAAAAGTGTCTTTTGACTATGGAAATTTTAGTGTCTAGAAGACTCCTAGGTCTAAGAGGTTGAGAACTCGGTCCAAAGTGGTCAACAATGATTTTTAGGTTTAAGATTTAAGGTTTAGGGTTTTGGGTTTTAGGTTTAGGGTTAGTTTAAGATTAGGGTTTAGGGTTTTTGGTTTATTTTTTTTTAAAAAAAGAACAAATTTAGATTCAACAGTTCTTCTTTTCAATTTCATCAACCAAGTAACACACCAATTTTTCTAAGACATAAGCGACAACATAGGTAAAAAATGAGCACGCATAGAGTAAATCAAAAACCTTAGATAACTAGAACCATCTCTATTGTAAAGAAATAGTTCCATAAGTAGCAGATCGAATTAGCCATTCTTCAATTTCTCCAGTTCCCATCAGAACCACCCGGCCTCTCGAGTAGTGAGATCCACCATCATATCCCAATCTCTCCCTCCACCACCATGATTGTAACCTCCATTGCTCCTCGCTTTCATAACCACCTTTGCTCCCCCATCCATATCCACACCGGTACCTCAGATCCCCACCACCACTATGATAGCCTTTGCCTATGCCACCATCAGGATCTAGGCGATGGTGTGAAGTTCCTTCGTCAGGTTTTCCCATTCTTAGAGTTTAGGTTTAGGTTTATTAGGTTTTAGGGTTTAGTTTATTTTAATTTATTTTTAGGTTTTGGTTAGGGTTTTAGTTTAGGGTTTATGGTTTAGGGTTTATGGTTTAGATTTAGGGTTTAGTTTTAGTTTATGCTTTTAGGTTTAGGTTTAAGTTTAGGTTTATTTTTTTAGGTTTAGTTTTTAGGTTTAGGGTTTTTTAGATTTAGGTTTATAGTTTAGGTTTCAAGTTTAGGGGTTTAGGGTTTAGGTTAGTTTATAGAGTTTAGGTTTAGTTTAGGTTTAGGTTTATAGTTTAGGTTTAGGTTTATAGTTTAGTTATTTAGTTTAATTTTGGTTTTGATTTAGGTTTTAGGTTTTAGGATTTTAGTTTAGTTTGGTTTAGGTTTAGGTTTAGGAGTTTAGGTTTATTCATTTAGGGTTTAGGGTTTTATTTTTAAGTTTAAGTTTAAGGTTTAGTTTTAGGGTTTAGGGTTTAAGGTTTGGTTTTTTAAAGTTTAGGTTTAGGTTTAGGGATTAGTTTAGGGTTAGGTTTAGGGTTTAGTTTAAGTTTAGGTTTCTTTAGATTTAGGTTTTTATGTTTAGGGTTTAGGGTTTTTTTGGTTTAGTTTATTTTATATTTTATTTTGGTTTAGGTTTTATATAGTTTTATTTTATTTTATTTTGATTTATTTTTATTATATTTAGGTTTATTTTCTTCTTAGGTTTAGGCTTAGGTTTAGGTTTAGGTTTAGGTTTTAGTTTATATTTTTATTTTATTTTATCTTTTATTTCATTTAGGTTTAGGTTTATTTATTTATTTTATGTTTAGGTTTTATTTAGTTTAGGTTTAGATTTTTTAGTTTAGGGTTAGTTTAGGTTTAAGATTTAGGTTTGGGGTTTAGGGTTTAGGGTTTAGGTTTAGGGTTTAGTTTTACATAGGTTTAGGGTTTTAATTTAGAGTTTACATTTTAGGTTTAGGGTTTAGGGTTTAGGTTTAGTTTTAGGTTTTAGTTTAGGGTTTTAGGGTTTAGTTTAGGTTTAGGTTTTAGGTTTAGGTTTAGGTTTTAATTTAGGGTTTAGTGTTTTTTGTTTTTTTAAAGAGAACAAATTATTCAACATTTCTTCTTTTTTTCATCAACCAAATGCCAAGTTTTCTTAGACATAAATGACAACATAGATAAAGAACACATAGAGTAAATTAAAACCATAGATAACTGAAACCATCTACTCTAAAGACACAATTCCATAAGCAACAAATCATCATCCATTCTTTTCTCTAGTTCCCATCAACCACTTTGACCTCTCAAGTAGCGGGATCCACCATCATATCCCCAATCTCTCCCTGCCACCATCACGGTTATACCATCCTCCTCCTCCACCATTGCTCAAACCACCACCTCCATATCCATCAACACCTTGATCCCTAATCACCACTATGATAATTGCCTACCTTTGCCTCCACAGATCTAAGCAGCACGGTTGATGGTGATGTTCCTACCTTTAGGTTCGCCACTCTTTTGGTTTAGGTTTAGGTTTAGGTTCATTAGGATTGAGGTTTAGGTTTATTTTTAATTTTTTTGTTACTTTAGGTTTAGGTTTTGGGTTTTGGTTTAGGGTTTTTTTGATTTAGGGTTTTGGGTTTATGCTTTTTTATTAGGAGGGTTTTTTTAGGGTCTATGGTTTGTTTAGGATTTAGGGTTTTTCTTCTTTAAATTAAGTAAACCCATAGGTTTAGGTTTATTTAGTTTATTTTTTTCTTTATTTTATTTTTTTTATTTTTTTTTTTTATTTAGGTTTATTTTTTTTATTTTGTTTATTTCTTTTAAGTTTATTTTAGTTTAGGTTTTTTATTTTAATTTATTTTTTAGGTTTATGTTTTAGTTTAAGTTTATTTTTTAGTTGAGTTTTATTTTTATTTATTATTTAGGTTTAGGTTTTATTTTTTAATTTTAAGTTTAGGTTTAGGTTTCTATTTTTTTAGGTTTAAGTTTTAAGTTTTTATTTTAGGTTTTATTTTATAGTTTAGGTTTATTTTAGTTTATTTTATATATTATTTAGTTTAGGTTTATATATTTATTTTAGTTTAGTCTATTTTAGTTTAGGTTTAAGTATATTTTATTTTTTATTTTATTTTATTTTAGATATACATTTTTTTTATTTAGGGTTTAGGTTTTATTTTTATTTAGTTTTAGGTTTTATTTAAGGTTTATTTCTTAGGTTTATGTTTTATTTAGTTTTTCTATTATTTTAGTTTATTTTAGGTTTATTTTATTTTTATTTTACATTTAGTTTTTATTTTATTTTGCTTTTTTATTCTCAAGTTTATTTTATTTTATAGTTTAGTTTAGGTTTTTATTTATTTTACTTTAATTTATTTTTATTAGTTTATTTTATTTTATTTTTAGATTTTGGTTTAGGTTTTAGTTTAGATTTTCATTTTATTTAGGTTTAGGTTTTTTATTTATAATATTTTTAGGTTTTATTTAATTTAGGTTTAGGTTTTGATTTTTTTAGGGTTTAGGGTTAGGTTTAGGGTTTAGGGTTTAGGGTTTAATGTTTTAGGTTTAGGTTAGGTTTAGGTTTAGGGTTTAGGTTTAGTGTTTAGGGGGTTTAGGGTTTTAGGGTTACTTATGTTTTAGGGTTACCTTAGGTTTAGGTTTAGGCTTTATGGTTTTAGTATAGGATTTAGTATAGGTTAGGTTAGTTAGCATTTAGGTTTAGGGTTTTTTTTTAGAGGTTTAGGGTTTAGGATTAGGGTTAGGGTTTGGGTTTAGGGTTTAGTTAGGGTTTAGGGTTTTAGGTTTAGGTTTAGGGCAGGGTTTTAGCATTTATGGTTTTATGGTTTTGGGTTTATAAGTTTAGGGTTGTAGGTTTAGTGTTTAGGGTTTAGGTTTTAGGGCTTAGTGTTTAAGATTTAGGGTTTAGGGTTTAAGTTTTTTTTTTATAAAATTAAGTAAACTGGTAGGTTTAGGTTTATTTAGTTTATTTAGTTCACTTTTTTATTTATTTTAGTTTATTTTATTTTTTATTTTTATTTAGGTTTATTTTTTATTTTAGTTTCTTTATTTTAGGTCTATTTATTTTAGTTTAGGTTTTTAATTTTTGTTTATTTTTTAGTTTAGTTCTATTATTATTATATTTTTTTAGGTTTAGGATTTAGGTTTCTATTTTAAGTGTATTTTAGGGTTTTCTTAACCTTAGGTTTAGGTTTATTTTTAGTTTATTTTATTTTATTTTATTTAATTTTGGGTTTGGTTTAGTTTTATTTTAGGTTTAGGTTTTAATTATTTTAGTTTAGTTTATTTTATTTTAGGTTTAGGTTTATTTTATTTTTATTTTAGGTTTAGTTTTTATTTTTTATTTTAATTTTTTTAGGTTTTAGTTTAGGTTTTATTTTATATTATTTTTTTATTTTATTAAGGTTTTGGTTTTATTTACTTTTTTTATTTTTGGGTTTTATTTAGTTTAGGTTTAGGTTTTTAGGTTTTTAGGGTTTAGGGTTGTAGTTTTTTGGGTTTAGCATTTAGGGTTTACGGTTTAGTGTTTAAGGTGTTAGAGTTTATGGTTTAGGGTTTAGGATTTAGGGTTTAGAGTTTTAGGTTTGGTTTAGAAGTTTAGGGTTTAGGGTTAGTTTTAGGGTTTAGGGTTAAAGTCGAGTTTTTTTTTTAGTTTTTTATTTCTTTAAAATTAAAAAGCAGTAGGTTTTTAGGTTTATTTTAGTTTATTTTATTTTCTATTTTTATTTAAATTTATTTTTATTTTTATTTAGTTTATTTTACTTATTTTTGGCTTATTTATTTTAGTTTAGGTTTATTTTAGTTTATTTTTTTTTGGTTTAGGTTTAGATTTATTTTTTAGTTTAGTTATTTTTTTTTTAGGTTTATTTTTATTTTATTTTAGGTTTAGGTTTAGCTTTTTTTTAGGTTTAGGTTTTAGGTTTTTATTTTAGGTTTATTTTAATGTTTTATTTATTTTACTTTAGGTTTAGGTTAATTTTTAGTTAATTTTATTTTATTTTGTTTAGGTTTATGTTTAGGTTTAGTTTATTTTAGGTTTAGGTTTAGGTTTTACTTATTTTAGTTTAGGATCATGTATTTTTTTAATTTAGGTTTAGGTTTTTTTTAGTTAGGGTTTAGGTTTTTTATTTATTTTAGGTTTATTTTCAAGTTTAGGTTTTATTTAGTTTTTTTTTATTTTATTTTTATTTAGGTTTAGTTTTTATTTTATTTAGGTTTTATTTTTTTAGTTTAGTTTTGGTTTTTATTTATTTTATTAGTTTAATTTTTAATTTTTATTTTATTTTATTTTTTGAATTAGGTTTAGGTTTAGGTTTAGGTTTTATTTAGGTTTTACTTTATTTATTATTTTATTTTATTTTGGTTTAGGTTTTCTTATTTATTTTATTTTTAGGTTTATTTAATTTAAGTTTAGATTTTAGGTTTTAGGTTTTAGGGTTTAGGGTTTAGGGTTTAGGTTTGGGGTTTAGGGTTTAGGGTTTAGGGTTTAGGTTTGGGTTTAAGGTTTAGGTTGTAAGATTTGGTTTAGGGTTTAGGGTTTAGGGTTTAGGGTTTTAGGGTTAGGGTTTAGGGTAGTTTTTAGGTAAGGGGATTTTTTATTTTTATTTTTATTTTTTATTTTTATTTTCTTTATAGGTTCAAGTTTAAGTTTAGGCTTAGGCTCACTTTTTAGTTTAGGTTTTTATTTTATTTTATTTTATTTTTATATTTTAGTTTAAGTTTTCTTATTTACTTTATTTTTAGGTTTTATTTAGTTTAGGATTAGGTTTTTAGCTTTTTAGTGTTTAGGGATAGTTTATGGTTTAGGTTTTAGGGTTTAGGATTTGGGGTTTAAGGTTTAGGATATTTAGTTTAGGTTTAGGGTTTTTTAGGGTTTTAGTTGTAGGTTTATAGTTCAAGTTTTAGTTTTAGTTTAGGGTTTAGGGTTTAAGGTTTTTCTTAAGTGAACAAATTCATATTCAACATTTCTTCTTTTGATTTCATCAACTAAGTAGCACCAAGTTTTCTAAGATACGGCGACAAAGATAAAAAATGAGCATGGATCAAATAATTAACCTAGATAACTAGAAACATCTCAATGTAAAGACACAATTATTAGATCAGTTGGTGGTTCTTTAGTTTTTCCATTCAGAACCATGACCTCCCTGGTGGGATCCACCATCATATCCCGATCTCTCCTCCCACCACCAACCTTTATCCTCCTCGCCTCCATTTATACTCTTACCACCACCTCATCCACCATCACCTCAGATCCCACCATTTGCGATAGTTCATATTTTCCTCCTTAGATTTAGGCCTAGTTAACGGTGATGTTCCTGTCATCAAGGTTATGCCATTCTTAGGGTTTAACTTTATTATGTTTTAGGCTTTAGGTTTAATTTTTAATTTATTTAGTTACTTTAAGTTTAAGTTTTGCTTGGGTTTAGGGTTTTGGTTTTAGTTTGGGTTTAGGGTTTAGGGTTTAGAATTTTAGGGTTTATGCTTTTTAGTTTAGGTTTATGGTTTGGATTTAGGGTTTAGGGTTTAATGTTTAGCTTTAGGTTTAGGGTTTTAGGGTTTAGGTTACATTAGGTTTTAGGTTTTAGGGTTTAGGGTTTTAATGTGATCTAGGGTTTAGGTTTATATGGTTTGGGTTTAGTTTATTAAGGGTTATTTAGGGTTATTTAGTTTAGGGTTTATTAGTTTATGGTTTGTGATTTAGGTATTTTATGATTTTTTTTGGGTTAAGGTTTAGGTTTATAGGTTTAGGCTTAGGATTTAGGGTTTAGGGTTTTGAGTTTAGGGTTTAGTTTAGGTTTAGGGTTTTAAGTTATAGGGTTTAGGATTAGTTTAGGTTTAGGGTTTATCATTTTGGGATTAGGTGTTTTATGCTTTAGGGTTTAGGGTTTTAGGGTTTAGGTTTAGGGTTTAGGGTTTACTTTAGGATTTAAGGTTTAGGTTTTTTAGGTTTTAGGGTTTAGGTTTAGGGTTTAAGGTTTAGGTTTAGGGTTTTGTAGGGTTAGGTTTAGTTTAGGTTTTAGGTTTAGGATTCAAGTTTTAGTTTAAGGTTTACAGTTTTTGGTTTTTTAAAGAGAGCAAATTCATATTCAACATTTCTTCTTTTAATTTCATCAACCAAGTAACACACTAAGTTTTCTTAAAAATAATCGAACACATAGATAAAATTTAGCATAGTTTATTTTTTAGGTTTATGTGTTGGTTTAGGTTTACTTTTTAGTTGAGTTTTATTTTTATTTGATTTTTTAGGTTTAAGTTTTATTTTTTATTTTTAGGTTTAGGTTTAGGTTTTTTTTCTAGGTTTAGGTTTTAGGTTTATTTTTATGTTTTATTTTTTAGTTTAGGTTTAGCTTTATTTTCAGTTTAATTTATATTATTTAGTTTAGGTTTAGGTTATATTTATTTTTATTTAGTTTATTTTAGTTTAAGCTTAGGTTTATTTTATTTTTATTTTAGATTTACATTTTTTTTATGGTTTAGGTTTATTTTTTAGTTATTTTTAGGTTTTATTTTAGGTTTATTTTTTTAGGTTTAGGTTTTTATTTAGTTTTTATATTATTTTATTTTAGGTTTATTTTATTTTTATTTTACATTTAGTTTTAATATTATTTAGGTATTTTATTCTTAGGTTTATTTTATTTTTTAGTTTAGTTTAGGTTTTAATTTATTTTATTCTTATTTTATTTTAGGTTTATATTTAGGTTTTAGTTTAGTTTTTTATTTTATTTAGGTTTATGTTTTTAATTTATTTTAAGTTTTAATTTAGGTTTAGGTTTTAGGTTTTAGGGTTTAGGGTTTAAGGTTTGAGGTTTTAGTGTTTAGGGTTTAGGCTTGGGTTTCTTTAGGTTTAGGGCTTTAAGGTTAGCAAGTTTAATGTTAGTTTAGGGTTTAGGGTTTAGGTTTAGGTTTAGGCTTTAGGGTTTAGGTTTTTTTAGGTTTAGGGTTTAAGATTAGGGTTTAGGTTTAGGTTTAGGTAGGTTTAATTTGTTTAGGGTTTAGGTTTAGTTTTAGTTTAGTTTTAGGTTTTATAGGTTTATAGTTTAGGGTTTTGGCTTAGGGTTTAGGTTAGTTTAGGGTTTAGGTTTTAGGGTTTAGTGTTTATTTAGGTTTAGGTTTAGGTTTTTTAAAAAAAATTAGTTTAGGTTTAGGTTTATTTAGTTTATTTTTATTTAATTTTTTATTTAGGTTTAATTATTTTAGTTTAGGATTTTTATTTTAGTTTATTTTAGGTTTAGGTTTTGTGTTTATGTTATTTTTAGTTTAATTTTATTTTATTTATTTGTTAGGTTTAGGTTTACTATTTTTATTTTAGTTTAGGTTTAGGTTTTTTATATATTAGGTTTAGGTTTATTTTAGTTTATTTTTTATTTTATTTAGTTTAGGGTTTAGGTTTAGTTTATTTTAGGTTTAGGTTTTATTTAGAGTTAGTTTTTTTTTTTTTAGGTTTAAGTTTATTTTATTTTTTTATTTTAGGTTTATTTTATTTTATTTAGGTTTTAGTTTAGTTTTAGTTTTTTTAGCTTATATTTTTATTTTATTTAATTTTCTTTTTTATATTTTGTTTAGGTTTAGGTTTAGTTTAGACTTTATTTTATTTTTTTATTTTATTATTTAGGTTTAGGTTTTATTTATTTAGGTTTAGTTTTATTTTTAGTTTAGGGTTTAGGTTTAGGTTTAGGGTTTAGGGTTTTGTTTAGGTTTAGGGTTTAGCTTTTAGGGTTTAGGGTTTAAGGTTTAATGTTAGGGTTTAGGGTTTAGGGTTTAGGTTTTAGGGTTTAGGTTTAAGGTTTAGGGTTCAAGTTTAGGGTTTAGAGGTAGTGTTTAGAGTTTAGGGTTTAAGGTTTTTCTTAAATTTTTTAATTTCTTACTTTTTTAAATTAAATAAACTAGGTTTAGGTTCATTTGCTTATTTGGTTTTTTTTTATTATAGTTTATTTATTTTCTATTTTATTTAAGTTAATTTTATTTATTTAGTTTTGTTTATTTATTTTAGTTTAGGTTTATATTTATTTATTTTTTAGGTTAAGGTTTAGATTTATTTTTTAGTTTAGTTTTATTTTTGTTTTATTTTTTAGGTTTAGGTTTTTTGTTTATTTTTAAGTATAGGTTTAGGTTTTTATTTTATTTTCTTAGGTTTAGGTTTTTAGTTTTTATTTGAGGTTTGTTTTACTGTTTTATTTTGACTTTAGGTTTAGGTTTATTTTTAGTTTACTTTATTTTATTTAGTTTAGGTTTAGGTTTAGGTTTTATCTATTTTATTTTCATTTATTTTAGATTAAGTTTGGGTTTAAAATTTTTTTAGTTTAGTGTTTAGGTTTTATTTTTTATTAATTTTAGGTTTATTTTTAGGTTTAGGTTTTATTTAGTTTTATTTTAATTTATTTTAGGTTTCTTTTATTTTATTTTAGGTTTAGTTTTATTAGGTTTTATTTTTTATTTTAGTTTATGTTTTTTATTTATTTTATTTTAGTTTAATTTTTAATTTTATTTATTTTATTTTAGGTTTTGTTAGGTTTAGATTTTATTTATGTTATTATTTTATTTTATTATTTATTACATTTAGGTTTTTTATTTATTTATTTTATTTTAGGTTTTATTTATTTAGTTTTATTTAGGTTTAGGTTTTATTTTAGTGTTTAGGTTTAGGGTTTAGCTTGGGTTTATGGTTTAGGGTTTAGGGTTGTAGGTTTTATGATTTAAGGTTTTGGGGTTTAGGTTTAGGGTTTAATGTTTAGGGTTTAGGGTTAGTTTTATTTAGGGTTTAAGGTTAGGCTTTTTTATTTTTTATTTTTATTTCTTTTAGGTTTAGGTTTAGGTTTTAGTTTAGGTTTTATTTTATTTTATTTCTTTTATTTTATTTTAGTTTTAATTTTTTTTATTTTTATTATTAGGTTTATTTAGTTTAAGTTTAGGTTTTAGCATTTTAGGGTTTAGGTTTAGGGTTTAGGGTTTAGGAGTTTAGGGTTTAGGGTTAACATTTTGGGTTTATAGTTTAGGGTATAGGGTTTAGGGTTTTTTAGGGTTTAGAGTTTAGGGTTTAGGGTTTAAGGTTTATGGTTTAGTTGGATTTAGTTTAAGGTTTAAGGTCTTTTTTAATATAGAACAAATTGATTCAATATTTCTTCATTTTGTCATCATCAAGCAATAAACCAAGTTTTCTAAGATACAAGGATGACATAGACAAAAAATAAGCACATAGAGCAAATCAAAACCCAGATATAGGACCATCTCATGCAAAGTCATAGTTCCATAAGTAGGTGATTGGATTGACCATTTTGTTTCTCAGTTCCATCACCACAGCCTCTAGTCAAATCCCATCCCGATCTCTCCCATTTCACCATGGCTAAACCTTCTCCTCTAGCCTCCATAACCACTACTCAGGCATCACCTCCATATCCACCGCACCTCGAGATCCCCACCACCCTCGATAATCCGCCTCCGCTTTTCCTCCAGATCCAAGGTGAGCTTGGTTGGATGATATTCAAGTCGGTTCTTAGGTTTATTAGTTTTAGGGTTTAGGTTTATTGTTAATTTATTTAGTTAGGTTTAGGTTTAGCTTGGGTTTAGGGTTAGGTATAGGGTTTTAGGTTTAGAGTTTATTTATAGTTTTAGGTTTTATGATTTGGTTTAGGGTTTAGTGTTTATACTTTAGGGTTTAAGTTGTTTAGGTTTAGGGTTTTAGGTTTAGGGTTTTGGTTAGGGTTTAGGTTTATAGTTTAAGGTTTAGGGTTTAGAGTTTAGGTTTATATTTTAGATTTAGTTTATAGTTTTAGGTTGAGGTTTAGGGTTTAGGTTTAGGTTTTTTTTAGATTTAGTTTATTTATTTTAGGTATAAGGTTTAATTGTTTAGTTTAGGTTTAACATTTAGGTTTAGGGTTTAGTTTGCTTTAGGTTTAGGGATTTTAAAGTTTTAGGTTTAGGGTTTTTAGGGTTAGTTTAGGGTTTAGGGTTAGTTTAGCATTTAAGGTTTAGGGTTTATGGCTTTTTAGGGTTTAGGGTTTAGTGTTTAGGGTTTAGGGTTTAGTGTTTTTAGAGTTTAGGGATTAGGATTTAGGGTTTAGTAGGTTTAGGGTTTAGGATTTAGGGTTTTTTTTTAAAATTAAGTAAACCTATAGGTTTAGGTTTATTTAGTTTATTTTTTTATTTGATTTTTAATTTTTATTTAGATTTATTTTATTTTTATTAAGTTTAGTTTATTTATTTTAGTTATGGTTTTTATTTTAGTTTATTTTTTTTGGTTTAGGTTTAGGTTTAGGTTCATTTATTTATTTTATTTTATTTATATTTTATTTTTTAGGTTTAGCTTTTATTTTTTTTTTATATTTAAGTTTAGTTTTATTTTATTTTGATAGGTTTATTTTATTTTATTTTAAGTTTAGTTTCATTTTATTTTGATTTTTTATTTTTAGTTTAGTTTAGGGTTTTATTTTATTTTAGTTTTATTTTTATTTTATTTTTAGGTTTAGGTTTAGGTTTTAGTTTAGGTTTTATTTATTTTATTTTATTATTATTAGCTTTAGGTTTATTTATTTATTTATTTTATTTTAAGTTTTATTTAGTTTAGTTTAGGTTTTAGTTTTTAAGGTTTAGTGTTTATGGTTTAGGGTTAGTTTAGGGTTTAGTTTAAGGTTTAGGTTTGGTTTAGGGTTATAGGTTTAGGTTTAGTTAATGGTTAACTATTTAGGGTTTAAGGTTAGGATTTAGGGTTTAGATTTTAAGGTTTTAGGAGTCAATTTAAGGAGGGTTTAGGGTTTAGAGTTTTTAGGATTTAGGGTTTAGGGTTTAGGGTTTAGGGTTTAGGGTTTAAGGTTTAAGGTTTAGGGTTTATGTTTTTTTTTAATCGAGAGTAAATTAAGATTCAACATTTCTTCTTTGATTTCATCAACCAAACACACCAAGTTTTCTAAAAAGGACAACATAGATAAAAAATGAGCATAGCAAATAAAACCCTTGAAAACTAGAACCATCTACTTAGACATAGTTCCATAGCGATGGATTCATTCTTCATTTCTCGGTTCATAGAACCACCCCTGCCTCTCAAGTAGTGGAATCCGCTATCATATCTGCAGTCTCTCCCTCCACCTCCACCATGACTGTAACCTTCGTCTCTCTTCCCTCCTCCAGAACCACCAATGCTCTGACCAATTTAGGGTTTAGTTTAAGTTTTAGGGTTTAGGGCAGGTTTCTAGGGTTTAGGTTTATGGTTTAGGGTTTAGGGTTTTAGGGTTTAGGGTTTGGGTTTAGGGTTAGGGTTGTTGTAAGTTGTAAGTTTGGGGTTTTGGGTTTAGGGTTTTAGGATTTAGGGTTTAGTTTTTTTGGGTTAGGTTTATGGTTGGGTTTAGGTTCTTAAAAAAAAATAAAAGTAGGTTTAAGTGAATTTAGTTTATTTTATTTATTTGAGTTTATTTTATTTTTTTTATTTTAAGATTTATTTTTATTTAGTTTAGTTTATTTATTTTAAGTTCATTTATTTTTCTTTCATTTTTTTATTTTAGTTTATTTTTTAAGTGCAGGTTTAGGTTTAGGTTTATTTTTAAGTTTTGTTTTAGTTTTTTTAATTTTTTACGTTTAGGTTTTGGTTTTTATTTTCTTTTTTTTGGTTTATTTAATTTTAATTTTAGGTTTAGTTTTTATTTTATTTAGGTTTTTTATTTTTAGGTATATTTTATTTTTTAGTTTAGTTTAGGTTTTTATTTATTTTATTTTAGTTTAGTTTTATCTTTTTTATTTTATTTATTTTATTTTAAGGTTTAGCTTTTAGTTTAGGTTTTATTTTATTATATTTTATTATTTTTTAGGTTTAGGTTTTTATTTATTTTATTTTAGGTTTTATTAGACTTTAGGTTTTAGGTTTTAGGGTTTAGGTTTAGGGTTTAGGGTTTGGAGTTAGGCTTATATGTTTTAGGATTTAGGGTTTAGGGTTTAGAATTTTAGGGTTTAGGTTTAGGGTTTAGGGTTTTAATTTAGGGCTTAGGGTTTAGGGTTTTATGGTTTAATGTTTAGGAGGTTTAGGGTTTAGGGTTTTTTTAGGGTTTATTTAGGTTTTTTATTTATTTTGTTTTATTTTGTTTGTTTTGTTTTAGTTTTAGGTTTTAGGGTTTAGGGTTTTAGGTTTAGGGTTTTATTATTTTGGGTTTAGGGTTTAGGTTTTAGTTTAGAGTTTAGGGTTTAGGGTTTAGGTTTTAGTTTAGGGTTTTATTTTTTTGGAAAATTAGGTGAATTTTGCCACAAAATAAGAGTACAAATTCCTCAAAGTGGATAAATCTCTAAACTAATGCTTAAAGAAACTACAATAAAACCTAAAGTGATGAATTCTAAACTATTATAATATTAAATAAAGAAAGCAAAAGAAAATAAATTAGATAGAAGATCCATATGAGCAATAGGAAAATCCACTTGATTTCTTTGATAAGCCAAATCCACACTAGACTACCAACCTATAAAATAAATCTGCATACTAAGGAAAGGATGTGTACAATTAAGTAGGCATAAAGAGAAAGAGCAAAGAAAAAGCAATGTAAAGAAAAGGCTCACCGTCATCATCTTGGAGAAACACTATATGTAACATCAAACTTTAGATGAAGGGTTACAATTACATATAGTGCTACCAAAAAGAAGAAAGAGGGAAACATCAACGTCATATACATCATGTAGGATCATCAGATCATCATCCAACAAGGCGCAAAGTCTTCCAACCGACAAAGAGACATCTAGCACAAAGCCACCAAAATAACCAAGCCCATTAAGGCAGACTAATAGCCATCCATCAGGGATAGCAGCAATACATCAGGAAAACCACCAAAGCCAACACCCAAAGGGAGGAGAAATACCAAAGAGCAAGCATCATTAAGATAATAATAAAGTCAGAAAGATAGGCCCAAGCAGGAACCATCCTAGATTATCCAAAGCAAACCATTACCCAAATAGAGGGACAACTAACACCAACAACAACCACCAATCAAACCAGAGGATAACCCAAGCGACAAGCAAAAGATAAAAGAGAGCTACACCTCACCAAGACAGATAAACAAAATGACCAAAGGAGCATCCAAAGGCTACCACTAAGAATAATAGGTGTAATAGTAAATTCACCACCAAAACCATGAGTGGGTATTAGGAAATAAGGGAAAGCAAAATACACAGAAAGAGGTAATACCATGCAAAATAAAATCAAGACACCCACCAGCACCCAAGGAAAAATAACTGCCACTAAATAGCCTTCAACTAGTCAACCAAAATGACAACAAACCAAAAACCAAGACCAAAAAATCACAAGAGCTCACCGACAACAAAATAAAAACAAATATAATAAGCCACCCCCAAGCAACATTTATGCAGAGAAAATAGACCCACAGTAAAACACCCATAGGAAAAAAAGAAAAGATAAACAATTGTAGCCAAGGAAGACCATTATAATGGGGGGGCTAAAATATAACCAAAAGAACAAAAACCAAAACTAGCAAACCATCAAACCCCAATCAACAAAAAAAAATAATAATAAACAATCACTCACCAAGCCAAATCAAACAAGATAAACCACCAACCCCTAGATCACCACAATAGAGAGGTAAAACCAACCAACATAGCCACCCTATTAACCAACCTAGCCTGCCAACATAGCCAATTAACTAGCCGACCAACAAGGCCACCCAAAACCACCTGTAGCAAAGATCCAACTCAAATAAACAACTAGCCCAAATAGGAGGCAAAACCTCATTATGAGGGAAAGATAGAATGGCAGACATAGCCACAACCCAATAGGAGGCCACCAAAATGACCAAGAAACATTTATGGTAGAATAAAACAACTAGGAAAGACAACTGGGAGGACCACCAACCCACCATCAACAAACTAGGAGAAAAGGAAACCTAAGTCAAGCAAAATAAGGTCCCTTTGGACCAGGAGAATACAACCACCAAAAAAAAATAAGAGGCAACAACCACAAAACATCAACCTTCAAGCCACAAGTAAGAGGAATAGTCAACAATCAGTAGCCACCAAAATAAGAAGGAAAGCAACAATCACCAAAAACACTAAGAGAATTGAGAAGACTAACAATGACCTTCAAACAAACACCACCCAAGACAATCAAGCAAAGAAAAAAACATAGCATCCACCAAATAGGCACACTCATAGAAAATGAGGTTAGCCAAGTAAAAATATTAGCAAGGAGCAATCAAATATGGGAAAGTAAAAGCGACAATCAATAAAAGGCTCAAAGAAAACACCATAGCCAACACAACACAAAATATACAAGTTAAAGTATGAGTAAAGGCGTTAAGAGTTATCAAGATTAAGCAAGCTTCTCAATAGCTTAGGTAAGTTTTTATTATCTAATATAGTGAGCTCATTTAATTGACCCAAATAGGCTAGGAAATCTGTAAGCATTACCTTGAAGAATGCATGAGGGAGGAGGTTTTAGTGTGATTAAGGAGATAAAATAAGTCAGTATTCCCCATTTTATTAAGTGAGCATATCAAGTAAAAAGCATGTCAACTTCAATCCAAATATTTAAAGAGGCCTTTGTTCAAAAATATCAATAGCTTTATCAAGATAAGCATATCATAAATAATAGAATAGGCTTTGAGGGGATAAGCAAAAGCACAAATGATAGTACCTTTGTTATCTATAATAATACCACCACAACCATATTTATTATGTGAAACTTAACCATCAGTATTGATTTTAATAAAGTTCTCATTAGGTTTGATCCAATGGATAATCTAACAACCTTATTAAAGAGACATTAGGCAAAATGAGACCTAATTTTTTAGCCACAAATTTGTAACCTCTAAAATGGATGTTACTAATTAAATTAGCATTAAACAATGCATGAATTTTTCTTTAGTTCTAGCCAAGATCCTTTTATGATTCATGGAATACCATGATATTTAGCATCATTTCTATCCATCCAAATGAGCCAAATAAATGTAATAGCAATTAAGATTTTGATATGACCTTTCATTTTTTTTGGAAATAAGCTTCAAGAAATTGATATAAAGAAAACCATGAAAATAGTTAGTGTTAAATAAATCATCATACCATATCCATAATTTGGAAGTAATGGCACCATTGACAAAAACATGATTAACATTTTCAATGAAAGCAATAATAGCACTTAGAAGGTAAATAAAACCCTTTATTCTAGAGCAAGAAATCTACAAGAATAAAGTTATTCAAAATACTCCTAAAATCAAATAAGAAATATGATATTGTTCCAAGCATAATGAAAACATTAGAGGAGTTCTTATCTCGATAAAATTCCAAACCTCTTTAGAATGAATTCACCATTGTAAGAGAGCTTAAATTTGATCAGGTTTGTTAGAAAAAATAGGGATGTTTCTAAAGTTATCATAAAGAGAAATAGAGATATAATTTTCAAGTTTGTTTTATTCCAATTGTTATTAAGCCAAAAGAGTTAACTTTGATAGCGACAATAGAGTGTGTAGATAAAGAGAGTCAATAGATCCATTACCAATCCAATTGTCTTGCCAAAGAAGGATGAACCAAAATGAATACCCCATATTAAGGATTCAACAACCCATTTAATGGAGCAAAGCCTTTTCCAAATAGAGAGTAACCAACTTTATAAGCATAGATAGAAGGTTTTACCTTTAATATTTTCCATCATAAAATTAGCCCAAAGGCTATCATTCTTTCTAAAATTCCATGAGCTTATGAGAGAAGGAAATAATAGCTTCACAATAGATTTACAACCAAGACCACCTTCACCCAAAGGACCACAACACTTATTATAGGATGTCAATGCATTCTTTTAATAGAATTATTGGATCCCCAAAAAATTTATGCAGCAAGTCATAAATTTTGATAAGAGTAGAATTAGTAGGAATAATAGTTTCAATCAAATATAGAGGCATTTAATTGAGAGTGATTTTAAGAATAGTGAGCCATCCACCAAAGGATAGTAAATGAAATTTCCAAATAAACATGTTATTTTAAATTTTTTGAATTAACTCATCAAAAAGATTTGATCATTTTGGGCCTTTGAAAGGAAGAGCACTGAAGTACTTAAGAGGTAAATGTTGATGTTTAAAATTAGTGGTTTGCAGGATGTGATTGATTTTATTACTGGAGATACTGGAAGAAGTAATAAAATAGCTTTTGTTATCATTGATAGTAAGACTAGTCTCTCTACCAAATGTATTTAAAAAATTCTTAATATTCTTGATATGATGAATAGAAGCATTGCAAAAAATAATGAAATCATCCACAAAGCTTAAATGGAAAATAGGAAGACCAGCAAGAGTTCTATAATACATATAGAATTATTTAAATTATTGGTGCTCTAGATAAGTATTCAACAAAAATGATAAATAAAGCAGGAGATAAAGGATCCCCTTATCTTAAGCCACATGAGGAAGGAAAGAAACCCATAGCTTCCCTATTAAGCAAAATAGAAAACTAGGCATTAGTAATATAATTTTTAATAGGAAAAAATAAATTAATTAGAAAACTCAAATAAATTCAGAATATGAAAATGGAAATCCCATGAGATATTGTCAAAAGCTTTGGTAATATCTAATTTGAAAAGAATGTTTCTACCTCTAGTTTTATCATCTAAGTCATGAATTAATTCATCGACAAGTAAAATATTATTAGAAATAGATCTAACTCTATCAAAACTAGTTTGGTTGAGAGAGATAATCTTATGAAGAAGAGGACTAAGCTTGATGGCAATAATTATGGAAATTAGCATATCGAAGAAGCTGCAAAGACTAATAGGTCTAAACTCACTCCAATAGTCTGGATTATCTTTCTTAGGTATGAGAACAATAAAAGTGCTAGAAAATATCTAAGAAAAGGATTACCATTAAAAAAATCAACCATAACATCAATCAAATCATTTTTAATAATAAACCAACATTTTGAAAAAAATATTTAGTAGTGAAACCCTTGATCTAGCAATAGAATCTATGTTCATGCTATTAAGAACTTTAAAATTTTCATCTTCATTAGGCAAAATAGTAAGCATAGCATTGTCATCATTAGTAATAATAGAAGGAATCAAGCGCAATTTAGAAATAGCTTCATAAAAAGCAACAATTATTAAGAATATTTCTAAAATAATTAATAGAATCCTTAATGTCATTATTCTTATGATCCATTCTCCATTGTCATTTTTAATTTTTAAATATTATTTAAAGTTCTCTTTTTATTAATTAAAGCAAGTAAATACCTAGTATTCCTGTCCCCATCTACAATATGTTTACTAGTAGAATTTTGACGCCAATAATTTTATCCATATTTTGAAAATTTACAAGTTTATCCTTTGCTTCATTCAAGTCCATTAATCTTGGAAGGTTCCATCATAATAGAAACTTCAAGATCACAAACCAAATTTTCCATATCCTTCATATTAGCAAAATATTTTTAAAATAATGCTTGTTCCACTAAACTAGATTTTGTTTAAGTCATTTCGGTTTAAACCGAGGGTCTATTCATCCCCTAATCAATTATCGGATGTAAAGGCTTTCCAATTGTTAGCCACAACATTAAAAATTAATTATGGTGTTTATTTTTGAGATGTGGGACACCATGCAAATATTAGGGTACTTATTAAGTGATCAAGTATGACATTAAGGAATGATGCACTATCTCAAAAGATAGAAATCATCATCCTATAATGGACCTAATCACATAAGGACTCTAAGGCTTGATTGGTCTTGAAAATACAGAGATCTTTCCCCACTTTACATGGAAAAGTAAAGTAGGGTTTAATTTAAGTTGGGTTCATTAAGTTTGCTTTAGAGGCAAGCCCCATAGTTAATTATATCTAAGGAATGAGAATTTCTTAGAATACTTTTAATTAAAGTAGAAATTAAGGTCTCTAAATATTTCAAGGCTAGACTATCAAAGGTTGTTTGTATTGGAAAATCAAATGGGACTGTTCAAGGAGAAGACTTATTATGAAAGGGAATGAGTAAGAAATTCTAGTGATATTAAAAAGCCTAGTGAGCATTCCAATCTATCCTATGGTTGGGCTTTATATGGTTGAAGTTGAAGAGATTAATTTTATTGAAGTTGACATTTTATTAGAAAGCTAGGACTTATAATCCAACAACACAAGATTGTGGAAATGACTAAGAGGTGAGGATTTATGCTAGTAACAAGGAAAGCAACAACCTCAGACCTATATCTAGGGAGCTTTGGCATAAGCCAAGCACACTAAACTAAGCAAAAATGGGCATAAGCTTTACCTCCACAAGATAGAATAAACCACCTGACTGTTGGGCTTATAAGCGAGGTGGCACCTAACTATCCTATGATTTTCAAACCATGTAGGCAAGTCTTATGCATTTGCAAGATAGTTGGGCTATTATTAATTTAGAAAGAGACAAAAGTCCTTAAACCCACTCTAAGAGACTAGAGCATGAATGGTATGAGTAATAACTTAATCTACAAATGTAAATCCTTTCAAATTTTATTTGATTTTGGACACTTCATTTTAATAAAGGTGTTGGGATTTTGTATGCTTATATGCACTATGAAGTTAGATTATTGGCTAAATCTATGGGAAAGAGGTGTTTTCCAGCATAGAGGAGGCCCTCAAAGGTCAAGCCTTCTCCTATCATGCAAGGATGGAAACCCTCTCTTAGCAAGAGTGAAGCAATATGCATGCATGATATGAGACATACAACATTCAGCTAAGGGGTTGCTAAATCTTTTTATTATCTTGATTTAATGCCTATGTTTTATGTGAGGTTATGAATTATTTAATACTTTAGTTATGAGTGTTAGTTGATCATTTTATGCCTAATCACATCCAGGCCACACATTCAAACAATAATCATTTAAGAAACTAAGAAAAGCATGCCATTTCTAGTACACATCCTAAATAAATCATCAACCAATTTTTGTAACTACCATGAAAGAATAAAAGGCTGATGTGGTAGGGTACCGCTGTATAACCCGAAAAGAAAATATGGGTAGCCATGCTTTACCATTATACAACCCAAAATTACAAAATAATAATTACCATTTATAATGAATGCTATAGGGGGTCTTCATTCTTCATTCTTCATGTCTTCATTTCTTTCCTTTGATTTGGTTTGCTCCACTTCAAAGGCATCACATGGCCTCCCAGGATAAAGCCTTCTAGCCAATGTTCATCTTTATCCCCCATATCACTAATCCTAATTCATAATTGCAAAATTACATAAGAATAGGAAAAGTAAATCTAACTACACCTGCAAAATAGAGGTTAGTTAAACATACATACAATCCCAAGTAGTTATATCATAATTTAGACTTAGCACCACGCATGGGTAATGAAGCCCTCTAACTTGGATTATGCTTAGGGGCTTAAAAACTTACAAACAGAGCATTTATATTTATTTTTATGTGGCCCATTAAACACAATACCCTACATAAAATATGATTAGGCTAATCACGACCATCTAGTCTATGAGGCATACACCCACATCAGTCTACTGATACATCACAAAAAATATACATCATACCAAGCATACAACAAAGATAAGTAGTAACTTAATTTTAATGTGTGTGTGTTAAATCTTGTGTGGTATGTCTTGCTAAACATTACAATTGTAGTTCTCTAAGTTTAGAAAGATTTAATTTAACATTAATGGTTGGTTTCACTTGAAGTTATTTAATTGATTTGAAAATTTTAATTTATGTTTTCTTTTGTTTGATTTGATTACACTTAGGGTTTAGGGTTTAGGATTTAAGGTTTAGGGGTTTTTTAAAATTAAGTAAACTGATAGGTCTAGATTTATTTAGTTTATTTTTTATTTATTTAAGTTTATTTTATTTTTTTATTTAGTTTAGTTTATATATTTTAGGTTTATTTATTTTAGTATAGGTTTTGTATTTAAGTTTATTTTTTTAATTTTGATTTAGGTTTACTTTTTAGTTAAGTTTTATTTTTATTTTATTTTTAGGTTTAGGTTTTATTTTTTATTTTTAGGTTTTGGTTTACATTTTTATTTTATTTTTTTAGGTTCAATTTTAGGTTTTTATTTTAGGTTTATTTTTAGGTTTTATTTTTTAGTTTAGGTTCAGGTTTATTTTAGTTTATTTAGGGTTTAGGTTTAGGTTTAGGTTTTAGGTTTACAATATTTTAGGTTTAGGATTTAGGTTTTATTTTTTATTTATTTTATGATTTATTTTTTAGGTTTAGGTTTTCAATTTTTTTTTATTTTATTTTATTTTATATTCAGTTTATTTTATTTTTTTTATTTTAGGTTTAGTTTTTATTTTATTTAGGTTTTTTATTTTTTTATTTTAGTTTTTATTTATTTTATTTTAGTTTAGTTTTAATTTTTAATTTTAGGTTTTTTTAGGTTTAGGTTTAGGTTTAGGTTTTAGTTTAGGTTTTTATTTTATTTTATTTTTTATTTTAATTTGCTTTAGGTTCTTTTATTTATTTTATTTTTAGGTTTTAGTTAGTTTTGGTTTAGATTTTTAGCTTTTTAGGGTTTAGAGTTTAGGGTTTAGGATTTATTTAGGGTTTATGGTTTGGCGTATAGGGTTTAGGGTTTAGGTTTTTGGGTTTTGGGTTTAAGGTTTAGGGTTTTACCATTTAAGGTTTAAGGTTTGGGGTTTTTTGGGTTAGTGTTTGGGGTTTAGGGTTTAGGTTTTAAGTCTAGGGTTCAAGTTTTAGTTTAGGGTTTAGAGTTTTGGTTTTTTTTAATAGAGAACAAATTCAGATTCAACATTTCTTTTTTTATTTCATCAACCAAGTAACGCACTAAGTTTTCTAAGACACATGCGACGACATAGATCTAAAATGAGCACACATAGAGCAAATCAAAGACCCTAGATAATTAAAATCATCTTTCTTGTAGAACAGTTCCATAAGTAGTGGATCGAATGGTCGTTCTTGATTTCTCTAGTTCCCCGCCACACCACCTCTGCGTAGTAGGATCAACCATCATATCCCTATCTCTCCCTGCCATAACCATGACTACAACCTCCATTGCTCCTCTCGCCTCTATAACCACTTAATCCATGCAACACCACATCCAATACCTCAGTTCCCCCACCACGATAACCTCCACCTTAGCCTTCCTCACATGTCGTCAGATCTAGGCACTTTGATCTTGATGTTCTTGACAAGGTCTACCCATTCTTAGGGTTTAGGTTTGGTTTAAGTTTATTATGCTTTGTTTAGGTTTATTTTTAAATTTATTTAGTTACTTTAGGTTTAGGTTTAGAGTTTGGGGTTTAGTAGGGTTTAGGGCTAGGGTTTAGGGTTTAGAGTGTATTATTTATGGTTTAGGTTTAGGGTTTATACTTTTAGAGTTTAGGGTTTAACATTAGGGTTTAGGGTTTAGGGTTTAAGGTTTTTTAGGGTTTAGGTTTTAGGGTTTAACATTTTTTATGGTTTAGGGTTTAGGGTTTAGGGTATAGTGTTGTAGGTTTAGGGTTTTGGGTTTAGGGGTAGTTGTAGGGTTTACGATTTAGGGTTTAGGATTTAAGGTTTAAGGTTTTTTTTAAAATTTAGTAAACTGATAGGTTCAGATTTATTTAGTTGATTTTATATTTTATATTTTTATTTATGTTTATATTTTATTTATATTTAGTTTAGTTTATTTATTTTAGTTTAGGTTTTTTATTTTAGTTTATTTTTTTGGTTTAGGTTTAGGTTTAGGTTTAGGTTTATTTTTTAGTTGAGTTTTATTTTTATTTTATTTTTTTAGGTTTAGGTTTTATTTTTTATTTTTAGGTTTAGGTTTAGGTTTTTACTTTACTTTTTTTAGGTTTAGGTTTAGGTTTTATTTTAGGTTTTATTTTTTAGTTTAGGTTTAGGTTTATTTTTAGTTTATTTTATTTTATTTAGTTTAGGTTTAGTTTATTTTAGGTTTAGGTTTATTTATTTTAGTTTATTTAGTTTATTTTATTTTTATTTTAGGTTTAGGTTTTTTTTTTTTGGTTTAGGTTTTATTTTTTATTTATTTTTAGGTTTAGGTTTTTTTTTTAGATTTAGGTTATTATTTAGTCTTTATTTTATTTTGTTTAAGGTTTAGTTTTTTTTTATTTTATGTTATTTTTTATTTTATTAAATTTTTTATTCTTAGATTTATTTTTTATTTTTAGTTTACTTGAGTTTTCCTTTAGTTTATTTTAGTTTATTATTTTATTTTATTTTATTTATAGGTTTAGGTTTAGGTTTAGGTGTTTAGGTTTTTTTGGTTTAGGGTTTAGGGTTTAGGATTTAGGGTTTAGGGTTTAGGGTTTTAGGGTTTAGGATTTTAAGGTTTAGAGTTTAGGATTAGGGTTTAGGGTTTATAATTTAGGGTTTAGTGTTAACTTAGGGTTTAGGGTTAGTTTAGGGTTTAGGATTTAGGGTTTAGGCTTTAGGCTTTAAGGTTTAGGGTTTAGGGTTTTTAAGGTTTAGGGTTTAGGGTTTTAGGTTTAGGGTTTAAGGTTTAGCTTTTAGAGATGGTTTAGTGTTTTGCGTTTAGGGTTTGGTTTAGGGTTTAGGTTTTTATGTTTTTTTTAAATTAAGTAAACCGGTAGGTTTACATTTATTTAGTATATTTTTTATTTATTTTTGTTTTTTTTATTTTTTAATTTTTATCTAGGTTTATTTTATTTTTATTTAGTGTAGATTATTTATTTTAGTTTAGCTTTTTTATTTTAGTTTAATTTTTAGGTTTAGGTTTAGGTTTATGTTTATTTTTTTAGTTTAGCTTTATTTTTATTTTATTTTTTAGTTTAGGTTTTATTTTTTATTTTTAGATTTAGGTTTAGGTTTTAGCTTTTTATTTTAGGTTTATTTTTAGGTTTTATCTTTTTAGTTTACGTTTACTTTATTTTATTTATTTTAGGGTTTTGGTTTAGTTTATTTTATGTTTAGGTTTAGGTTTCATTTATTTTAGTTTAGGTTTAGGTTTATTTTATTTTATTTATTTTAGGTTTAGGTTTTTTTTAGTTTAGGGTTTAGGTTTTTTTAAGTGTAGGTTTTAATTTAGTTTTTATTTTACTTTATTTTAGGTTTATTTTATTTTTATTTTGCATTTAGTTTTCATTTTATTAAGGTTTTTTTTTTTAGGTTTATTTTATTTTTTATAGTTTAGTTTAGATTTTTTATTTATTTTATTTTTTTTTTAGTTTTATTTTTTATTTTATTTTATTTTTACATTTAGGTTTATGTTTATGTTTTGTTTATGTTTATGTTTTAGTTTAGGTTTTTATTCTATTTTATTATTTTAATTTATTTAAGTTGAGGTTTTCTTATTTATTTTATTTTTTAGGTTTTATTTAGTTTAGGTTTAGGTTTTTAGGTTTTTAGGGTTTAGGGTTTAGGGTTTAGGGTTTAGGGTTTAAGGTTGTATGTTTTAGGGTTTAGGGTTTATGGTTTAGGGTTTAGGGTTTTAGTGTTTAGAGTTTAGGGTATAGGGTATAGGGTTTAGGGTTAAGGGTTTAGGATTGTAGGGTTAGGGCTTAAGTTTTAGAGTTTAGAATTTAAGGTTAGGGTTTTTTTTTAAAAATTTTTTAATTAAGTAATCTAGTAGGTTTAGGTTTATTTAGTTTACTTTTATTTTTTTAGTTTATTTTATTTTTTTATTTTTTTATTTTATTTAGGTTTATTTATTTATTTTAGTTTGGTTTTTTTTAGTTTAGTTTTAGGTTTAGGATTAGGTTTAGGTTGATTTTTTAGTTTAATTTTTTTTAAGGTTTAGTTTTTATTCTTTATTTTTAGGTTTAGGCTTAGGTTTTTATTTTATTTTTTTAGGTTTAGGTTTATTTTTAGTTTATTTTATTTTATTTACATTTTAGGTTTAGTATATTTTTGGTTTAGGGTTCGGTTCTCTATTTTATTTAATTTTAGGTATTATTTTTAGATTTATTTTTTACGTTTAGGTTTTTATTTAGTTTTTTATTTTGTTTTATTTTTGATTTAGTTTTAATTTTATTTAGGTCTTTTATTTTTCAATTTTTTTCATTTTTATTTATTTTATTTCAGTTTATTTTTTATTTTTTATTTTAGTTTCTTTTTAGGTTTAGGTTTAGGTTTTGGTTTAGGTTTTAGTTTAGGTATTTATTTTATTTTATTATTTTCTTTTATTTATTTTCTTTTTAGGTTTTATTTAGTTTAGGTTTAGCTTTTTTGCTTTTTAGCTTTCTAGGGTTTAGGGTTTAGGGTTAGTTGAGGTTTAGAGTTTAGTGTTTAAGGATTGCGGTGTAGGGTTTAGGGTTTAGGGTTTAGGGGTTAGGGTTTTGGGTTTTGGATTTAGAGTTTTAGGGTTTATGGTTTATGGTTTGGGGTTTTTAGGGTTTAAGTTGTAGGTCGAGGGTTCAAGTTTTAGTTTAGGGTTTAAGCTTTTTGGTTTTTTTTAATAGAGAACAAATTAAGATTCAACACTTCTTTTTTTATTACATTAACCAGGTAACACACTTGGTTTTCTAAGAGAAAAGTAATGACATAGACAAAAAATGAGCATGCATAGTGCAAATCAAAGACCCTTGATAACTAGAACCATCTTTACTATAAAGACACAGTTCCACAAGTAGCAAATCAGATTGGTTGTTGTTCAATTTCTCCAGTTCCCATCAGAACCACCACAGCCTCTCCACTAGTGGGACCCACCATCATATCCCCGATCTCTCCCACCGCCACCACCACAGCTATAACCTCCATCTCCTCCCGTATATATACCATTACTACAACCTAACTCCATATCCACAAGCACCTCAGTTTCCCCACCACTTGTGATAGCGCCTCCCCTTTGCCTCCATCGTTAGATCTAAAGCGAACTTTGTTTGACATTGATGTTCCCTCAAGGTTTTGCCCATTCTTAGGGTTCAGATTTAGGTTTAGGTTTTTTAGGTTATAGGGTTTATGTTTATTTTTTAATTGATTTAGTTAGTTTAGGTTTAGGTTTAGGGGTTGGGGTTTAGGGTTTAGGGTTTTTAGGTTTAGGGTTTAATGTTTAGGTTTATGGGATTATGTTTAGGGTTTAGGGTTTATGATTAATACTTTTTTGGGTTTAGGGTTTAGGATTAAGGTTTAGGGTTTAGGGTTTAGGGTTTAGGGTATACGATTTAGGGTTAAGGGTTGTAGGTTTAGGGTTTTGGGTTTAGGGTTAGTTTTAGGGTTTTAGGTTTAGGGTTTAGGGTTTAGGGTTTAGGATTTAAGGTTTAGGAGTTTTTTATTTAAATTAAGTAAACCAATAGGTTTAGGTTTATTTAGTTTATTTTTTATTTATTTTAGTTTATTTTATTTTTTATTTTTATTTATGATTATTTTTCCTTTTATTTAGTTTAGTTTATTTATTTTAGTTTAGGTTTTTTATTTTAGTTTATTTTTTAGGTTTAGGTTTAGGTTTTGGTTTATTTTTTAGTTGAGTTTTACTTTTATTTTATTTTTTAGGTTTAGGTTTTATTTTTTATTTTTAGGTTTAGGTTTACATTTTTATTTTATTTTTTTAGGTTTAGGTTTTAGGTTTTTATTTTAGGTATATTTGTAGGTTTAATTTTTTAGTTTTAGTTTAAGTATATTTTTAGTTTATTTTATTTTATTTAGGTTTAGGTTTAAGTTTATGTTTAGGGTTTAGGATTTTTTTATTTATAGATTTTATTTTTAGGTTTAGGTTTTTATTTAGTTTTTATTTTATTTTATTTTTATTTTAAGTTTAGTTTTTATTTTATTTAGGAATTTTATTTTTTAGTTTAGTTTAGGTTTTTATTTATTTTATTTTAGTTTAGTTTTATTTTTTATTTTAGTTTCCTTTTAGGTTTAGATTTTTATTTTATTTTATTTTGGTTTAGGTTCCTTTATTTATTATATTTTAAAGTTTTATTTAGTTTAGGTTTAGCTTTTTACCTTATTAGGGTTTAGGGTTTAGGGTTAGTTGAGGGTTTAGAGTTTTGGGTTTAAGGTTTGGGGTGTAGGGTTTAGAGTTTAGGGTTTAGGGTTTAGGCTTTAGTGTTCAGGTTTTTGGGTTTAGGGTTTTATGATTTAGGGTTTAGGGTTTAGGGTTTAGAGTTTAGGTTTGGTCTTGGGTCAGGTTTTAGGTTTGGGTTTAGGGTTTTGGCTTTTTTTTTTAAGAGTGAAAAAATTTAGATTCAACATTTCTTTTCTTTTTATTCACACCAAGTTTTCTAAAACATAAGTGATGACATAGATAAAAAAGAAGAGAAAATCAAAGACCTAGATAGAACCATCTTTCTAAAGATAGTTTCATAAGCATATTGGATCGGGTTCTTTAGTTGTCTAGTTTCCCGAACCACCGGCCTCTCAGTAGTGGGATCCACCATCATATCCCCAATCTCTCCCTGCCACCACTATGGTTGTGCCCCCATCGCTCCTCCCACCTCCATACAATCCATTTGACCACCACCTCCATATCCACCAACACCTCCGGTTCCCCAACCATTGATGTCGCCTCGCCTCCTCTGCAAATCTAGATTGAGCCTGTTTGACGGTAATGTTCCTGCCACATCTGCCCATTCTTAGGGTTTAGGTTTTGGATTAGGTTTATTAGTTTATAAGGTTTAGATTTATTTTTTAATTTATTTAGTTACTTTAGGTTTAGGTTTATGGTTTGGGGTTTTGGGTTTAGTTTAGGGTTAGGGTTAGGGTTTAAGGTTTAGGGTTTAGGCTTTAAGGTGTAGTGTTTATCATTTAGGGTTTATGGTTTTAGGGTTTATGCTTTTACGGTTTAGGGTTTAGGATTACAGTTTAGGGTTTAAGGTTTAGGGTTGTAGGTTTAGGGTTTAGGATTTAAGGTTAGTTTTAGGGTTTAGGATTTAAGGTTTAGGATTTTTCTAATTAAGTGAATTGATAAGTTTAAGTTTTAATTTATTTTTATTTATTTTGTTTATTATTTATTTTATTTTTATTTATGTTTAATTTTTATTTTTTTTTAATTTAGTTTATTTATTTTATGTTTATTTATTTTAGTTTAGGTATTTTATTTATTTATTTTTTTAGTTTAGGCTTAGGTTTTTTAAGTTTATTTTTTAGTTCAGTTTTATTTTTTATTTTATTTTTTAGGTTTAGGTTTTTTTTTGTATTTTTAGGTTCAAGTTTACATTTTTATTTAATTTTTTTAGGTTTAGCTTTTTATTTTTTTATTTTAGGTTTATTTTTAGGTTTTATTTTTTTGTTTAAGTTTAGGTTTATTTTTAATTTATTTTATTTTATTCAGGGTTTAGGTTTAGGTATAGGTTTAGTATATTTTAGTTTTAGGGTTTAGGTTTTATTTATTATTTATTTTTAGGTTTTATTTTTAGGTTTATTTTTTAGGTTTAGGTTTTTATTTAGTTTTTATTTTATTATATTTTTAGTTTATTTTATTTTTATTTTAGGTTTTGTTTTTATTTTATTTAGGTTTTTTATTTGTTAGTTTAGTTTATGTTTTTATTTATTTTATTTTAGTTAAGCTTTTATTTTTATTTTTTTGCTTCTTTTTAGGTTTAGGTTTAGGTATAGGTTTTAGTTTAGGTTTTCATTTTATATTATTTTTCTATTTTATTTTGGTTTAGGTTCTTTTATTTATTTTATTTTTAGGTTTATTTAGTTTAGCTTTAGCTTTTTAGCTTTTTAGAGTTTAAGTTTTAAAGTTAATGGTTTATTGTTTAGGGTTTAGGCTTAATTTAGGGTTTAAGGTTTGGGGTGTAGGGTTTAGGGTTTATGGTTTAGGGTTTAGGTTTTTGGGTTTAGGGTTTTATAGTTTAGGGTTTAAGGTTTGGGGATTTTAGGGTTTAGTGTTTAGGGTTTAGGGTTTAGGTTTTAGGTTTAGGGTTCAAGTTTTAGTTTAGGGTTTAGGGTTTTTGGTTTTTTTAGAGAACAAATTGAAACATTTTTTTATTTCATCAACCAAGTAACACATTAAGTTTTCTAAGACACAAGAAACATAGATCTAAAATGAACATACATAGAGCAAATCAAAGACCCTAGATAACTTGAATCATCTTTACTGTAAAGACACATTTCCATAAGCAACAGATTAGGTCAGTCATTCCCATCAGAACCACCCCGGCCTCTTGAGTAGCGGGATCCACCATCATATCCCTGATCCCTCCCTCCACCATCACCACGGCTGTAACCTCCATCGCTCCTCCAGCCTCTATAACCACCACTGCTCCGACCACCACCTCCATATCCACCAGCACCTCCAGTTTCCCAACCACCACTGCGATAGCCTCCGCCTCTGCCTTCCCCTCCATCACCAACTCTAGACTGAGCCTATTTGGCGGTGATGTTCCTACCATCAAGGTTATGCCCATTCTTAGGGCTTAGGTTTGTTTTAGGTTTATTATGTTTTAGGGTATAGGTTTCTTTTTTAATTTATTTAGTTACTTTAGGTTTAGGTTTAGGGTATGGGGTTTAGGGTTTAATGTTTAGGGCTATATTTTAGGGTTTAGGGCTTTTGCATTTATGATTTTAAGGTTTAGGGTTTAGGGTTTCTTAGGGTTTAGGGTTTAGTGTTGTAGCTTTAGGGATTAGGGTTAGTTTTAGGGTTTAAGATTTAGGGTTTAGGTTTTAAGGTTTATGTTTTTTTTTTAAATTAAGTAAATTGATAGGTTTAGGTTTATTTGGTTTAATTAGTTGATTTTTTATTTATTTTAGTTTTTTTATTTAAGTTTATTTTTTATTTTTATTTAATTCAGTTTTTTTATATTAGGATTATTTATTTTAGTTTAGGTTTTTTATTTTTTTTTTTTTCTAGGTTTATGTTCATTTTTTAGTTGAGTTTTATTTTTATTTTATTTTTTTAGGTTTAAGTTTTATTTTTTTTTTAGGTTTACGTTTACATTTTTATTTTATTTTTTTAAGTTTTGGATTTAGGTTTTTATTTTAGGTATATTTTAAGTTTTATTTTATAGTTTAGGTTTAGGTTTATTTTTAGTTTATTTTACTTTATTTTAGGTTTATGTTTTACATTTGGTTTACTTTATTTTAGGTTTAGTTTTATTTATTTTAGTTTATTTTGTTTATTTTATTTTATTTTAGGTTTAGGGTTTTTTTTTTATTAGTTTAGGGTTTAGGTTTAATTTTTTATTTATTTTTAAGTTTATTTTTTAAGGTTTAGGCTTTATTTAGTTTTTATTTTATTTTATTTTAGGTTTATTTTATTTCTATTTTATGTTTATTTTTTATTAAAGCTTTTTATTCCTAAGTTTATTTTATTTTTTTAGTTTAGTTTAGGTTTTTCTTTAATTTATTTTAGCTTATTTTTTTTTTAGGTTTGGGTTTAGGTTTTTAGGTTTTTAATGTTTAGGGTTTAGGGTTTATAGTTTAGGGTTTAAGGTTTAGGGTTTTTCGGGTTATTGTTAACTTAGGATTTAGGGTTAGTCTAAGGTCTACGGTTTAGGGTTTAAGGTTTAGGGTTTAAGGTTTAGGGTTTAGGGTTTAGGGTTAGGGTTTTTAGGGTTTAGGCTTTATGGTTAGTTTAGGGTTTAGGGTTTAGAGTTTTAGGGTTTATGGTTTTGGGTTTGGGGTTTAGTGTTAAGGTTAGGGTTTAGGGTTTAATGTTTTTTAAAAATTAAGTAAATAGATAGATTTAGGTTTATTTAGTTTATTTTTTATTTTATTTAGTTTAGATTATTTATTTTAGCTTAACTTTTTTATTTTAATTTAATTTTGTGTTTATGTTTATTTTTTAGTTTAGTTTTGCTTTTATTTTATTTTTTTGGCTAAGGTTTAATTTTTTATTTTTAGGTTTAGGATTAGGTTTTTATTTTATTTTATTTAGCTTTTTATGTTAGATTTATTTTTAGGTTTTATTTTTTTAGTTTACGTTTAGGTTTATTTTTAGTTTTTTATATTATTTAGTTTAGGGTTTAGGATTAGTTTATTTTAGGTTTAGGTTTAGGTTTCGTTTATTTTAGATTAATTTATTTTACTTTAGGCTTACATTTATTTTAGGTTTATGTTTTTTTTTAGGGTTTAGGGTTTAGGGTTTAGGGTTTTGGATTTAGGGTTTAGGGTTTAAGGTTCAAGGTTTCAGGGTTTAGGGTTTAGGGTTTAAGGTTTAGGCTTTAAAGGTTTAGGGTTTAGGGTTTAGGATTCTAGGGTTAGGGTTTAAGGTTTAGGGTTTAGGGTTTAGGGTTAGGGTTTTTTTTTATTTTTTGAATTTTTTTAACTTTTATTTTTTAAATTAAGTAAGCTAGTAGGTTTAGGTTTATTTAGTTTATTTTTTATTTTTTTACTTTATTTTATTTTTTTATTTTTATTTAGGTTTATTTTATTTTTATATAGTTTTGTTTATTTATTTTAGTTTAGGTTTTTTTATTTTAGTTTATTTTTTTGGTTTAGGTTTAGGTTTTAGTCTATTTCATAGTTTAATTTTTTATTTATTTTTATGTTTAGATTTTATTCTTTATTTTTAGGTTTAGGTTTAGGTTTTTATTTTATTTCTTTAGGTATATGTTTATTTTTAGGTTTTATTTTATATTTTAGGTTTAGGTTTATTTTTAGTTTATTTTATTTTATTTATGATTTAGGTTTAGGTTTAGTATATTTTAGGTTTAAGGTTTGGTTTTTTTTTGTTTTTTTTTTAGGTTTTTTTTTAGGTTTTAAACACTACCATTGTCGATCCCAAGTCCGGATGTGAAAAGTGGAGGGTTCGTTAGGTAGGAAACAAGCATAAAACTTGTCGAAATAATCATGACATGAATCCTTTAAATCATTGTGATTAAGGTCTTGGAGTATTTGTATGAAACGAATCTGATGAAAATGTGCTAGCCATTGCATGTCGGGTGTAGTGTTAAATAAGCAAGGTTTCCCACATTATGGATGGATGCTGGCAAAGAAGTTATTCCATGAAACTAGAATTAGGTTAGGATCTTGGAATATAGGTACCCTTATAGGTACATTAATGGAATTAATAGATATTATGGTTCATAGAAAGATAAATATTTTATGTGTTCAAGAAACTAAATGGGTTGGGGGAAACGGCCAAGGTGATTGATAATTTAGGTTTTAAACTTTAGTTTTGGTAAAAGTCAAACTAGAAATGGTGTAGGTATGATTATAGATAAAGTTTGAAGGATAATGTTATAAATATTAATAGATGGAGATAAATTATAAAGATTATTGTTGATACTAAGATTATCAATGTTATAAGTGTCATGCTCCTTAAGTAGGTTTGGAGGTAAGCAGAAAATTTTGGAATGAATTAGGGATTAATACATAAGATACCTCTTGAATAAAAGTATTTATTGGAGAGATTTAAATGGACATGTTGACAGAGGGTTAGAATATTTTAAAAGTATTCACGGTGGTTATGGATTTGGGTGACTAATGAAGAAGGTATATATTAGATTTTGCTTTAGCTTATGATTTTGTAGTTGCTAACACTTTATTTAAGAAAAGAGATGAACATATTATTACTTATAAAAATGGATCTACTAAAACACAGATTGATTATTTTCTGATAAGAAAAATAGTTTGTTTAGATTGTAAAGATTGTAAGGTCATTCCAAGTGAAAATCTAAGTACCCAACATCAATTGTTAGTTTTAGATTTTAAGAAGAAAGATTGTAAGAGAAAAAATAAACCAAATTATTCTCCTAGAATTAGATGGGGACACTTAAAGAACACAAATAAAAATATTTTTAAGAGCAAGCTACAAGAGATTAGAATTTGGGATGTTCATGAGGAAGCTAACATTATGTGGGAAAAAAATAGCAAGTTAAATTAAGCAACTTGCTAAAGATGTGCTTGGAGAATGAAAAGGAAAAGCTTCTTTTAATAAGAATAGTTTGTGGTGGAGTCATAGTGTGCAAGAAAAGATAAAAAATAAAGTATTATTATAAAACTTGGTTTAGATGTAAAACTTAGAAGTGGGAAAGATATAAGTCGCTTTAGAGATTCTAAGAAAGCAATATATGATGCAAAAAAATTTAGCTTTTGTGATTTATACAATAGATTAGATACCAAAGAAGGTGAAAGATGTATGTATAAGTTAATAACCAAAGAGATAGGAGAAGTAAAGACATAGTTCAAGTGAGGTGTATTAAGGATGAAAATAATAAAATGCTTTTTTAAAAGGATATTGAAAATAGGTGGATGAGGTATTTTATAAACTTTTCAATGAAGGATCTATAAAATACGATTGATTTTAACAACCTTAATACCCTAAACAAAAATAGAATTTCATTTTATCATCATAGTAAATCAGAAGTTAGTGAAGCTTTAAAGAAAATGAAATGTGGAAAAGTAGTAGAAGGATAATATTCCAATAGAAGTGTGGAAATGTTTAGGAGATCAAGGAATTTCTTGGCTTACAAATCTTTTTAATGTCCTTTTAAAGACTAAAACGATTCCAGATGAGTGGAGAAAGAGTTTGTTGGTTCATATATTTAAGAGTAAAGGTGATGCACAAGAGTATGCAAATTATAGAGGAATTAAGTTTACATTAAAACTATGGGAGAGAATAATTTAAGTTAATGTGATAAGTTTCTCACAATCAATTTGGTTTCATGCGAGGTAGATCTACTATGGATGCTATACATTTGTTAAGGGGTTTAATGGAGAAGCATAGAGAAAGTAAGGAGGATCTACATAAGATATTTATTGATTTAGAGAAAGCTTATGATAAAGTTTCAAGAGATGTTCTCTGGAGAGTTCTAGATCAGAAAGGAGTTAATATTGGTTATATTCAAGTCATTAAGGATATGTATACTAGAAACTTACTTGTGTCCAAACATAAGGAGGATTGACAAAATATTTTCCTATTTCAATTGGATTACATCAAGGATCAGCTTTAAGCCCTTATCTTTTTTACTTTAGTTTTGGATGTTCTTGCTAGGCATTTATAAGAAGATGTACCTTCATGCATGTTTTTTGCTGATTACATTCTTCTTGTTGATAAGACTAGAGAGGAGTCCAAAGCTTGAATTATGGAGGTTAACTAGAGTCTAAAGGTTTTCGTTTAAGTAAATCTAAATGAATATATGAGTGTAATTTTAGTTGTAGAAGTTCTAGTGGTAGTATGTTGTGACATTAGGTGAACAAGTCATTAATAAGAGTGAGCGTTTCAAATATTTAGGCTCTATTGCTCAAAATGATGGTGAAATAGATGGAGATGTTATTAGTAGAATTCAAGTTGGATGGTTGAAGTGGAGGAATGCATGACTATTATGTGATAGAAAAGTTCCATAAACTTAAGGAAAAATTTTATAAGATGGTTGTAAGACCACGATGACTTATGGTAGAATGTTGGCCAATAAAGAGAAGCATACTATGTTAAGTGTCTGAGATGAGGATGCTTAGGTGGATGAGTGGCTTTACTCTTAGAGATAGAATGTAAAATGAGTATATTCAGGAAAAAGTTGGAGTAGCTCCAGTGGTAGATAAGATTAGGGAGAGTGGCCTTAGATGGTTTGGCCACATAAAGCGTCGGTCATCTGATGACCCGGTTAGGAGAGTAGATGCATTAGATTTTCCTTATTTTAAGAAGGTAGAGGTAGACCTAAAAAGACTTGGTTAAGATGTATAAAAAATGATCTTAGTATACTTGATTTAAATGAGAATTTGACACATAATAGGACATAATAGAGAGGAAGGATTCATGTAGCCGACCCCACCTAATGGGATTAAGGCTTGTTGTTGTTGTAGGTTTTATTTTTAGGTTTATGTTTTTATTTAGTTTTTATTTTATTTTATTTTTAGTTTATTTTATTTTTATTTTAGGTTTAGTTTCTATTTTATTTGGTTTTTTTATTTTTCAATTTAGTTTAGGTTTTTATTTATTTTATTTCAGTTTAGTTTTTATTTTCTATTTTAGGTTCTTTTTAGGTTTAGGTTTAAGTTTAGGTTTAGTCTTAGGTTTAAGTTTATGTTTTAGTTAAGGTTTTTATTTTATTTTGGTTTAGGTTCTTTTATTTATTTTATTTTTAGGTTATATTTAGTTTAGGTTTAGCTTTTTATCTTTTTAGGGTTTAGGGTTTAAGGTTAGTTGAGGGTTCAGGGTTTAGGGTTTAAGGTTTAGGGTGTAGGGTTTAAGGTTTAGGGTTTAGGTTTTAGGCCTAGGGTTTACGCATTAGTTTAGGGTTTAGGGTTTTTAGTATTTATTAACAGAGAATAAATTTAGATTCAACATTTCCTTTTTTGATTTCATTAACTAAGTAACACACCAAGTCTTCTAAGATACAATCAACGACATAGATAAAAAATGAGCACGCATAGAGCAAATCAAAGACCCTACATAACTGGAGATGTCTTTACTATAAAGACATAGTTCCATAAGCAACAAATTGGATTGTACATTTTTTAGTTTCTCTAGTTCCCATCAGAACCACCTCGGCCTCTCAACTAGCGGGGCCCACCATCATATCCATGATCTCTCCCTCGCCACCATTGAACCTCTCCCTTCTCTAACCCACCACTTCGATTAGCACCTCCATTTCCCCATTGTGATAATCGTCACCTCCATGTTGACTCCATCATCTAGAATGAGCTGTTTGGCGGTGATGTTCTGTGAATGGGGTTTAAGTTTAGGTTTAGGTTTATTATATTTTAGGGTTTATTTTTATTTTTTAATTTATTTAGTTACTTTAGGTTTAGGTTTATGGTTTGGGGTTTAGCGTTTAGGGTTTAGGGTTAGAGTTTAGGGTTTAGGGTGCAGGGATTATGGTTTTGGATTTAAAGTTTTATAGTTTATGCTTTTAGGATTTAGGTTTTAGGATTAGGTTTATGGTTTAGCATTTAAGGTTTAGGGTATAGGGTTTTTTAGGGTTTAGGGTTGTAGGTTTAAGTTTTTTGGTTTAGGGTTAGTTTTAGGGTTTAGGGTTTAAGGTTTAATGTTTAGGGTTTAGGATTTTTTTTTATTTAAATTAAGTAAACCAATAGGTTTAGGTTTATTTAGTTTATTTTTTATTTATTTTAGTTTATTTTATTTTATTTTTTTATTTTTTTATGTTTATTTTTTTTTTTATTTAATTTAGTTTATTTATTTTATGTTCATTTATTTTAGTTTAGGTTTTATTTTAGTTTATTTTTTAGGTTTATATTTAAGTTTATTTTAGTTGAGTTTTATTTTATTTTAATTTTAGGATTAGGTTTTATTTTTTATTTTTTAGGTTTAGGCTTTTTATTTTTATTTGTTTTTTTTATTTTTTTATTTTATTTTTTAGGTTTAGGTTTAGGTTTAGTTTTTAGGTTCTTATTTTAGGTTTAATTTAGGTTTTATTTTCTAGTTTAGGTTTAGGTTTATTTTTAGTTTATTTTATTTAATTTAGGGATTAGGTT
Organism: Cymbidium sinense; assembly: GCA_021442155.1. Taxonomy (NCBI): domain Eukaryota; kingdom Viridiplantae; phylum Streptophyta; class Magnoliopsida; order Asparagales; family Orchidaceae; genus Cymbidium; species Cymbidium sinense. Next base: position 207,982,169 of record CM038214.1, read on the forward strand.
TAGGTTTAGGTTTAAAATATTTTAAGTTTAGGGTTTTGGTTTTATTTTTTTTATTTATTTTTAGGTTTATTTTTCATGTTTAAGTTTTTATTTAGTTTTTATTTTATTTTTATTTTGTGTTTAGTTTTTATTTTATTTAAGTTTTTTATTTTTTAGTTTAGTTTAGGATTTTATTTATTTTATTTTATTTTAGTTTTTATTTTTTATTTTAGTTTCTTTTTAGGTTTAGTTTTAGGTTTAGGTGGTTTAGTTTAGTTTTTTATTTTATTTCATTATTTTATTTTACTTTGGTTTATGTTCTTTTATTTATTATATTTTTTGGTTTTATTTAGTATAGATTTCTTAGTTTAGGGTTAATTGAGGGTTTAGAGTTTAGGGTTTAAGGTTTGGGGTGTAGGGTTTAGAGTTTAAGGTGTAGGGTTTAAGTTTTAGGGTTTAGGTTTTTGGGTTTAGGGTTTTATGATTTAAGCTTTATGGTTTGGGGTTTATAAGGTTTAGGGTTTTGGGTTTTGGGTTTAGAGTTTAGGTTTTATGCCTAGGGTTCAAGTTTTAGTTTAGGATTTAGGGTTTTGGCCTTATTTTTAAGAGAACAAATTCATTCAATATTTCTTATTTCATTTTAAGTAACACACCAAGTTTTCTAAGACACAAGTAATAGATAAAAAATCGCATAGAGCAAATCAAATACATTAGATAACTAGAAATCTTTACTATAAAGACAGTTCCATAGCGACATGTCATGATTTCTTTAGTTTGTTTAGTTACCATCAGAGCCACCCTAGCCTCTTGAGTAATGGGATCCACCATCGTATACCCGATCTCTCGCTTTGCCACCACTATGACTATAACCTCCATCGCTCCTCCTACCTCCATAACCACCACTACTTCGACCACCATGTCCATATCAACCAACAGCTCCAGTTCCCTGACCACCACTCCGATAATTGCCACCTCCATCGTGGCCTCCTTCGCCAGATCTAGATTGAGCTTGTTTGGCTGTTCGCCATGGTTACATTCTTGGTTTAGGTTTATGTTTAGGTTTATCAGGTTTTAGGGTTCAAGTTTATTTTTAATTTAATTAATTATGTTAGGTATAGGTTAAAGATTTGGGGTTTAGGTTAAGGGTTTAGGCTTAGGGTTTATAATTTAGAGTTTAGGGTTTAGGGTGTAGTGTTTATGGTTTAGGGTTTATGATTTTAGGGTTTATGCCTTTAAGATTTAGGGCTTATGATTAGCGTTTAGGGTTTAGGGTTTTTTTAAGGTTTAGGGTTTAGGGTTGTAGGTTTAGGGTTTAAGGTTTAAGGTTAGTTTTAGGATTTAGGGTTTAGGATTTAGGATTTAAGGTTTAGTTTTTTAATTAAAGCAGTTTAGGTTTATTTGGTTTATTTTTTATTTTTATTTATGTTTATTTTTTATTTTTATCTAGTTTAGTTTAATTATTTTATATTTATTTATTTTAGTTTAGGTTTTTTATTTTAGTTTTAGGTTTAGCATTAGGTTTATTTTTTAGTTGAGTTTTATTTTTTTAATTTTTAAGTTTAGGTTTTATTTTTTATTTTAGTTTTATTTTATTTTAGGTTCAAGTTTGGTTTTATTTTAATTATTTTTGGTTTAGGTTTAGGTTTTATAATTTATTTATTTTAGGTTTATTTTTAGGTTTAGGTTTTTATTTAGTTTTTTATTTTATTTTATTTATTTTTTATTTATTTAGGTTTAGTTTTTATTTTATTTAGATTTTTTATTTTTTAGTTTTGTTTAGGTTTTTTATTTATTTTTTATTTTAATTTTTATTTTAGTTTTTTTTTTTTAGGTTTAGGTTTAGGTTCATTTTTAGTTTAGGTTATCATTTTATATTATTATTTTATTTAATTTGGGTTTACTTTCTTTTATTTATTTTATTTTTAAGTTTTATTTAGTTTAGGTTTTAGGTTACTTTAGGGTTTAGGGTTTGGGGTGTAGGGTGTAGGGTTTAGGGTTTAGGGTATATGGTTTAGGGTTTAGGTTTTTGGGTTTAGGGTTTTATAGTTTAGGGTTTAAGGTTTGGGGTTTTTAGTGTTTAGGGTTTAGGTTTTAGGAGTTCAAGTTTTAGTTGGGTTTTAGGGTTTTGGTTTTTTAATAGAGAACAAATTGATTCAACATTTTTTTTATTTCATCAAGTAACACACAAGTTTTCTAAGACATAGCGATGACATATTTCTAAATGAGCACACATAGAGCTAATCAAACTAGATAACTAGATTGTATTTGTAAAAGGCAGATCCATCCAGCGGATCGGATTAATTCTTGTTTCTAGTTCTCATTAGAACCACCTCGGCCTCTCGAGTGGCAGGAACCACCATTATATCCCCGATCTCTCCCTTCATCAACACTACGGATGGAACCTCATGTCCTCCTATTACCACCTCCACCTCCATATCCCCTTTTTCCTCCACCACCTGCGATAGTCCCCTTACCTTTATATCTAGATAAAGCCTATTTGACGGTGATGTTCCTTCCGTTAAGGTTCTACCCATTCCTAGGGGTTAGGTTCGATTTAAGTTTATAATATTTTAGGATTTAGGTTAATCTTCTAATTTATTTGGTTACTTTACATTTATATTTAGGGTTTGGGGTTTAGGGTTTAGTGTTTAGGGTTACAGTTTAGGGTTTAGGGTTTAAGTTGTACTATTTATGGTTTAGGTTTAAGGGTTTTTGGGTTTATGCTTTTAAGGTTTAGGGTTTAGGACTACGGTTTAAAGTTTAGAATTTTTTAAGGTTTAGGGTTAGTTTTGGGGTTTAAGGTTTAGGATTTATGGTTTAGGGGTTTATTAAAAAAAAATTAAGTAAACTGATAGGTTTCAGATTATTTAGTTTATTTTGTTGATTTTTTATTTATTTTAGTTTTTTTTTCATTTATGTTTATTTTTATTTTTATTTAGTTTAGTATAATTTTGGTTTAGGTTTTGGTTTTGGTTTTGGTTTATTTTTTAGTTGATTTTTATTTTTATTTTATTTTTTAAGTTTAGGTTTTATTTTTTATTTTTAGGTTTAGGTTTACATTATTATTTTGTTTTTCTTGGTTTAGGTTTTAGGTTTTTATTTTAGGTTTTATTTTTTTGTTTAGGTTTAAGTTTATTTTTAGTTTAGTTTATTTTATTTAGTTTAGGTTTATGTTTAAGTTTACCTTATATTAGGTTTAAGTTTTATTTATTTTAAGTTTATTTTAAGTTTATTTGAGGTTTAGGGTTTAGGTTTTATTTCTTATGTATTTTTATGCTTCTTTTAGGTTTAGGTTTTTATTTAGTTTTTATTTTATTTTGTTTTAGGATTATTTTATTTTTATTTTATGTTTATTTTTATTTTATTAAAGTTTTTTATTCTTATGTTTTTTTAATGTACTTTAAGTTTTTCTTTATTTTATTTTAGTTTATTTTTATTTTATTTTTAGGTTTAGGTTTAGGTTTTTGATTTTTAGGATTTAGGGTTTAGGGTTTAGGGTTTAGGGTTTAGAGTTTAGAGTTTTGGGTTTAGGGCTTTTAGGGTTTAGGGTTTGGGGTACTGGTTTAGTCTTAAGGTTTAGGGTTTAGGTAGTGTGGGTTTAAACTTTAGGCTTTAGAGTTTAGGGTTAGTTTAGGGTCTAGTGTTTTGGGTATAAACTTTAGGCTTTAGAGTTTAGGGTTTAGGGTTTCATGTTAGGGTTTTTAGTGTTTGAAGTTTAGGGTTTGGGGTTAGTTTAGGGTTTAGGGTTTATGGTTTAGGGTTTAAAGGTTAGGGTTATGGTTAGGGTTAGTGTTGACGGTTAAGGGTTTAGGGTTTTGAGTATAGTGTTTTTTTTAAATTAAGTAAGATGGTAAATTTATGTTTATTTAGTTTATTTTTTATTTATTTTTGTTTATTTTATTTTTTATTTTTATTTAAATTTATTTTTTATTTTTATTTTGTTTAGATTATTTATTTTAGTTTAGCTCTTTTATTTTAGTTTAATATTTAGGTTTATGTTTAGGTTTATGTTTATTTTTTTTATTTTTTTTTAGTTTATTTTTTGGCTTAGGTTTTATTTGTTATTTTTAGGTTTAGGTTTAGATTTTTATTTTATTTTTTTAGGATTAAGTTTTACCTTTTTATTTTAGGCTAATTTTTAGGTTTAATTTTTTAGTTTACGTTTAAGTCTATTTTTAGTTTGTGTTATTTTATTTAGTTTAGGGTTTATGTTTAGGTTTAGGTTTCATTTATTTTAGTTTAGTTTATTTTAGTTTAGGTTTAGGTTTATTTTATTTTGATTATTTTAGGTTTAGGTTTTTTTTTTAGTTTAGGGTTTAGGTTTTTTTGTTTAGGTTTTAATTTATTTTTTATTTTATTTTATTTTATGTTTATTTTACTTTTATTTTGCATTTAGTTTATATCTTATTAAGGTTTTTTATTTCTAGGTTTATTTTATTTTTATAATTTAGTTTAGGTTTATATTTATTTTATTTTAGTATATTTTTTATTTTTAAATTATTTTATTTTATGTTAAGGTTTAGGTTTATGTTTTCATTTAGGTTTAAGTTTTAATTTAGGTTTTTATTCTATTATATTATTTAATTTTATTTAAATTTAGGTTTTCTTATTTATTTTATTGTTTAGGTTTTATTTAGTTTAGGTTTAGGTTTTTAGGTTTTTAGGGTTTATGGTTTAGGGTGTAGGGTTTGGGGTTTAGCATTTAGGGTTTAGGGTTTAGGGTTATAGGTTTTAGGGATTATAGTTTAGGGTTTAGGGTTTGGGGTTTAGGGTTTAGGGTTTAGGGTTTTAGTGTTTAGAGTTTATGGTTTAGGGTTTAGGGTTTAGGATTGTAGGGTTAGGGTTTAAGGTTTAGGGTTTAGGTGTTAGGGTTATGGTTTTTTTAAAAAATATTTTTTATTTTTTAAAATTATGTAAAGTAGTAGGTTTAGGTTTATTTAGTTTACTTTTTATTTATTTTAGTTTGTTTGATTTTTTATTTTTATTTAGGTTTATTTTTATTTTTATTTAGTTTATATATTTTAGGTTTATTTATTAGGTTTCGTTTATTTCTTAGGTTAGTTTTTATTTATTTGTTATTTATTTTATTTTTAGGTTTAGGTTTTAATCTTTATTTTTATGTTTAGGTTTAGGTTTTATTTTATTTTATTAGGTTTATGTTTATTTTAAGGTTTTATTTTTAGTTTAGATTTAGTTTTGTTTTTAGTATATTTTATTTTATTTAGTTTAGGCTTATGTTTAAGTTTACTTTATTTTAGGTCAAGGTTTTATTTATTTTGGTTTATTTTGTATATTTTATTTTTGCTTTAGGTTTAGGGTTTTTTTCAGCTTAGGGTTTTGGTTTTATTTTTTATTTATTTTTAGGTTTTTCAGGTTTTTTTTTAGATTTAAGTTTTTATTTAGTTTTTATTTTATTTTGTTTTAGGTTTATTTTATTTTTATTTTATGTTTATTTTTATTTTATTAAATTTTTTATTCTTAAGTTTAATGTATTTTTTTTAGTTTAGTTTAGGTTTTTCTTTATTTTATTTTAGTTTAATTTTAGTTCATATTTTATTTTATTTTTAGGTTTAGGTTTAGGTTTTTAAGTTCTTAGGGTTTAAGGTTTAGGGTTTAGGGTTTAGAGTTTAGAGTTTATGGTTTAGGGTTTTTAGGGTTCAGGGTTTAGCCTTAACTTAGAGTTTAGTTATATTTTAGGGGCTAAGGTTTAGGCTTTAGGCTTTAGGGATTAGGGTCTAGGTTTAGGGTTAGGTTTTTAGGGTTTAGGGTTTAGGGTTTAGGGTTAGTTTAGGGTTTAGGGTTTAGATTTTTAGGGTTTGCGGTTTAGGGTTTAGGGTTAGGGATAGAGTTTAGGGTTTAGTGTTTTTCTTATAAATTAAGTTAACGGTAGATTTAGGTTTATTTTGTATATTATATATTTATTTTAGTTCATTTTACTTTTTTTTTATTTAAATTTATTTTTTATTTTTATTTAGTTTATATTATTTATTTTAGTTCAATTTTTAGGTTTAGGTTTAGGTTTAAGTTTATTTTTTTGTTTAGTTTTATTTTTATTTTATTTTTTTGGCTTAGGTTTTATTTTTTATTTTTTAGGTTTAGGTTTAGGTTTTTATTTTATTTTTTTAGGTTTAGGTTTTAGCTTTTTATTTTAGGTTAATTTTTAGTTTTTATTTATTTAGTTTATGTTTAGGTTTATTTTTAGTTTATTTTATTTTATTTAGTTTAGGGTTTAAGTTTAGTTTATATTAAGTATAGGTTTAGGTTTCATTTATTTTAGTTTAGTTTATTTTAATTTAGGTTTAGGTTTAATTTATTTTATTTATTTTGTGGGATCCAGAAAATTCACGACCTCTTTGAAAAAGGAAAGAGTTGTTTAGGCGTGATAATTTCGAGAAAGCGGATGAATAGTAGATAAGACTACCAGAGATTTCGTTCTCATTTGGTGAGAACTTTTATATCACTGGTTTTGGGTTTCTATGGCAAGCCCTATAGTTAATTACCCTCCCAATAGAGAGCACTTTTCGATTAAGTATGAATCGTTAAAGAAACGAATATATAATTGCATTGAGTGGAGCTTAGAACTTATGAAATTTATTATTTTAACTTAAAACTTTTGTGGGGAACGATGAGCCGATGAAGATCCCATGGTTTAGTCATCCGGTTTGTCACGATCCACAGCTTAGTCGAGAGGTTGTCGACCCAACCTGACCGAAAGATCCTTGTCAGCAACACATGGGTTACGTCATCCAAGGTGTCCTTGTAGACCTGGGGTGGAGTTTGTCTAAGGGGACAAATATAAGTCAACCTTAGCTAACATAGGCTTTTTGACCAAATACATTACATTTCACGGCTCAAAAAGCGTTGGGGAACATAATTTGGCGGAAGTGGCCAAATAGTGGTGCCATATCGTGGCGAACCACCCGGTCAGAGGGCTCAAGTCGTAACTGCCATTTATGTGGTGCCATATGTGGCCATGCGGACAGGACACGGGCGTCATTCGACTTTAGGAATATTTGAGTGTGAAGGTAGTTATGTATTTAATTTGACATTGGCTCTTTGTGAGCAAAAGTTTCCTTAATTTGTCACCCGAAGACAAACAATTACGGAGGGGTGGATTTATGTTATTTATTATTTTTAGTTTTAATTTAAATAATTAATTTTATTTTTTTGTGTTATTTTCTTTGAATTTTGATCATTTTATGATTGATTTTAGATTTGAATATATGATCATTTATCATTGAAATCTTAATTATAATTACCCGATCCTAGGGTTAATATCAATTGATAGACTTGTCTACTCAGGTTTCTCTGAGGATCGGTCTAAATTCATTATCTCAAGAAGTATAATACTTCAAAACCTTGTCCACTCTAGTTTGAACATAGAGGATCGGGTTTGGGACTTTTCTTCCTGAGAATTTGAATTTTAGAAGCTATGTTAGTTGGTTCATATCTTGTATCATATGACAGAATTAGCTTCTCAGATATATTAATTTGAAATTCTTATAATATCAAAAAAATTTTAGGTTTTGTTAACCCGGACCCGATCCGAAGACCAAATCGAGATTATGTAGCATCTGTTCTTTTGTATTTGACTTAATATTTACTCCAACATGCATACGGATATCTGTTCTTTGAAAATTGCATGGACATTAAGATGTCTAATGTTGAAGTTTCGATGTCAAATTTTGATTTTTGAGTTTTGTTAACCCGGACCCGGTCCTAAGACCAAACCGGGAAGTATAGCGTCTGTTCTTTTGTTTCATACCTAACTTGCACATGTCCCTATTGTTTGAACATTTCAATATACATACGAGTATCTGTTCTTTTAAAATGTTGTATGGACATTAAATGTCTAATTGAAATGTAGGTTCAATTTGCAAGTTTAGGTTTCAATGTGACATTTTTGGGTTTTGTTAACCCGGACCCGGTCTGAAGACCCAACCGGGAAGTATAACATCTGTTCTTTGGAAAATATGATATGCATATTATTTTGGCCAAAGCCCCAAATCACGGTAGATTTCAATATGACATTTTGGGTTTTGTTAACCGGACGGTCAAGACCAAACCGGATCATGTAGCATCTGTTCTTTGGAAAATATGATATGCATATTATTTTTGCCAAAAGCCTTTATGTCACAAATCAGGTAGATTTCAATATGACATTTTGGGTTTTGTTAACGACGGTCAAGACCGGGATTATGTAGCATCTGTTCTTTTGAAAATATGATATGCATATTATTTTGGCCAAAAGCCCCCCTTTTATGTCACAAATCAACGTAGGGTTTCAATATGACATTTTGGGTTTTGTTAACGGACGGTCAAGACCAAACCGCATCTGTTCTTTGGAAAATATGATATGCATATTATTTTGGCCAAAAGCCCCTATGCACAAATCAACGGGGTAGATTTAGATGACATTTTGGGTTTTGTTAAGGACAGTCAGACCAAACCGATCATGTAGCATCTTCTTTGGAAAATATGATATGCATATTATTTTGGCCAAAAGCCCCTTTTATGTCACAAATCAACAAGGTAAAGGTAAATTATTTTGGAAGCCTATTTGATCAAATATAAAGTGATGGGCCTAGAATGAATTTAGGCATTTGATTTAGGCTAAAAGCCCTTTCTTTATGTGGCAAATCAACAAACATAAAGAGGCTAAAATAATCATTTTTGAAGGCCCATATGATCAAATATAAAGTGATGGGCCTAGAATGAGTTTAGGCGTTTGGTTTGGGCTAAAAACCCTTTCTTTATGTGGTAAATCAGCAAACATAAAGAGGCTAAAATAATCAATTTTGAAGGCCCATATGATCAAATATAAAGTGATGGGCCTAGAATGAATTTAGGCACTTGATTTGGGGTAAAAATCCTCTCTTTATGTAATAAATCAGCAAAGAAGAGGGATGAAATAAATCATTTTGAAGGCCTATATGACCAATCACCCATAGCCCATTTATTTCTCTTGATAAGGGAGAGGGAAATATAAAAATATGAGTAGATGTCATATGTCATTTAAAAGAGGCAAGTGGATTAATTAAAATCCACCTCCTTCACATGCAAGCTCATGGCAAGTTGGGGGGACAAACTCATTAAATTTATTAAGGAGATATGGCAAAGACTTTATTCCTTTTTCAAAGAAAGTGATGAGAATGCACAAGGGCATGCCACATGTCCATGCATGTGCATGCAATATAACAAATGGCATTACATTAGATAGTTTCCTTGCATGCAATTTATGACGAGGCACGCGTGTTGCCATAAGAATAGGTGGCAAAAGGAGAGGGCTAAGGAAGCCTATAAATAAGAGGGGATTTCCCTTTCACAAGGTACTTACATTTTCTACTCTCCTTTTCTCCCTTATACCACAAGTTTAGGTTCTTTCAATCTTGCATAAAGGGTTAAGTTGTGTCACATATACTTGTGAGTTTCTTTTCTAACTTAACCATTTTTTTGATATCTTGTTGATATATGTCATGTCATATGGTAGATTTAATTTATTTCATATGTGTTTGCTTTAAGTCTTCACTATGTCTCATGTATGTATGTAAATCATGGTGGGAATGACAAGTAAAGTAGGAGAGGTATTTATGTTTGAGCATATGTCTAATGTGTATTCCATAACATATCAAGCTAGATAGAATCCACTTTATGTCATACTTGCCATAAATATGATAGCTTTCATTATATGGAGATTGAAGCATGAGTATTCATATATAACCTAAAGAAGCATTTTAAGCCAACATGTTAACCTAAGCATTTCATCCTTTCTTTTCTTTCTACAATTTTTAAAGAAAATTTGGCGACCTCTCGTCATCCATCCTTTTTGGGGGTAGGTCTTCCCACGCCAAGAAAGGCGTGTATGGTGTGGGACGCGAATTATTTGCCCACCATGAAAGGCGTATGGGTTCAGACATTTCCGCGTTGGAACAGCGTAGCAGTACTTATAACAACAGATTTGCACGTTGGAACAACATGAGCAGTACTTATATCTAAGTTTTCCGCATTGGAACAATGTGAACGGGTACTTATAGAATAGAGCAATAAATTTGCATTCACCTGTATATGAAATTAAAGTACAAGCATTTATGTGACATATTCCATCTCCTTTTTTTATTTTAAAAATTTCGGCAGCATCCCGACATCATCCCTGCATAGGGGGCTACTTCGGGGGACTAGGTCTTCCCACCATACCAAGAAAGGTATGTATGGTAGGTGTCATGAGACACCGAATTTATTTACGCCAAGAAAGGCATGGGTTACAGACATTTTCTTATCATGTTGGAACAACATGAGTAAGTACTTATAGCAATAGATTTCCCTGCCACATTGGAACAATGTGAACAGGTACTTATCACAGGTTTCCTTGCTGTATTGGAACAATATGAATGGGTACTTATAACATAGAGCAATAAATTTGTATAGGTGTAGAACAAAATAATCAAAATTTACAACAGCCTCCCGGCTCTCCCCCCACAAGTGGGGGTTGCCATGAGAGACTGGGCCTGCCCACCATGTCAAGAAAGACATGTATAGGTGTATGTCGTGAGTCACTGCGACCAAAATTTTGATAGCATAGCATTTTCCTACCATGTTGGAGGGTATGGTAGTCACAAATTTAAAGCTCACATTTGCATATAAACAAAAAGAAAGCTGCCTGCATGTATATTTGATTATGAGCATAATAATCAAAATTTACAAACCTCCGCTCTCCCCTCACAAGTGGGGTTGCCATGAGAGGCTGACCTGCCAAGAAAGGCATGTATAGGTGTATGTCATGAGAGACCGCGATCGAAATTTTAATAGCATAGCATTTCCCTACCATGTTGGAGAACATGGTAGGTATTTATATCACAAATTTAAAGCTCTCATTTGCATATAAATAAAAGAAAGGCTGCATTTATACATTTGATTAGAGCATCAAAATTTACAACGACCTCCGGCTCTCCCCACAAGTGGGGTTGCCATGAGACGCCCACCATGCCAAGAAAGGCATGTATAGGTGTATGTAGGTGAGACAATTTTGATAGCATAGCATTTCCCTACCATGTTGGAGAACATGGTAGGTACTTATATCACAAATTTAAAGCTCTCATTTGCATATAAATAAAAGAAAGGCACGCTTGCATATACATTTGATTAGAGCATCAAAATTTACAACCTCGCTCTCCCCCCCAAGTGGGGTTGCCAGATTGCGCATGCCCGAAAGGCATGTATATGGGTATGTCTGAGACAGCCAAAATTTTGATAGCATAGCATTTCCACCATGTTGGAGAACATGGTACTTATATCACAAATTTCAAGCTTGCATATGAAAGAGGCATTATATAAAATTCCTTCATAGAAATCAATTGAAGCAAAGTAGGCGTGAAATTCATGGGAGAACAACAAATAGCATGATATTTAAACCATACATTCCTTATCGATTTTCAAACTTCAAATAAAGGAATTTTCAGCAAACATCACATCTTTAGATAGCAAACTAATTGATTTCCCCTTACATAAAATAAATTTCAGCATGCTTTATGCCTCTCTAAACAACAATAGTTTTCCCCTTTCATAAAATACTTTCAGCATGTATCATACACATTAAACAAATCGATTCAATTTCTCTCTAGTGAAAATATTTTCAGCATGCATTATCCCTTTAGAAAAGCCAATCGATTGATTTCCCCGGTAAAATAATTTCAGCAAGTATTGCATCATGCCTTTAGACAACAAAATGATCTAATTTCCTCTTAGCTAAAACCAATTTCAGCAATTTCCCCATATGCAGAAATTTTTTTGCAAGCAACATACTTACTAACCAATGAAACAATACAACTTCCACTTGATTTCAGAAGCATAGACATCCATAGAACATATCAAGCATCATATTAGGGCCTAGGATTTAAGCCATGTAATAATTTGAAAACCCTCTTTAATTTTAGATTTCAATCCAATCATGTGCAAGAGGCATAATATGTACCATTTCTCCTAGGAAATCAATTTTTGAGCAGAACAAATGAAATATATAGAAATAGCAAACAATATAATATTTGGGCCATACATTATCCCAAACTATTTTCAAGCTAAATATAATGAAATCCATGAATAAAATGAGATTTGGGCCATACATCATCCCAAATCCCTAAAGGAAAAGCATAATCCCAAGCATAAGATATAACATATTTAGCAAAACCCTAACTTCCAAAGAAACTGCATAAGAATAAGCTTAGGGTTTGAGAAACAACACGGAGGTTTGAATGCTAAGAGGAAAGGAGAAAAGGGGTTTAGGGTTGGTAACCCTCGATTTTCCATTTAAGCTTCACGATCGGAAAGAAAGAGAGGAGGTCGCCTGGAAATGCGTGAACTTGAGAGAGTGAGGAGGAGATCTGTGGGGAGTTCGGCCAGAGGAGAGGAGAGTCGAATCACGGAGAGGGAAACAGTGCCACGAGAGCGAGAGAAGTCAAATCAAAGAGGAGAAATAGGAAGCATGGAAGAGAGCGTGAGAGATCATGAGGGAATATGTGAGCTTAGTCGAGAGGAACCGAGAGCGCGAGAGCGAGAGGATCGTGAAAATGGAGTCAACGGCGGATAAACCCTCACATTTAAACATGCCTCCTGAACGATTGCTGAGCGCGAGTTAGGTAAAGATTTAAGAGGATTAAGATATTAGGCTAATATTAATCCAGCAAATTAATATCATTTCACATTAAATTTTATGGATTTACTTTATGCAATAAATCTAACAATATGGTGTCAATTTTAGTTGTGTTTGTCGAACCGGGCCGATCAATTTCGTGATGGAGGCATTGGTTTCGCGTCGGATGTAGAAATTAGGTTTAAATTATGCGCGATAGCATTGAGTGATGTCCATGCACACTTTGATCGGTCTGGAAGGCGTTGTTTGATAGAATTCGCGTTTGGCGATAACGGTGTGATCAATTTGAGAGGAATTCGTTAGACATTTGGAGCTTCGACTTTGATATGCGTGTAATTTCATTAAAAATTCAATTTTAATTATTTGATTGATCCTTAATTGATTTGATACTTTCCCATTTAATTAATTTTGATGCTTTTCGGCGCATTATGAAGTCGAATTTTCAAATCAAATTGAATTTAATTGATTTTGATTGTGATTAGGGCATTTAACCTCTATGTCATTTACTTAATTTTAAATGACATATAGTTGTAGGTCAACAAATGCCCCCTAACAAACATGGTGCGTGCATGGAGCAGACCGTGTTTGTTGTACGGGATCTTTTCTTCTCTTCTTTTCGTGGGATTTATTTGGTCATCATATGTCAGACAAGGGAACATTCTTCTTGTCTCATTTCCATTTTCTTCTTCTTTCTCCCTTTTCTTTTTTTTTTATTTTGTAGTCATCATATATTTATATGTTTGCTTTTGACTTCTTACAAGAAAATGTTGGAGGAGATCACCGGTTTGCCTTAGATGAGCCCAGGAGGGGCTATATGGTCTATGATTGATTCACATGACCCCTGATAACGTGGACATTTTGAATGACTGAGCAAACCTGATATATCTTAGAGCGTGATATATTTGAACTTCTTCACGCGTTCTCCCTTCAGTTGTTACGAAGAACATTCCAATTAATCCCCAGAATGGGTGTATTCGTCGGTAATCTGAGAGTATAATCCTTTGATAGTAGTTGATCGGGTGAGTCACGGTTTATGTGAAATTCTTCAACCAGTGCGTGACATCATCGAGCAAGCAGGGCAATCACTTCTTGAGTCATGACAGCTGAGTCCACCTCATTAGAGTGGCCTCGAGACTTGTAGGCCAAATTCATGGTCCAGCAAAGGGTATGTTGCTTGGGCTAGATACATTCTTCGAGCTCATAAGGACATTCTAAAGGCGGCTGGTGTTTATAACACAGTTTATGCTTCCATGCTCGATTTTAGTAAGATTCCTTCTTCTTGTGAGGCTTTATAGTTCTAGGATCGGAATAACAGTGGATCGGACCAAGAACCCAATTACATTGAATGACTTGCGTGCTGAGCCTTCCTATTTATGGAAGTCGCTGAAGAATATATTCCTCTCGAGCATGATTTTTCAGACCCCTAGATGGGAATATAGGGATGATTCTACCCTATTTACGAAGTTGTTTAATCATTATCTCAACTTACGAGCTACCGAAGCTATCCATGCTCAAAGCATCATGCCTATGGAGATCTGGATGTAGCTTTCTAAGAGAGGATAGCTTATTACCTCTTTCGCTCATTATATGACCCTTCAAATGGGTGTGTAGTTTGCGTCATCTATCGAGGATATTGGAGCCTTTCTTACCACATGGACATTTTTCTCCATCCCATCCGTGTATGGACGGACTTGTTTTAGCCGCCTTTAGTTACTTGTTGTGTTCTTTCTCGCCTATATCAAAGGGATCTATCCATTCCAAAGACATTATTGGCAAAGTAGGATCCCGAGGTGACTTGGCTCCTCCCATCCTGCTAGATGTATAGGGTTTTAAAAATTATTTGAGGCTAGCAAACTTGAGTTTCATGATTTGTCCTACCTTGGCAATACATTCATGCTTGATTCACATTCATGTCAAGGGGCCGCTATCTTGAATGCCCTTCATATTTCTTAGAAAGGAAGTATCCAGAAGTCATGCAATTGTCACAAGCCTCCTCACCTTGGAGCAGAGTACGCCTATTTTTCTTTGCCCCTCATCTAGTTATTGATAGTTTCGTCGTATCAATTCAAATTACAAATTTACCTTAGCCTAATGGAGGTAGATATTGTGGATGGATTGACCATGAGGCGATGCACTTTAATTCATACCACAATTCTTGCCAATTTACTTTATTAGCATCGCTCTTATGTTAAGATTTCGCTTCAATTATTTAGAAGGATATCAACCTAACAGATTTGGATTTTTGTAACCGCTTATGAAGCAACTTCATTCCGTGTGTTACCGACGCAAATGGATGTCCTCCGCTAGATTATTTTCCATTGATATGGCTTCACTTACCCGGTTTGGTACAAACTCAAAGTTCCGTCCGGTCCCTCTTATACGAGTTATTTCTGAGCTTAACTTGTACGCTTATCGATTTTGATGGAGCTCGTAAATATGAACGACAAGTGTGAGACATGGAGCCTCAGGGCAACAAGCAATCGCAAATTCTATAGAGGTATGATTTTCTATGTCTCTTTATTTAACCCTTTATTTAATTCCTTTAAGCCCCTTTTATTCTAACATTTTATGTTTATATTTTCTCGTGTGATATGAGAGGATCGAATCAACGGAGAATAGGTTCACTTCAGCGGACTGAGAACCTTCCGTAGTCATGGAGGTACCATCTTCATCTCATCGACAAAGACGCCCCATGAAGATCCTCCAAGAGCTTCAAGACAAAGAGCCCCATTCCAGATGCCTCTTAACTCGGGAAGCAAATCAAGAATGTCTGTAGCATGGAGCCGATTTCCTTTGGGGATTTTGAGTTGACTTTCAGCACGGCAAGAGTTACCCTATTATGTGATTCCATTTGAAGATTTTGGGATCTTGGCTAAGCAATTGAACCTCTTGCTCCAACCACTATGCCCTTTTGTGGATCAAGTTCCTTATATGGATTTCTTTCTATGAAACATCAGAATAGAGATCGAGTATGGTGGGACTTCTTCCATACCTCAATGATGAATGATAGAGGCCATAGAACCGTCAACCACCGCTCGAAGAGGAGGCCTCAAATCAGGCCTTTGACTCAGGACGTAACTCCCTCCTCTTTTTTCTCAAATATAACATTACATTTCCTTCTTACTATCTTATTCTCTTCCTCTCTCCTTTTTTTTTTAGCGTCATGGATCGATGAAATCCATTGGAGGCATGCATCATATGCGGACTCATGCAATGAGCATATTTATGAGGAGAACATGATTTTCTTATGTGAGCTGATTTCTTAGTTGGACCCTGGCTCACCAATATCACTCGACCACTTTTCAAGAGATGCAAATACCGCTTAGACTTCTTGGCTCATTTGATTGAAGAGGAATTGCCTTTGGGAGACTTTATGTCGAGGCAATTTTTAGTCACAAATGAAGCCCTGCATAATTCATCACAGTTTCATTGTCAAGCCGAGAGATTGATGCAGTGACTTTGCTCATGATGAATTTGAAAAGAGCTCCTGACTTTAAGAGAACTTGTGGTGAGTCTGTGACATTGGTGCTTAAATTGAAAGCATCACTACTAAGATTCAAGCCTCAGAGGGAGCTTAAGCATTCGGTGTCATACAAGAGACCATAGGGATTAAGAAGATTCTGCCGAGCTTGAGAGCACGCTTCTATCACATTGTGCTATGGTCGATCAAGCGACTCCAGTCTTAGAGATTTAAAAGCCGGAGGCTTTGGCTATTATTATTGATCTCGCCTTAGAGACCTACTCGTCACCTTGATATTTTCTCTTTGTGTCATCTCATATACTGTGCAATTTTCATGAATAAAATCTAGACCAACAATCATGTTGTTCCATGATTTCTCTTAAAAGGTTTAATGGTCTATTCTAAAAATCCCATTGGTTTTACGCTGATCTATGGACTTGATGAAGTTGAGAGATGAGAAGAATGTCTTCGGTCCCATGCTTTGTGCTTTGACGGACTTGTTGAAGAATTTCATCTCAACTTTGGGATTTTATTTCCTTTGGCTTTTCTTGACTTACTTGATGGAGTTGATGAGAAAAATGTCTTATCCATGCTTTGCTTTGATTTGTTGAAAATTTCATCTCAACTTTGGGATTTGATTTTGTGCTTTTTGTGCCTTGGGGATTTGATGGAGTTTATGAGATAAAATGTCTTCAACCCAAAGAGAAAGAAAGCCCCTGCCTTACCAGAACGCCGATACTTTACTATAAAATTTAAAAAATGCCCCTGCCTAATGGGGATTTTATTTTTATTTTGGAAATGCATTCATGTGTTACAAGAGAATTTCCAATGAAAATTTTCATAAGTGTTTTGACAATAAAGATTCTCAAATGCGATTTGTCCAATCACACTTTCATGTGTAATATTTCTTTAAATGACCGCTGATTGGCGGCATTGGTCTTTCACCTTGAAGTCAACGAGTGATAGTTCTCCGTATACCTTTTCAATAACAAAAGGTCCTTCCCAATTAGGTTCAAATTTACCGCCAATTCTGTGATGAGGGATGATTGGTCTTCTCAACACCAGGACCAATTCTCCTTCCTAAAAAGCTCGAGGATGTACTGTATGATCGAATGCTCTGGACATCTTCGCCCGATAAACTTCTAGATTTTGCTGAGCTTGGAGCCTGACCTCATCAAGCGCATCAAGCTCTTCCATCCATAGACGAGCATTCTCATCTTGGGTAAGATTTTGTTGAATGGCTACCTGAGCAAGGTAGTTCAACTGAGTGGCAAAACGCTTCACCAAACACTAGTGCATGGGGTAGACTTTGTAGAGTTTTGTAAGTGGTAAAGCCCATAACGCTTCCACAAGTTGGTATGCCACCCCTTTATTTTTGTGAGAATTTTTCTAAGCAATTTGACTAGTGTTTTATTAAATGCCTCGCCAAGCCATTTGCTCTGGATTATAAATTGATGAATATCGCCAATCAATCTTATGTCGAAAATTTATAAACTTTAGTACTTTTGAAGGTCGAATCATCCGAATGATTCTGGGTACACCAAATCTATAGACAATATTGTGGGTAAAGAAGTTAGTCACCTGTTCAGCTGTAACTTCTTTAAATGGTGCAGCTTCAGCCCACTTGGAAAAGTAATCAGTGGCTGCTAAGATGAAGCGGTGACCAGCTGATGATGGCGGATCAATTGGTCCAATTACATCTGTCCCCCAGCACTCAAATGGCCAAGATGCTATCGTTGGATGCAACGGATTTGGAGGCTGATGAATTATGTTACCGTGCATTCATGGCATCTCTTGGCATGATTGATACAATATTTTACCATAGACGGCCAATAATATCCAATTCTTTTAATTTTGAAAGCCATTTTAGGACTGATTGGTGCACCACAAAGTCCTTGATGGATTTCAACAATTACTTTGTTGGCATCTTCTATTCCCAAACATCGCCACATCCGTTCAAGGATCTACGATAGTATTGCCAACATAAGCATATAATCAAGCCTTTTCTCAAGAGTACCTATCGACTTATTACTTGGCAATTTTCCTTCCTTGAAGTAGTCGAAGGGTTGTCCGCCTTCTCTCTATATAAGGATTTCATTATGGTTTTAGCACTTCCTCGTTGAGGTCTTTCATCCGGAATGGTTTGAAGCTTGTCTTGTTGACTTTGAGAAGTAATTTGTAAGGGAGTGTAAGGAGCAACATGAGCTGCACCCTGTTGATTTGTGTTTGATGACCCCTCTTCCAACGGGGATTTTAAATTTATCGGCTCTAGGACTCGACGAGTGCACACACTAATTAGTATGTAGTCGTCATCATCCATACTCGCCATTTCTTTAACTAATTTAGCTAAGCAGTCTGCTTTGCTATTCCTAGCTCTGGAGACTCGAGTCATAATGACATTTGAATTTGCTTCATAAGCTCGAGAACTCGTGATAGGCCAATTCAAGCTTGTTGATTTTGTAAAGGCCCAACACTTGATTGATGATGAGTTGAGAATCGCCATAAACTTGCGATTTTGGACTCATGGAAATGGCTTTCTAAACCCGCCACCAACGCTTCATATTCTCGCTTCTGTTGGTTTGTGTTGAGTTAATTTATAAGAATGTCTCACCACCTTCGTGTGTGATCAAGATGAGACCGATACACCGAGCCTTTGGGAGATTTGAGGGTTGAGTGTATCTAATGGACTAAGCTCCATCAAAATACAATTCCACATTTGTTGCTTTTTTCTTTCATATATGTGCATGATTTGCTCATCGTGAAGATCATCATTAAGCAATGAGTCACGGATGGGATGAAGAAGAAATGCCGCTAATTTGCCCCTTCACCGCTCGGGTACATATGTAATATCAAATTGTAATAGAAGGACAACCCATCATGCCAAGTGACATGTCAACGTTGGTCTTGTCATCAAGAACTTCAACGGATCGATCCTTGAGATCAAGGTAATTTTATGAGATAGCATGTAATGACGTAGCTTTTGGGGAAAAATTAACGTCAAACAATGCTTCTCAATTGGAGAATAACGTGCTTCCGCTCCTATTAGTCTTCGACTAATATAGTATAGAGCATTCTCCTTTCCTTCATCATTATGCTGCGCCAACAAAGCACCTAGAGATTCCTCCAGTGCTGCTGTGTACAAGATGAGAGGCTTTCCTGGGATTGGAGCTGCAAGAATGGGTGGGTTCAACAGATATTTCTTGATACTGTCGAAGGCCTCTTGACATTCTTCGTCCCACTTGAAAGGAGTATCTTTCTTCATTAATTTTGCAAAGGGTCGACATCCGCCATTTGAATATAAATCTTCTAATGAATGCTAGATGTCCTGTGGAGTAAGTTGACTAAGACTCCTCGAGGAGGCATTTTGACAATCGCTTTGATTTTGTTGGGATCGATTTCAATCCCTCCACGGCGCACAACATATCCAAGGAACTTTCCAGAAGAGACTCCAAAAGCACATTTGAGAGGATTCATCTTGAGATCATATTTTCTGATTCTTTCAAGGACAATCCTTAAATCATCGAGATGATCTTTGCGATCTATACTCTTGACAACGAGGTCATCAACATAGCACTCTACTTTTTGATGAATCAACTCATCAAAGATTCGTCATAGCTCTTTTGGTATGTAGCTCCAAAGATTCTTCAAGGGCATGATCAGATAGCAATATATGCCAATTGGTGTCCTGAATGAGGTATGCTTCTCATCTTCAGGAGCCATCTTGATTTGATTGTAGCCTGACGATTCATCCATAAATGAGAACATGTGGTTTGAAGTGTTATCCACTAATAGCTGACGAAGGAAAGTCATCCTTTGGACATGCTTTGTTTAAATCAAGTCGATACGACACGAATCACCATTCTTCTTTTTCACGGGACAATATTAGCTATCCAGATATTTTTCTTCTCGAATAAAACCAGCTTCAATGAGCTTCTTGGTTTCTGCAATTACCTGTTCTTCAACCTCCAATCTCATTCGCCTAGAGGCTTGCTTGACTGGTGATATATCTGGCTTAATTGCTAGTTTGTGAACCGCTATATCAGGGGATAAGCCCGGCATTTCAGCATATGTCCAGGCAAAGCAGTCCCTGAATTCACAGAGCAAGATTTTTAATTCTTCCACTTTATCTTTGAAGTAGCACCGATGAACGTAGGGCAAGGATCCTCCGGTTCCCAAATTAATTTCTTTAAGTTCATCCATAAGAATGCCTCCCACCACCATCTTCAAGCTCTCCGGTCCGCTTCTACTTCTTCATTATTCGTGAGACTAACATTAAGAATGACATTCTCATCTTCATCATCACTCTCAACTTCTATTCCTGTTATAGCGTAATGTATATTCTTGGACTTGTCTTGATGAAACCAAGGCCTTTGGTAGTGTGTTTATTTCTCTTACCAATGGTTTGAGAACCTTTTGGGTACCACATCATTTCAAAGAGCTTAGTCCTTTGCTTACTGCCCAGCTGGACCCCATGTTTTGCATTAGTTTTGCATCTTTGAGAGTAATATTTTGGTATCCTTGTGGGCATAGCTTCTTCTTCTTTAGATAGTTGCATTACCCAATCAGATTCTCTCGACACCCCTCTGATTTATAAAAGCTTCCCGCCCGTGTTTTCCTGTGGAGAGGAGGTCACCGCCTCGACTTTGTGAGTTTCTCGAGGGGTGATTTCTTTAAAATGTTGGGAGGAAGAGTGACTGTGTAGTCTCACGATGGATCTATGATTGTTTTAAAGTAGTGCATTGCACCTTACCTTCAAAAGTATTCAACTCATAATCGAGTCAAAATTTTTTTCTTCGAGCTTTACTCAAGAGTCATGCACCTTTGGATTTAGAAGGAACACATTCATCTTCTTCTTCAAGATCACCGCATGAGGGACGTTGTTATTGATTTTGGACTGTTCTTTATATCCCTAGGAATATTTGGAACAACCTCTTTTCTTTATTCATTTTATCTTCTCCCTTCTTCTTAACTTGTTCTTTATGGGTCTGAAGTAGATGCAGTATTTGCTAGTTGTTTTGTTAGCTTTGATTCCCTCGGAAGGAAATAACTGGCATCTTGATAAATCTTCATTTCATGCACCAAAAGGTTGCATGTCACCCACAATTTGGCATTCTTCTCCATCCTTTGTATATTTCATACATTGATGCAATGTAGATGGGACAATGCCATACTTATGAAGCCATGGTCGCGTAAGGGGCTCAAATGAAGTATCTGATCGATCACATGAAATTTAGCTTCTAAAGGTCTCCAAATTTAAGAGGAAGGACGAATGACCCGATAGTTTTCCTTCTCATTGAAACCTTGAACCATGACTTTATCTCATCCCATGTTGTACATCTAGAGATAGCCATCTAAGAGTTCTCAAATTCATAAGATTCACGGAGGAACCGGATCAATTAAGATCCATGTATAATTTCATCACTTTCATAATATGAGGGCATCAGGTCATTGGCATTAGATCATCTTCAAAATGTGACGGTTGGAGGCTCTTGAACATGCAAGGTCTCTAGACGCTCAAAGAAAATATGCTTCAAATTTTCCGCTCTTTGAGAGCTTCAATTAAGGTGTTACGGAGATCTTCCTCGACATTAGTGCTTCAGATACACTAAGTCGCTAGAATTTTCCTTAGATGGGATAGAATATTGTAGTCGATCCCTTTTGATGAAGGCTTCTTATTTGAATCCTTAGGATAACTCTTCATTGACTTCAATTTCTTTTTCCTTTTTTATTCATCGCTCTCTTGGGATGGTAGCACTGACCACTTCTCAACTGCTTGAGCTACTTCATTTGCATCTAATCTTCGATGACTCTTGCTTCAAAGATTCTCTACCCTGCCTAATGATAGACTAGAAGATTCGTAATCACCGCTTTATATTTTTATGTTTGTTGATATGGTGAGCTCGTTCATCTTCATCCGGGAGAGTTCCTCTAAGTCGTCAACCTCATGCATCATCAAGCAAGACTCAGGAAGTTCTTCAGCTTCTTCCCCCGCTTCTTCATTGATCTGAAGATTTGTAATGAATTTTGCAAGCGTGATAGGTCGCCTTTTGACAGATTGTATAATCTTCCATATTATTGATGATCTTTGTTACGCATGACCATCAATAGTAAACATTTTATGCTACTATCTTCTTTCTTTTATTTAATTTATTTTTCGTTGCGTTTCTTAGCCTTCCTCATGTATTTGGCTAGGCTATCTTTTGTGAGATGAACTAGCCTTCCCATAGCTTAGGTTTTGTCTCAACTCAAGTATGGGCTCAAGTGGTGATTTCCACTGAATACCTGGAATGCCTTCCAATTATTTCAACATTTTTACAGTCTTTTAGAGATGCCGCCATCCTTCATCATCGACGCCTTCGCCTTTATCATTGCTTGATAAATCGGAGATGATGTGATTACTTTGGTGGATTCTTTCCTCGGACGCACCAATACACTGTCCGATAATGTGAATTCTCCATTTCTATATTTTCTCTAGCCAATCTTTGAATGTAACAATCTTCTCAGATGGCGAGCACCCGATATGGAAATTAGATTATCTCTTGTCTGCCTCTTCAGTCTTTTACACTCGTAGTTGGAGACCTACTTTGAGTGCATGTTTAAACAATTTGGCCACTTTCCCTCTTAAAAGAATACTCTTTGTTCGCCTTTTCTTTAGGTCGGGGCCATTGAGTCATTCGCTCCTCTTGTTTGCTTTGGTCGCTCACCTTCACTGATGAGGTACATCATTACCTCCAAGTATGAGCTTGGGTTGTGGAGCAGGATTGAATGACTACCTTGATTTTTTCTTGATAGTGTAGCCTTTCTTTGTCTACGCTATAGACTAACTTACCAGATCCTTCTTGTATGAGGTGAAATGTGTTTCACCTTTCTTGTCCGAGCTTTTGCTCTTTGAATTTATCTTGTCCATCGAGCGGATAAATTTAATTTCTCAAATTTAGCCATCCCCTATCAAGTAGCTCTTGAAATGTGGTAATTGAAGCCATGCAAAGATAAGGCACCATCTTATCATCGATGTTGCCCATCAGCAGTTGGATCGCATGCTCTTCTTCTAATTGTTGTTCACATTTCATACTCATATTTCACCAACGCTGCAATATATCGTAATCGATCTCTTTTCTTCCTCTTCTCAAGAGCGAATTGTTGTCTTTTTTGATCTACAATAACCTTTTAACGGTAACATGTTTTCAAGTTCGCAAAAGTCTGACCGAAATAATTGATAACTGCAAGATACCATTCGAAGTACAGTTAGACTACTTGGCGAATTAATAATATTATCATTACCTGTTGCCGCATGATGCTTTGGGCTAGATCTTTGTTTGGGATTACCATTTTCAAAGAGATTAAATTTTGGCATTGAATATCCCTTTGGGTATGGAATTTGATCATACTCAGGATATGGGCTTTGCTTACTAATTTTTTTGCCCGCGCTATAACGACTTTGATCTTCTCATTCAAGATAATATCAAGTTGAGGCATCCGACAGATATAGCTTGTATATTACGAAGCGAGTTCGGTGACTCATTTATTTCAATCCTCAGCTCAATTTAGACCCTTGAGAGATCAAATTTATTGGAGGATTATGGCATTCTTTGGAGGATTGATGATTATTTGGGGACAGTCTTTGGACTGCGCGATATTTCTGCATTTGCATCGCATTCATCATCTCACTCATTTTCATATTCAAAGCGATTTCTTTATCTTTGGCTTTCATCGGCGAATTTGTCTTTCCTTCTAGTAGTATCGATGAAGGTGGGATTTTCTTCCCTTTCTTCTTCCTCTTCTTGTTGTTCCTCTCACGACTCGGAGGATGCTTCCTCTTTGAACATTTTGTTGTTCTTGAGGGTTGAGGAGTACTATTATGCGATCTATGTTGATATTGGCACATGATGGCTCACCGACTTGTTGCACCATATACACTACTTGATGGTTGCCTCCTCCTCTTCTTCATCCTCTTGGACACAAATTTTAGATTGGCGTCTCCAATGAACTTCCAATTCCAAGTGTGGAATCAAAATTTCTTCAGTTAGAGGGCTTCGATCGAAGTTAACCTCCTCTTGATGGGATGGAGTTAATTGATGATGAGATCCCCGGAGGATTCTCCAAGGTGTCATATTCTTTATCATTGGGGCCCTCTTTAGGCTCCCATCACGTAGATTTGAGTTTGGGCGGATCTCTGGGAATTCACACCAGATGTCACGCCATGGCTTTGCTCTAGAGCAATTTCTTTTTGAGGCCTAGTCCTCCATATCTGCTTACCTTTCCACCGGAACCTTTCGGCGATGGATTCCTGGACACGCGGTCCAAGTGTCACACCCCGATGTTCACCGTGTGGGACATGGATTGGTCGGCGTCCTGGCATTGGAGTTGCGGGATGAGGTCTCCTTGGAGGAGCAGTTCTAGCATCTTTGATAATAGGACCTTGGTATTTTCTTTTCATCAGTCCTCTCTCCTTGGCAACTTAGAGAACCCGTGCACTGCGAGATATAGTTTGGGTTTCCTTGGGAGAGGCGAACTTGTGTGGGGTCGGAAAATTTGAGAGTGGAGTTCGTTTAACCCACTTAAGGTTGTCAAACCGATTGGGTGGGACCACTCCTTCGGTTCCTATTGGTTGTCTGATTGGTGCCGCATAATGTTGAAACATAATTTCTTCTTTTCTTCTTTGCCTCCGGCTAAGCTTGCCTCCAGATGAAGAAGCTTCAGCATCATACCTCCCCGGGGTGAATGGTTCAGCTGGCTGGATTGCATTATTTTGAGGGACAAAAATAGACCGTCCCGATGCCTCTTCATGATTGGTGTCTCCAAGGGCCTCTCAAAGGCGATTGTTTCTTTTGAAGTGACCCTACTGTAGGGTCATAACTTGGCCTTTTAGAGATTGCGCACATGTGCGAGGATGAGTTTACACGAAGTTGAGGCCTTGCTCATTCAAGATGGTGGGAAATCCATGCTACCAAAGCGGATGGTAGCTCCGGTGCTTCCGACATTGATGACATTGTTAGCCAAACGGATGTTGGCCAGAGTAACGATTGAGATGTGTTCAGTGCCATCTAGGGTTTAAAGGTAAAATTAGCAATTAAAATAAGCGCACTATCACCTTACTTCCAAAAAAAAAATATAAGATAAAACAGGCTAAGCATATGCACTAAATAAAATCTCAAATGACTTAAGACTTTGAGTAGCAAGCTTTTAAGTTGTCAAGTTTAACTTATCATTTCCCATTTCATTTTCATTTTATTTTTTTATATTCCACTGCAATTATAACTTAGATTTGACTAGCCAAAGATGGAAGAGAAACCTATCTCCAATGGTCGTAATCTGGGATCAAAATTCACCGACCTCTTTCGGAAAAAGGAAAGAGTTATTTAGGCGTCGGTGATAACTTCAGAAGGCAGATGAATAGTAAATAAGACACTACCCAGGGATTTCATTCTCATTTGGTGAGAACTTTTTATATCTGGTTTCGGGTTTCCTATAGGCTAGTTAATTACCCCTCCCAATCGAGAGAGCACTTTTGATTAAGGCTAGTCTGAATCGTTAAAGAACGTATATAATTGCGTGAGTGGAGCTTAGAACTTATGAAATTTATTATTTTAACTTAAAACTTTTGTGGGGAACGATGATAGATCAAGATCCCATGGTTCCGTCATCCGGTCATGTGATCCCCTGGTCCGCAGTCGAGGAGGTAGTTGACCGAAGGATCCTTGTCGACAACACATGGGTTACGTCGTCAAGGTGTCCTTGTAGACTGGGTGGAGTTTATCTAAGGGGACAAATATAAGTCAACCTAACATAGGGCTTTTGCCCAACCAAATACATTCTACATTTCCGCACTCAGCAAAGCCGTTGGGGAACATACTGCGCGCGTAATTTAATGGTGCCATATCATGGAACCACCCGGTCGGCTCGGTCGTCCCGCCATTTATGTGGTGCCATATCGCGGTAAAACCACGCAGACAGAGGACACGGGTCACGTCCTTACGGGCTTTAGGAATATTTGAGTGTGAAGGTAGTTATGTATTTAATTTGACATTGACTCTTTGTGAGCAAAAGTTTCCTTAATTTGTCACCCGAAGACAAACAATTGCGGAGGGGTGGATTTATGTTATTTATTATTTTTAGTTTTAATTTAAATAATTAATTTCATTTTTTTATTTCTTTTTTTTGTGTTATTTTCTTTGAATTTTGATCATTTTATGATTGATTTTAGATTTGAATATATGATCATTTATCATTGAAATCTTAATTATAATTACCCTTCGATCCTAGGGTTAATATCAATTAATAGACCACTACACTGTGATTTTCTGAGGATTGGGTCTAAATTCATTATCTCAAGAAGTATAATCCTTCAAAACCTTGTCCTCTAGTTTGAACATAGAGGATCGGGTTTGGGACTTTTCTTCACGAATTTGAATTTTAGAAGCTATGTTAGTTGGTTCATATCTTGTATCATATGATTAGCTTCTGGATATTATTAATTTGAAATCTTATAATATCAAAAATTTTTTGGTTTTGTTAACTGGACGTCGAGACCAAACCAGATTATGTAGCTTCTTTTGTATTTGACTTAATATTTACTCCATGCATCTGATATCTTCTTTGAAATGGACATTAAGATGTCTAATGTTGAAGTTCGATGTCAAATTTTGATTTTGAGTTTTGTTGACCCATCTGACCAGCGGGAAGTATAACGTCTGTTCTTTTGTTTCATACCTAACTTGCACATGTCCCTATTGTTTGAACATTTCAATATACATACGAGTATCTGTTCTTTTTAAAATGTTGTATAAACATTAAATGTCTAATTGAAATGTAGGTTCAATTTGCAAGTTTAGGTTTCAATATGACATTTTGGGTTTTGTTAACCGGACGTCAAGAAGACACCGGAAGTATAACATTTGTTCTTTGGAAAATATGATATGCATATTATTTTGGCCAAAAGCCCCCCTTTTATGTGACAAATCAACAGGGTAGATTTCAATATGACATTTTTTGGGTTTTGTTAACCCGGACCCGGTCCGAAGACCAAACCGGGATCATGTAGCATCTGTTCTTTGGAAATCTGTGGATCCGAAAATTCACCACCGACCTCTTTCGGAAAAAGGAAAGAGTTGTTTAGGCGTCGGTGATAATTTTAGAAGGCAGATGAATAGTAGATAAGACACTACCCAGAGATTTCGTTCTCATTTGGTGAGAACTTTTATATCTCGGTTTCAGTTTCCTATAGCAAGCCCCTAATTAATTACCCTCCCAATCGAGAGAGCACTTTCGATTAAGGCTAGTGAATCGTTAAAGAATGAGTATATAACGGTGAGTGGAGCTTAGAACTTATGAAATTTATTATTTTAACTTAAAACTTTTGTGGGGAACGATGATGGCAGATCAAGATCCATCATCCGGTGATCCCAGTGCGCTTAGTCGAGGAGGTAGTCGATAACCGAGGATCCTTGTCGACACACATGGGTTACGTCGTCCAAGGTGTCCTTGTAGACCCGGGGTGGAGTTTGTCTAAGGGGACAAATATAAGTCAACCTTAGCTAACATGGGGCTTTTTTGCCCAACCAAATACATTCTACATTTCACAGCTCAAAGAGCAAAGCCGTTGGGGATCATACGGGTTGCGGCCGTGACCATAATTTAGTGGTGCCATATCGTGGCGAACCACCCGGTCGAGAGGGCTCAGTGTAACCGCCATTTATGTGGTGCCATATCAGCGGCAAAACCACCGAGACAACGTGCCACGTCCCTTTAGGAATATTTGAGTGTGAAGGTAGTTATATATTTAATTTGACATTGACTCTTTGTGAGCAAAAGTTTCCTTAATTTGTCACCCGAAGATAAACAATTGCGGAGGGGTGGATTTATGTTATTTATTATTTTTAGTTTTAATTTAAATAATTAATTTCATTTTTTTTATTTCTTTTTTTTTGTGTTATTTTCTTTGAATTTTGATCATTTTATGATTGATTTTAGATTTGAATATATGATCATTTATCATTGAAATCTTAATTATAATTACCCTTCTCGATCCTAGGGTTAATATC
Source organism: Cymbidium sinense (assembly GCA_021442155.1). Taxonomy (NCBI): domain Eukaryota; kingdom Viridiplantae; phylum Streptophyta; class Magnoliopsida; order Asparagales; family Orchidaceae; genus Cymbidium; species Cymbidium sinense. Next base: position 208,010,292 of record CM038214.1, read on the forward strand.
AATTGATAGACCTTGTCTACTCTGTCCAGTTTTCTATAGAGGATCGGGTCTAAATTTATTATCTCAAGAAGTATAATCCTTCAAAACCTTGTCCAGTCTAGTTTGAACATAGAGGATCGGGTTTGGGACTTTTCTTCCTGAGAATTTGAATTTTAGAAGCTATGTTAGTTGGTTCATATCTTGTATCATATGACAGAATTAGCTTCTCAGATATTATTAATTTGAAATTCTTATAATATCAAAATTTTTTAGGTTTTGTTAACCCGGACCCGGTCCGAAGACCAAACCAAGATTATGTAGCATCTGTTCTTTTGTATTTGACTTAATATTTACTCCAACATGCATATGGATATCTGTTCTTTGAAAATTGCATGGACATTAAGATGTCTAATGTTGAAGTTTCGATGTCAAATTTTGATTTTTGAGTTTTGTTAACTCGTACCCGATCCTAAGACCAAACCGGGAAGTATAGCGTCTGTTCTTTTGTTTCATACCTAACTTGCACATGTCCCTATTGTTTGAACATTTCAATATACATACGAGTATCTATTCTTTTTAAAATGTTATATGGACATTAAATGTCTAATTGAAATGTAGGTTCAATTTGCAAGTTTAGGTTTCAATATGACATTTTTAGGTTTTGTTAACCCGGACCCGGTTTGAAGACCAAACCGGGAAGTATAACATCTGTTCTTTGGAAAATATGATATGCATATTATTTTGGCCAAAAGCCCCCCTTTTATGTCACAAATCAACAGGGTAGATTTCAATATGACATTTTTGGGTTTTGTTAACCCGGACCCGGTCCGAAGACCAAACCGGGATCATGTAGCATCTGTTCTTTGGAAAATATGATATGCATATTATTTTGGCCAAAAGCCCCCCTTTTATGTCACAAATCAACAGGGTAAAGGGGCTGAAATAAATTATTTTGGAAGCCTATTTGATCAAATATAAAGTGATGGGCCTAGAATGAATTTAGGCATTTGATTTGGGCTAAAAGCCCTTTCTTTATGTGGCAAATCAACAAACATAAAGAGGCTAAAATAATCATTTTTGAAGGCCCATATGATCAAATATAAAGTGATGGGCCTAGAATGTGTTTAGGCATTTGGTTTGGGCTAAAAACCCTTTCTTTATGTGGCAAATCAACAAACATAAAGAGGCTAAAATAATCATTTTTGAAGGCCCATATGATCAAATATAAAGTGATGGGCCTAGAATGAATTTAGGCACTTGATTTGGGGTAAAAATCCTCTCTTTATGTAATAAATTAGCAAAGAAGAGGGGATGAAATAAATCATTTTGAAGTCCTATATGACCAATCACCCATAGCCCATTTATTTCTCTTGATAAGGGAGAGGGAAATATAAAAATATGAGTAGATGTCATATGTCATTTAAAAGAGGCAAGTGGATTAATTAAAATCCACCTCCTTCACATGCAAGCTCATGGCAAGTGGGGGGGACAAACTCATTAAATTTATTAAGGAGATATGGCAAAGACTTTATTCCTTTTTCAAAGAAAGTGATGAGGATGCACAAGGGCATGCCACATGTCCATGCATGTGCATGCAATATGACAAATGGCATTACATTAGATAGTTTCCTTGCATGCAATTTATGACGAGGCGCCACGTGTCGATGCCATAAGAATAGGTGGCAAAAGGAGAGGGCTAAGGAAGCCTATAAATAAGAGGGGATTTCCCTTTCACAAGGTACTTACATTTTCTACTCTCCTTTTCTCCCTTATACCACAAGTTTAGGTTCTTTCAATCTTGCATAAAGGGTTAAGTTGTGTCACATATACTTGTGAGTTTCTTTTCTAACTTAACCATTTTTTGATATCTTGTTGATATATGTCATGTCATATGGTAGATTTAATTTATTTCATATGTGTTTGCTTTAAGTCTTCACTATGTGTCATGTATGTATGTAAATCATGGTGGGAATGAAAAGTAAAGTAGGAGAGGTATTTATGTTTGGGCATATGTCTAATGTGTATTCCATAACATATCAAGCTAGATAGAATCCATTTTATGTCATACTTGCCATAAATATGATAGCTTTCATTATATGGAGATTGAAGCATGAGTATATATAACCTAAAGAAGCATTTTAAGCCAACATGTTAACCTAAGCATTTCATCCTTTCTTTTCTATCTACTTCTTTTTTTAAGAAAATTTTGACCTCCGTCATCCCCATATGGGGGCTACTTGGGACTAGGTCTTCCCACCCTAAGAAAGTGTATATGGTGCTCATGGGACACCATGACTGAAATTTATTTGCCCACCATGCCAAGAAAGGCGTGTATGGGTTGCACAGCACAGCATTTTCTTGCCACGTTGGAACAACGTGAGCAAACTTATAAACGATTTTCACGCGTTGGAACAACATGAACAGGTACTTATATCACAAGTTTTCCCGCCACATTGGAACAATGTGAATGGGTACTTATAGAATAGAGCAATAAATTTGCATTCACATGTATATGAAATTAAAGTATAAGCATTTATGTGCCATATTCCATCTCCTTTTCTTTTATTTTGAAAATTTCGGTAGCCTCCTAGCGTCATCCCCGCATAGGGGGCTACTTCGGGGGACTAGGTCTTCCCACCACGCCAAGAAAGGCGTGTATGGTAGGTGTCGTGAGACAGTGACATTTATTTGCCCTTGAAAGGCTTGTATGGGTTGCACAGCACATCATTTCCTTATCACGTTGGAACAACGTGAGCAAGTACTTATAGCAATAGATTTCCCTGCCACGTTGGAACAACGTGAACAGGTACTTATCACAGGTTTCCCCGCCGCATTGGAACAATGTGAACGGGTACTTATAGCATAGAGCAATAAATTTGTATAGGTGTAGAACAAAATAATCAAAATTTACAACAGCCTCCCGGCTCTCCCCCCACAAGTGGGGGTTGCCATGAGAGACTGGGCCTGCCCACCATGTCAAGAAAGACATGTATAGGTGTATGTCGTGAGACACCAAGACCGAAATTTTGATAGCATAGCATTTCCCTACCATGTTGGAGAACATGGTACTATATCAAAAATTTAAAGCTCGCATTTGCATATAAACAAAAGAAAATGCTTGCATGTATATTTGATTAGAATAATAATCAAAATTTACACCTCGCTCTCCCCTCACAAGTGGGGGTTGCCATGAGAGACTGGGCCTGCCCACCATGCCAAGAAAGGCATGTATAGGTGTATGTCGTGAGACACTGCGGCCGAAATTTTGATAGCATAGCATTTCCCTACCATGTTGGAGAACATGGTAGGTACTTATATCACAAATTTAAAGCTCTCATTTGCATATAAATAAAAGAAAGGCAGGCATATACATTTGATTAGGAGCATCAAAATTTACAGACCTCCTGGCTCTCCCCAAGTGGGGTTGCCATGAGAGGGCACCGCCCTGCCAAGAAAGGCATGTATATGTGTGTATGTGAGACTGAAATTTTGATAGCATAGCATTTCCCTACCATGTTGGAGAACATGGTAGGTACTTATATCACAAATTTAAAGCTCTCATTTGCATATAAATAAAAAGAAAGCTGCCTGCATATACATTTGATTAGGAGCATCAAAATTTACAACAGCCTCCCGGTTCTCCCCCCACAAGTGGGGGTTGCCATGAGAGATTGGGCCTGCCCACCATGCTAAGAAAGGCATGTATAGGTGTATGTCGTGAGACACCGAAATTTTGATAGCATAGCATTTCCCTACCATGTTGGAGAACATGGTAGGTACTTATATCACAAATTTCAAGCTTGCATATGAAAGAGGCATGATATATAAAATTCCCTTCATAGGAAATCAATTGAAGCAAAGTAGAAGCGTGAAATTCATAGGAGAACAGCAAATAGTATGATATTTAAGCCATACATCCTTCCTTATCAGATTTTCAAACTTCCGACTCAAATAAAAGGAATTTTCAGCAAACATCACATCTTTTGATAGCAAACTAATTGATTTCCCCTTACATAAAATAAATGCTTTGTGCCTCTAAACAACAAGCTAATAGTTTTCCCCTTTCATAAAAATACTTTCAGCATGTATCATACACATTAGAAGCAAATCGATTCAATTTCTCTCTAGTGAAAATATTTTCAGCATGCATTATCCCTTTAGAAAAGCCAATCGATGGATTTCCCCTTAGGTAAAATAATTTCAGCAAGTATTGCATCATGCCTTTAGACAACAAAATGATCTAATTTCCTCTTAGCTAAAACCAATTTCAGCAATTTCCCCATATGCAGAAATTTTTCAACAAGCAACTTACTTACTAACGAATGAAACAATACAACTTCCACTTGATTTCAGTAAGATAAATGCATAGACATCCATAGAACATAGCAAGCATCATGATATTAGGGCCTAGGATTTAAGCCATGTTATAATTTGAAAACCCCTCTTTTAATTTTAGATTTCAATCCAATCATGTGCAAGAGGCATTATATGTACCATTATCCCAAGCATAAGATATAGCATATTTAGCAAAAACCCTAACTTCCAAAGAAACTCAAATGCATAAGAACAAACAAGGTTAGAGAAACAACCGAGGTTTCAATGCTAAGAGGAAAGGAGAAAAGGGGTTTTGGCTAGGGTTGCTAACCCTCAATTTTGATTCAGCTTCTAATCAAAAGAAGAGAAAAGAGGAGGTCGCTAAGGGGAAATCAGTGAACTTCAGAGTGAGGAGGAGTGTGGGGAGTTCACCGGAGCAAGAGGGAGAGTCGAATCACTGGGAGAGAGGAGAGCCGTGAAGCAAGAGGATCGAGAGTCGAATCACCGGGAGAGAGGAGGAAACAGCAGGAAGCATGGAGAGGAGAGTCAGAGAGATCGTGAGAGGGAATCAGTGAGTTTCAGAGCGAGCAGCCACAGAACGAGAGGGGATCGTGAAAATGGAGTCAACGAGTGGATAAACCCTCGTTTGCCTTTAGAGCGATCCGCGACTCGATTACGAAGCGGGTTAGGTAAGGGATTTAAGAGGGATTAAGAGATTAGGCTAATATTAATCCAATTGCAAATTAATATCATTTCACATTAAATTTTATGGATTTACTTTATGCAATAAACCCTAACAATATGGGTGTCAATTTTAGTTGTTTTGTTATGCAGAACGCATAGCGCCATCAATTTTGTGATGGAGAGGACAGGACGCGCGTGACGTAGAAAGTGAGTTTAAATTAGTTTGAATTGACCGATGTCACACTTTGTCGAATCTCATTGTTTGATAGAATTCAACGTTTCGGTGACAACGACACGATCAATTTCAGGAACGGAGGTCGTTCGGACGTTGTCGGGGCTTCCCGACTTCGATATGCATGTAATTTCATTAAAAATTTGATTTTAATTATTTGATTGATCCTTAATTGATTTGATACTTTTTTAATTTTGATGCTTTTTTTTGGCATTATGAAGTTGAATTTTCAAATCAATTGAATTTAATTGATTTCAATTGTGATTAGGGCATTTAACCTCTATGTCATTTACTTAATTTTAAATGACACATAGTTGTAGGTCAACAATTTTATGTTTAGGGTTTATGTTTTTTTATGTTTAGGTTTTAATTTAGTTTTTATTTTATTTTATTTTATGTTTATTTCATTTTTACTTTGCATTTAGTCAATATTTTATTATGGTTTTTTAGGTTTATTTTATTTTTTTAGTTTAGTTTAGGTTTTTCTTTATTTTATTTTAGTATAGTTTTAATTTTTAAATTATTTTATTTTTATGTTTAAGTTTAGGTTTTTGTTGGCTTAAGTTTAGGTTTTTATTCTATTTTATTATGTTATTTTATTAGGTTTAGGTTTCTTGATTTATTTTATTTTATTTGTTTTATTTAGTTTAGGTTTAGGTTTTAGGTTTGGGTGGGTTGGAGGGGTGGGTGGTAGGGTTTAGGGTTGTAGGTTTTAGGATTTAGGGTTTAGTGTTTTATTGTTTAAAGTTTAGGGTTTAGGGTTTAAGGTTTTGCATTTAGGCTTTTAAGGTTGGGTTTAAAGGATAGGGTTAGTCCCAGGTTTAGTTGGGTTTAGGTTAGGGTTTTTAATTTTAATTTAATTTTTAAAAAAAGTAACCCAAGGTTCAGTTATTTAGTTACTTTATTTATTTTAGTTTATTTTATTTTTATTATTATTTAGGTTTATTTTTACTTTTATTTAGTTTAGTTTATTTATTTTAGGCTTATTTATTTTAGTTTAGGTTTTCTATTTTAGTTTATTTTTTTAGGTTTAGGTTTACGTTTAGGTTTTTATTTTATTTTTTTAGGTTTATGTTTATTTTTAGGTTATATTTTTTAAGTTTAGGTTTAAGTTTATTTTTAGTTTAATTTATTTTATTTATGATTTCAGTTTAGGTTTAGTTTTTGTATATTTTAGGTTTAGGGTTTGGTTTTCTTTTTTATTTATTTTTAGGTTTATTTTTTTATGTTTAGGTTTTTATTTAATTTTTATTTTCTATTATTCTCCATTTATTTTATTTTTATTTTAGGTTTAGTTTTTATTTTATTTAGGTTTTTTATTTTCCAGTTTAGTTTAGGTTTCCATTTATTTTATTTCAATTTAGTTTTTATTTTTTATTTTAGTTTTTTTTAGGTTTATTTTTTGATTTAGGCTTAGGTTTAGGTTTAGGTTTATGTTTAGGTTTTTATTTTATTTTATTTTATTATTTAATTTTGGTTTAGGTTCTTTTATTTATTTTATTTTAGGTTTTATTTAGTTTAGGTTTAGCTTTTTAGCTTTTTAAGGTTTTGGGTTTAGGGTTAGTAAAGGGTTTAGGGTTTAGGGTTTAAGGTTTGGGGTGTAGGGTTTAGGGTTTAGGGTTTAGGTTTTTGGGTTTAAGTTTTAGGATTTTAGGGTTTATGGTTTAGGGTTTGGGATTTTTAGGGTTTAGGGTTTATGGTTTAGGGTTTAGGTCTAAGGTTCAAGTTTTAGTTTAGGGTTTAGGGTTTTTAGTTTTTTTTAATAGAGAATAAATTTAGATTAAAAATTTCTTTTTTCGATTTCATTAACCAAGTAACACAACAAGTTTTCTAAGAGACAATCAACGACAAAGATAAAAAATGAGCACACATAGAGAAAATCAAAGACCCTAGATAACTAGAATCATCTTTACTATAAAGGCACATTTCTATAAGCAACAGATTGGATTGGTCATTCTTTAGTTTCTCTCGTTCCCATCAGAACCACCCCGGCCTCTCGACTAACGAGACCCACCATCATATCCCCGATCTCTCCCACCGACACCACCATGGCTGCAACCTCCGTCACTCCTCCCACCCCAATAACCACCATTACTCTGAACACTACCTCTATATCCACTAGCACATCCAGTTCCCCCACCACCACTACGATGACCGTCACCTTCACCTTCACCTCCATCGTTAGATCTAGACTGAGCTAGTTTGACAATGATGTTCCTGCCGTCATGGTTCCACCCATTCTTAGGGTTTAGGTTTACATTTAGGTTTATTAGGTTTTAGGGTTTATGTTTATTTTTTAATTTATTTAGTTACTTTAGGTTTAGGTTTAGGGTTTGGGGTTTAGGGTTTAGAGTTAGGGTTTAGGGTTTAGGTTTTAATGTTTAGTGTTAGGGATTATGGTTTAAGGTTTAGGGTTTTAAGGTTTATGCTTTTTGTGTTTAGGGTTTAGGATTAGGGTTTTGGGTTTTGGGTTTAGGGTTTAGGGGTTAATGTTTAGGGTTTTTTTATTTAAATTAAGTAAATCGATAGGTTTAGGTTTATTTAGTTTATTTTTTCTTTAATTTAGTTTATTTTATTTTTTATTTTTATTTATGTTTATTTTTTCTTTTTATTTAGTTTAATTTAATTATTTTTGTTTAGGTTTTTTATTTTAGTTTATTTTGTTAGTTTAGGTTTAGGTTAAAGTTTATTTTTTAGTTGAGTTTTATTTTAATTTTATTTTTAAGCTTCAATTTTTTTTAGGTTTAGGTTTTATTTTTTATTTTTAGGTTTATGTTTAAGTTTTTTTATTTTTTTAGGTTTAGGTTTTGGTTTTAGATTTTTATTTTAGGTTTTATTTTTTAGTCGAGGTTTAGGTTTATTTTTAGTTTATTTTATTTTATTTAAGGTTTAGGTTTAAAATATTTTAGGTTTAAAGTTTAGGTTTTATTTTTATTTATTTTAAGTTTTAATTTTAGGTTTATTTTTAGGTTTAGTTTTATTTAGTTTTTTATTTTATTTTATTTTATTTTAGGTTTAGTTTTATTTTATTTATGTTTCTATTTTTTTAGTTTAGTTTAGGTTTTTAGTTATTTTATTTTAATTTAGTTTTATTTTTTATATTAGTTTTTTTTTAGGTTTAGGTTTTAGTTTTGGCTTTAAGTTTATTTCATTATTTTATTTTATTTTTATTTATGTTCTTTTATTTATTGTATTTTTGGATTTTATGTAGTTTAGGTTTAGCTTTTTTAGCTTATTAGGGTTTATGATTTAGGGTTTAGGGGTTTGGCTTAGTTGAGGGTTTAGAGTTTAGGGTTTAAGGTTTAGGGTGTAGTGTTTAGAGTTTAGGGGTTAGGGTATTGGTTTAAGGGTTAGGTTTTTGGGTGTAGGGTTTTATGGTTTAAGGTTTATGGTTTGGGGTTTTTAGGGTTTAGGGTTTAGGGTTTAGAGTTTAGGTTTTAAGTTTAGGGTTCAAGTTTAGTTTAGGGTTTAGGGTTTAGGGTTTTGTCTTTTTTTTAATAGAGAATAAATTCATATTCAACATTTTTTTTATTTCATCAACTAAGTAACACACCAAGTTTTCTAAGACACAAGTGATGACATAAATAAAAAATGAGCACTCATAGAGCAAATCAAAGACCCTAAATAACTAGAACTGTCTTTACTATAAAGACACTGTTCCATAAGCAGCATATCGGATCAGTCGTTCTTCAATTTGTCTAGTTCCCATCAGAACCACCCCGGCCTCTTGAGTAATGGGATCCACCATCATACCCCCGATCTCTCCCTCTGCCACCACTATAGTTGTAACCTTCATCACTTCTCCTGCCTCCATAACCACGACTACTTTGATAACCACCTTCATATCCACCAATAGCTCCAGTTACCCCACCACCATTGCGATAATCGTTACCTCCACCTTCACCTCCTTCACTAGATCTAGATTGAGCCTATTTGATGGTGATGTTCCTGCCGTCAAGGTTCTACCCATTCTTAGGATTTAGGTTTAGGCTTAGGTTTATTAAGTTTTAGGGTAAAGATTTATTTTTTAATTTATTTAGTTACTTTAGGTTTAGGATTAGGGTTTGGGGTTTTGGTTTAGGGTTTAGGGTTTAGCATGTAGTGTTTATGATTTTAGGGTGTATTCTTTTAAGGTTTACGGTTTAGGATTAGGGTTTAAGGTTTAGGGTTTAGAGCTTAGTATTTTTTAGGGTTTAGGGTTTAGGGTTGTAGGTTTAGGGTTTAGGGCAGGGTTTAGGGCTTATGATTTAAGGTTTAGGGTTTTTTTAAAAAACATTTAGTAAACTGATCGGTTTAGGTTTATTTAGTTTATTTAGCTTATTTTTTATTTATTTTAGTTTATTTTCTTTTTTATTTTTATTTATGTTTATTTTTTATTTCCATTTAGTTTAGTTTATTTATATTATGTTTATTTATTTTAGTCAGGTTTTTTCTTTTAATTTATTTTTTTGGTTTAGGTTTATGTCTAAATTTATTTTTCAGTTGAGTTTTATTTTCATTTTATTTCTTAAGCTTAAAGTTTATTTTTTATTTTTAGGTTTAAGTTTACATTTTTTTTAGGTTTAGGTTTTAGGTATTTATTTTAGGTTTATTTTTAGTTTTTATTTATTAGTTTATGTTTAAGTTTATTTTTAGTTTATTTTATTTTATTTAGTTTAGGCTTAGGTTTAGCTTTAGTTTAGGGTTTAGGTTTAGGTTTTTTTTATTTTAGTTTAGTTTACTTTAGCTTAGGTTTAGGTTTAAGTTTATTTTTATTTTAGGTTTACATTTTTTTTAGTTTAGGGTTTAGGTTTTATTTTTTATTTATTTTTAGGTTTAATTTTTATGTTTATTTTTTAGGTTTAGGTTTTTATTTAGTTTTTTACTTTATTTTAAGTTTATTTTATTTATATTTTATGAAAGTTTTTTATTCTTAACTTTATTTTATTTTTTAATTTAGTTTAGGTTTTTCTTTATTTTAGTTTAGTTTATTTTTATTTTTTATTTTATTTTATTTTTATGTTTAGGTTTAGGTATTTCTTTTATTTTATTGCTTTATTTTATTTAAGTTTAGTTTTTTTTGGGTTTCATTTAGTTTAAGTTTAGATTTTTGGGATTCTAGGGTTTAAGGCTTAGGGTTTAGGGTTTATAGTTTACAGTTTTAGGGTTTAGGATTTTAGGGTTTAGGGTTTAAGGTTTAGGGTTTAGGGTTTAGTGTTTAGGCTATAACGTTTAGTGTTTTTAGGGTTTTGAGTTTAGGGTTAGCTTATGGTTTAGGGTTAGTTTAGGGTTTAGGGTTTATGGTTTAGGCTTTAGGGTTTTGGGTTTCATCTTTAGGTTTTAGGGTTTAGGATTTAGGATTTTTAAGGTTTAGGGTTAGTTTAGGGTTTAGGGTTTTAGGGTTTATGGTTTAGGGTTTAGGGTTTAGAGTTAGGGTTAGGGTTTAGAGCTTAGGGTTTATGGTTTAGGGTTTAGGGTTAGTTTAGGGTTTAGGATTTAGGGTTTAGGACTTTTTAGGGTTTAGGGCTTTGTAGGGTGCATGGTTGTAGGTTTAAGGTTGAAGGTTTAGGGTTAGTTTTCTAATTTATTGTTTAGACTTTAGGGTTTAGGATTTATTGCTTAGGGTTTTTTTATTTTTAAAATTAAATAAACCAACAGGTTAGGTTTATTTAGTTTATTTTTTTATTTTAGTTTATTTTAATTTATATTTTTATTTAGGTTTATTTAGTTTATTTATTATTTATTTTAGTTTATTTTATTTTTTATATTTATTTAGGTTTATTTTTTATTTTTATTTAGTTTGTTTATTTATTTTAGTTTAGGTTTTTTTATTTTAGTTTAGCTTTTTTATTTTAGTTTATTTTTTTGGTTTAGGTTTAGGTTTATGTTTATTTATTAGTTTAGGTTTATTTTTATTTTATTTTTTAGGTTTAGGTTTTATTTTTTATTTTTAGGTTTAGGTTTTGGTTTTTATTTTATTATTTTTGGTTTAGATTTTAGGTTTTTATTTTAGGTTTATTTTTAGGTTTGTTTTATTTTGATTATGTTTTGGTTTATTTTTAGTTTATTTTATTTTATTTAGTTTAGTGTTTAGGTTTAGTTTATTTATTTTAGGTTTGATTTATTTTATTTTGTTTATTTTAGGTTTTGGTTTTTTTTGAGTAAAGGGTTTAGGTTTTATTTATTTATTTATTTATTTTTAGGTTTATTTGTTAGGTTTAGGTTTTTATTTAGTTTTAGGGTTTAGGGTTCAGTGTTTTAGATTTTGGGTTTAGGGTTTTTTTATAAATTAATTAAACTGGTAGGTTTAAGTTTATTTAGTTTACTTAGTTTATTTTGTATTTATTTTAGTTTATTTTATTTTTTATTTTTATTTAAGTTTATTTTTTTATTTAGATTAGTTTATTTATTTTAGTTTAAGTTTTTTTTTAAATTTATTTTTTAGGTTTAGGTATAGATTTTTATTTTTATTTGGTTTATGTTTTTCTATTTTCAGGGTTAGGGTTTAGGGTTTAGAGTTTAGGGTTTAGAGTTTTAGGGTTTAGGGTTTAGGGTTAGGGTTTAGGGTTTATAGTTTATAGTTTATGTTTAGCTTTAGGGTTTAGGATTTTAGGGTTTAGGTTTAGGGTTTAGGTTTAGGTTTAGAACTTTATGGTTTAATACTTAAGTTTAGGTTTATAGTTTTAGTTTAGGTTTAGGTTTTAGGTTTAGGTTTAGTTAGTTAGGTTAGTTTAGGGTTTAGGTTAGGTTTAGGTTTAGGGTTAGGGTTTAGAGTTTAAGTTTAGGTTTAGGGTTAGTTTAGGTTTAGGGTTTAGTGTTTTAGGGTTTAGGGTTTAGGGTTTAAGGTTTAGGGTTTAGGGTTTAGGGTTAGTTTTAATATTTAGGGTTTAGGGTTTAGGGATTAATGTTTATGATTTAGGGTTTAGGTTTTTTTTTTAAATAAGTAAACTGGTAGTTTAGGTTTATTTAGTTTACTTAATTTATTTTATTTTTTTTATTTAGGTTTATTTGTTATTTTTATTTAGTTTAATTTGTTTAATTTTAGTTTATTTTTTATTTTTATGTTTAGGTTTAAGTTTATTTTTTTAGTTGAGTTTTATTTTTATTTTATCTTTTATGTTTAGTTTTTAGGTTTTTAGGGTTTAGGGTTTAGGGTTTAAGGTTTTAGGATTTAGGGTTTAGGGTTAGGGTTTAGAGTTTAGGGTTTAAGATTTAGTGTTTAGGGTTTAGTTTTAGGTTTTAGGGCTTAGGGTTTAAGGTTTAGGGTTTATGGTTTACGATTTAAGGTTAAGGGTTTCGGGTTTTGGGTTTGCTATTTAGGGTTTTAGGGTTTATGGTTTAGGGTTTAGGGTTGTAGGTTTTGGGTTTAGGGTTTAGGGTTTAGGTTTAGGTTTATGGTTTTTTTTAGTTAAGTTTTATTTTTATTTTATTTTTAGGTTTATATTTTACTTTTTATTTTTATGTTTTGGTTTAGGTTTTATTTTATTTTTTTAGGTTTATGTTTTAGGTTATTATTTTTGGTTTATTTTTAAGTTTTATTTTTAGATTAGGTTTATGTTTATTTTTAGTTTATTTTATATTATTTAGTTTAGGTTTTGGTTTAGGTTTATGTTTAGGTTTTATTTATTTTAGTTTATTTTAGTTTAAGTTTATGATTTTTTTTTATTTTATTGTTTCAGTTTTATTTTTGATTTATTTTTAGGTTATATTTTTAGGTTAATTTTTTAAGTTTAGGTTTTATCAGTATTTATTCTATTTTATTTTAGGTTTATTTTAATTTTATTTTATGTTCAATTTTATTTTATTTAGGTTTTTTTTTTATTAATAGGTTTATGTTCTTTTTTGGTTTAGTTTATGTTATTATTTATTTTAGTTTAGTTTATTTTTATTAGTTTATTTTATTTTATTTTATTTTTAGGTTCATGTTTAGGTTTTAGCTTAGGTTTTTATATTATACATATATTTTTTAAATTTATTTAGGTTTAGGTTTTTTTGTTTATTTTATTTTTAGCTTTTATTCAGTTTAAGTTTAGGTTTCTAGGTTATTAGTGTTTAAGGTTTAGAGTTTAAGGTTTTAGGATTTAGGGTAGGGTTTAGGTTTTAGGGTTAGGGTTTAGTTTTTAGGGTTTAGGTTTTCGTGTTTAGGCTTTAGTGTTTAGGGTTTAAAGTTTTGGGTCGGCTTAGGGTTTAGAGTATTTTAGGGTTTAGGGTTTAGGGTTTTGGGTTGTAGGTTTAGGGTTTAGGGTTTAGGATTAGTTTTAGGGTTAGGGCTTTTTTATTTATTTTTAATTAAGTAAACTAGTAGGTTTAGGTTTTTTTTAGTTTATCTTAGGTTTAGGTTTAGGTTTTCTTTATTTTAGTTTAGTTTATTTTAGTTTAGGTCTAGGCTTATTTTATTTTGTTTATTTTACTTTTATTTTAGGTTTAGTTTTTATTTTTAATTTAGGGTCTATGTTTTATTTTTTATTTATTTTTAAGTTTTATTTTTTATGTTTAAGTTGTTATTTAGTTTTTATTTTATTTTAGATTTATTTTATAATTATTTTACATTTAGTTTTCTTTTATTTAAGTTTTTTAGGTTTTAGGTTTTAGGTTTAGGGTTTAGGGTTTAGTTTAAGGTTTATTTAGGGTTTAGGGTTTAGGGTTTTAGGTTTATGGTTTTAGGGTTTAAGGTTTAGGTTAGTTTAGGGTTTTTTAGTTTAGGTTTTAGTTTACATTTTAGAGGTTAAAACTTTAGGTTTAAGGTTTAGGTATATTTATAGGTAGCAGTTTAGGGTTTTTAGGATTTAGGGTTTAGGTTTAGTTTAGGTTAGTTTATGGTTTAGGGTTTAGGTTTTAGGGTTTTAAGACTTAGGGTTTATTAGGGTTTAGGGTTTAGGTTTAGGGTTAGGGTTAGTTTGATTTAGGTTTAGGGTTTAGGTTTAAATTAGTTTAGTGTTTAGTTTAGTTTAGTTTAGGGTTTAGGGTTTAGGGTTTATTTTATGGTTAGGGTTTAGGGTTTAGGATATATGGTTTAGGGTTTTTTGTTTTTAAAATTAAGTAAGCCAACAGGTTTAGGCTTATTTAGTTTATTTTTTATTTATTTTAGTTTATTTGAATTTATATTTTTATTTAGGTTTATTTAGTTTATTTTTTATTTAGTTTAGTTTTATTTATTTTACTTTAGGTTTTTTATTTTAGTTTTTTATTATTTTTGTTTAGGTTTTTTTTTATTTTAATTTATTTTTTAGGTTTAGGTTTAGGTTTATGCTTATTTTTAGTTTAGTTATGTTTTTATTTTATTTTTTAGGTTTAGGTTTTATTTTTTTGTTTTAGATTTAGGTTTAGGTGTTTATTTTATTTAATTATGTTTAGATTTTAGGTTTATTTTTAGGTTTTTTTAGTTTAGGTTTAGGTTTATTTTTAGTTTATTTTGTTTTATTTAGGTTAGGGTTTAGTTTTTGTTTATTTTAGGTTTAGGTTTAGGTTTTATTTATTTTAGTTTAGTATATTTTATTTTAGGTTTATGTTTATTTTATTTTATTTATTTTAGGTTTAGGGATTAAGTTTTATTTTTTATTTATTTTTGGGTGTTATTTTTATGTTTATTTTTTAGGTTTAGGTTTTCATTTAGCTTTTATTTTATTTAGGGTATTGTGCCGCCATCATTCAAGATCTTTGATGGTAGTGGGAACACACAGTAACACATTGCATACTTTAGAGCCGGCTGTTGGAACATTGGTGGCAGCAACACAGTCCTCTTTTGCCTTTTTGTTAGCAGTCTATCAGTTGTTGCATTTGATTGGTACGTCAAACTGCCCAACGATTCAATGAACCCTTTTACTAAGTTGGAGCACCTCTTAATTAAGTGCTTTGCTAGAGCTCAGTAGAGGGTGATTGTAGGTGACCTCATTGTGGAGAAACATAAACTCAATGAGTCAGTTGTTGATTACATTCTCAAGTGGCACAACCTGTGCATGAAATGCTAACCCCAGCTATTCGAATAGCATGACATTGAGAATCTTCTCAAGAATATCCATGGTCTGGTCACCTTCATGTTTAAGGGCTTTACCATCAAAACATTTGAGAAATTAATCATCAAGGCGGCAAGTCTACAAGAGGAAGCCAAATAGTTGCCCTTTCTTGACCAATCATTTAGGCCCAAGTCATTGAATGTGTTTGAGAAGAACCTAGAGATAGTTATGTCAATGGACAGAGAGAAGCAGCCAGCCAGAGTTCAGTACGAGAGACTACAAGCTCAGCAGCCTCCTTTGCCACCTCCTCTTCCACCACCTCGACCATCATACCGGCCACCACAGCCATCACAATGACCATTTCCACCACCTCAGTAGTCTACCTAGCAGTGGTATTCTTATCCATCGCCATGCTACATTCCACCTACTCTTGCAGATAGATTGAATAAGCCTTATTCATTCAAGAGGGAGGTAGTTAGGAAAATCTTTAAGAATCTCTTGAAGAAACCTGACATTCAGTTACCAAAGCCTGAGAGGCCGGAGGAAGTGGGCAAGAGTGATGATCCTAGCTGTCGCATTACCACCGCATGTTAGGTATTGTCTTCGAAGATTGTATCACTTTTAAGGACTAGCTTGAGCATAACTACAAGTTGAGAGCCATAGTTATCCCAATGGAATACTTATTAGAACAACCATCCAGTTCATTAGAGTAATCCTTGGGAAAACTTACGATCCTCTTAAGACCAAAGAAGGTTAGGATATCTCCCTATCCCGAACCTCTAAGAAGCTTATTTCTAAGATCAAGAAGCTTTTCTTGCAGGTGCCTAATGTAGCTCAAACCTCCAATACCAAGGATTGTTTGTTAGTTGCAAAGGACTACTCAAGGATGTTGATAGCCCACCAGTAGCAGTAGCTCACCATACTTGCTCGGGATAGTCCAGTAGCATAGCCACCATCCAAATCTAGTACTCCCTCTACCATTGCAGCTACCTCCTCTTCTGCTAGGTCCTCTTCTACCAGCAAGAGCATTGTATCTCTGGATAAGGGCACTACATCCCTTACTCCGGTTACTTTACTTGATTTTTGTCATGTACCTCCACCCAAAAAGAAATTAATGAAGAAAGCTATTTCTGCTTATATATTATCTACTTCTAATGCTCTTGATTTTATTCTTATTGAAAGCTCTCCGAGTCTAAATAAAAAATAATAGCTCTAGTAGTTATGATCTTTTCCTTTTGATTGAGTCAGTTATCCTTATGAATCAATGGGTTCACCTCTTAAGATTGACTTGGAGTTAACTGACTCTGAAGATCCCATAATAGAAAGTGTAGGTATGCCTGATGAGAAGGTAGAACTTTCCACAAGCTCATCATTCCAAGAAGTCACTATAGTTAACCTATGCAGTGACATAGTTCTACCTCATAGGGTAGCACCTTAGGATAAGGGTAAGTAAGTCATTGGTTCAAGTGCATAGATAGGCCCTCCATAAGATGTTCCACCCATAGATATGCTTATGGAGGACCAAGCCAGAGTTGATTACAATGTCCTAGCTCAACTTAGAAAGTTTCCAGCTAAGTTAAGCATATATGACGCCCTTGTCTTATCCAAAAATATGAGGGAATCTCTAATCAAGGCCTTACTTGATCTGGAGATATGCTTAGCTCAGCTGACTGCTATTAAAGTTGAGGCATGCCACTTGAAGGACATCTTAGAAGTTACATTCAGCGATGAAGACTTACTCTTAGGGACGATTGAGCATAATTGTCACTTTACATGATAGTGGATGTTGGCAAATGCAGGCTATCCAGAGTTCTAGTTGACCAAGGTGTATCAGTCAACATTATGAGTCTAAGAACCTTTGCCTACTTAGGGATTGAGATCTCTATAATCCAAAAAGAAAGGATGATGTTGAGAGGATTCATTGAACATGGTGAGAGGGCCTTGTGGTGTTTATTTTTGGATGTAGGGGGGACACCAAGCAGATTATAGGGGGATACTTTTTGAGGTGATCTGGTATGACATTGAGGTATGATGCACTATCTCGAAAGATAGAGACATCACCCTACAATGGACCTAATCTTGTAATAAGGACTCTTTAGGCATGATGGGTCATCGAATGTACCAGAGATTTCTCCCCTACTTTACATGGATGAATAAAGCAAGGTTTATATAAAACTAAGTTTTTAAGTTCCCTATGGAGGAAAGCCTCTATAGTTAATTACATCTTAGGAAATGAAATTTCCTAAGAATACTCTCGATTAAATTAGAGAATTATCATTCCAAAGATTTTAAGGTTAGACTATCAAAAGATTGGTTGTATTTGGAAAATCAATTGAGAAAGTTTAAGGAGAAGATTATTTTTGGAATCCAAATGAAATAAGTAGGAAATTCTCGTGATACTAGGAAGCATAACGAGCATTCCAATCTACCCTATGGTTGAGCTTTATAATTTTAAAGTTGAGGAGATTTATATGTTTAGAGTTGAAATTTAATTAGATTACTATGGCTTATAATCCACCAATACAAGGTTGTGAGAAAGCCTAAGCAATGAGAATTTATGATTGTAGCCCAAAAAAAAATAGCTACCTCAGATCCTAAATCTAGGGAGCTTTAGTATGAGCTAAAGCATGACCTAAATCTAAGAGATAGGTGGACATAAGGGTTTTACCTTCACAAAGAGAATAAATTGTCCAACGTCTGGACTTATAACTGCCTAGAGTGGCTGCCTACTAACTCCTCAAACAATTTTAAAACCATATAGTTCAGTCTTATGAATTGCAAGATAGCAAGGGTAGTTATTAATTAGAAAGAGACTAAATTCTTAAACACACTCCCTAAGAGACTAGAGCATAAGTGGTATGAGCATATGACTTAATCTATAGATGCAAAATATTTACAAATTTTATTTCATTTTAGATATGTCATTTCGACAGAGGCTTTAGGATTTCTTATGACTAAATGCATGATGAAATAAGTTATAGGTCAAATCAACTAGAAGAAGGTGTTCTCCACCACAAGGGATACCCTCACAAGTCAAGCATTCCTTTATCGTGCAAGGATGGATATCCTTCATGTTCAAGAGAGAAAGAGTATACATGCATGATGTGAAACATACAACCATATATCTAAGGGGTTACTAAATTTTTTAATTATCTTATTTATGTCATAGGCTTTATGATGAGGTTATGAGTTGTTTAAAATTTTGTTATGAGTGATTAGTTGGGTAGAAAAGTTTTTTTATCCTAAGAGCCTAATCATATCAAAGCCAAACATTAAAGCATTAATCATTTAATAAACTATTAAAAGCATGCATCCTAATGCATAATGTAAACATAACATCAAATAATTATATAAACTATCATAAAAGAATAAAAGGTCGGTGAGGTTGGTACCTCGCGAAGAGAAAAGATGGATAGCCGAGCTCTACCCTTATACAACCTGAAATATGAAAGAATAATTATAATTGTATTAAATGTTATGGTGGTCTTCTTTCTTCATATCTCTATTTTTGATTTGGTTCCACTTTGATTTGGATGATCCTAACTTCAAAGGCATCACAGGGCACCCCAGGATAAAGCCTTCTGGCCACTGCTCATCCTAATCCCCCATAGCACTAATCCTAATTCCTATTACAAAAATTACATTTATGTGGGAAAAGTAAATCTAACTACACCTACAAAATAGAGGTTATCTAAATATACATATAATCCCAAGCAATTGTATTTATAATTTGGACTTAGCACCCTACACATAAGTAACTAAGTCCACCTATCCTAACTTAGATTATTCTTAAGGATTTAAGCAACCTACAAAATGAGCATTCACATTTATTTTTAAGCTTCCCTTAAGCGTAATCCCCTACAAAAAATATGATTAGCCTAATATTGGCCTATCATCTTGTCTACGAAGCATACACCCTAACATCCAATCTAAAATAATACATCATAAAAAATATATATATCACATCATACACCATCCTAACTTACAGTTAGAAGTGGTGACTTAATTCTAGTGTGTGTATTAAGGCTTGTGTGGTAAGTCTTATTTGGCATTAATGTTGTATTTTCTAGGTGTAGAAGGATTCAATTTAACATGAAAGGTTGATTTCACTTGAAGTAGTTTAATTGATTTGAGCATTTTAATTTGTGTTTTCTTTCGTTTTATTTGATTACACTTAGCAACTTCGTGTTATAAAGAGAAGAAAAGAGGATTTCCCTCTTTCATCTCTAACTTAAGTCACTTTCTAAAGTATATTAATTTGGTTTAGTTCTCTTTAGTGAATGGCTTATTAAATGATTTAATTAATCTTAAGTTTAGGTTCACTTTAAATAATCTTATTCAAAATGAAAGGCATCTTAAGATTAATTTAATTGAATTACTACCATATGACATATATTAAATCATTCCTTTCCATCACATGTAACATGCATATGATTTAATCCTAAGTACATCTATACATGCAACATATTTTAGCACACTTAAATGATGAATGTATGTGTATGTTTAGAATTTATATTTTAATTGATTGAATTATTTAAACATATTAATTTTAAACTTTATCCAAATTCTTATACAAAAAGGATATAAGAATGATATTAAGTAGGCATGTGCCATTGTTAAACTAGGGAAGTGAAGTATTCAAATGACCTCCTTAGAGCAAGCTAAAGCCTCATATTCTTGGGATGTCCAAACTATATACCCATTTGCATTCAAACATATGTAAATTCGTATACATGAACATAGGAAGTAAGCTCCAAATCATATGGATAATTAATTCAACCACTTAGTCAATTATGAATGCATGCAATTTTAATGTAAAATAGGATTTTCATTCACTAATCACATATACATATACATGTACAAAGATATAGGAAAGTACGTGTCATTGTTAAACAAGGGAAGTGAGGTAATTAAATGACCTCCTTGGGGCTAACTAAAGCCTCATATTCCCTAGATTTCCAGACTATATACTTGCTTTTCATGGACACACATGGATGGATACATAAATGAGGGAAAGAAAACCATGCAAGGATTGTATATTTTTTTTGATTGAATCATTTATATATATGAATTATAGCTCTATCCAAATTCTAATGTTGAAATACATAAGAATGAAATCAAATGGGTACGTGTCGTTATTAAACAAGGGAAGTGAGGTAATCAAATGACCTCCTTGGGGCTAGTTAAAGCCTCGTGTTCCCAGCATGTCTAGAATGTATACCCATTACCATTCAATCTTATTTAAATCAGCACATTAATAGAAGAAAAAAACTCAACATTCATACACTTAAGCTATTAGCACATGCATTTCTTATGTATTTATAACTAGCACCATAACACATTATTATTCATTTATAAGATTTTGAAAAGTACATTTGGATTTAATAGTGATAATTTCCATGCATATATTAAATTAAATCAACACATGCAAGCTTACATAAATTAAATCCATTTTATTTTCCTTGATTTTAAAAAGATGGATGCGTGAATTCAATTGACATACCAAATTTAACATGATTGGAAGGAAGATAATCAAATATAAGCATGTGATTTTTTCAACCAAACTAGTTCTTAAGGACAATCAAATCAAATAAGATTATTTAAAGCAAACCAAAGCTTCTTTATTAATTAAGTTTTGGATTTGATTTTATTTAAAGAGGAGAAGAGAAATCATCACTTGTTGTTTTAAACCCACTCCCACATTAGTGATTTGATTTAATTTTAGGAAATGTAATTATGTTGAGTTTATGGGTTAATTAAGTTGAGTCCTTAATAGATGAATTAATTACTTACTATATGTCACCTTAAAGTAATTAACTAAATAATTATGAGCCAACATGATATGCATGGAAACACATTAAATTAACCCACAAAATTTTGGTTTATTTGCTCCAATTATTAAGGAGTAATTAAGTTAATTATTATTATAATTAAATAATAATTAAACTTTAATTACTATTCAAAATTAGTTAAGATCATTTTTAATTAATTCTCCTCTAAAATACCTTTAAAATGAGTATATATTTGCATTTTTTTATTTCTATGATTTTTTTTATGATTTTTAAGTTTTATCCATTAAAATGATTAATTAAGCCTAATTAAAGCTTAATCTATTGGGATGTGGTTTCCATGGATTTGTGAGATTATACTTAAAACTTATAATAAACTATGTGATAATAATTTCTCAATTCGTTATTTAAGATCGATTGATTAATCTCCTTAATAAGATTAAATCAATTATTAGCAATCTAATCATGAGTCAATTTTTGATCATAAAATGGACAATTGATCTAACGTCATGAGTGAGGAAGAATGGAGTCCATTCCATTGCTCACTTGATTCAAGCTTTTGAGCTGGATCAACTATAAAAAGGATCCACACCTTCACACATCGTGGAGGATTTAATAGTCAGATCATGAGATGCAAGTTTTCTTCAAAAAGCTTCAACCCATTTTTGCTTAAGTATCAGTTTTGGAAGCATACCTCACCAAAGCTCAATCTCTCAAATGATTGAAGCATCTAATGGAGATGAAGCTTTTGAGAAAATGGATCATTTCTCGGCTTCACAAGGCCATGAACCAATGACTTGGAGCTCAGCTTCGATCATAGTCCCACCTCTGGTGCTCGAGAAGCTTAGGAGATGATTTTTTTTCTTGCTCAACGAGGCCTAGGAAAGGTGCATACAAAGTTAATTTGAGTTTCATGGAGAAATGGGGAAAGTTAGCTTGGAAATGGGACTGTCCTATTTTGGGATGGATGGGAATGGCATTTTTTTATTCAAAAATAAGCTTGGGAGCTTAGGGTTTGGCTCTAGAAAATTATCTTGGGTTACTAGGGCTCTGAGGAATAATTTTTATGTGTTTGAGTAAAAATGAGGGGGTGTATACCCCCTTTTATTTTGATCAAATGGTGGGATCGAGTTTGACTTATAGTGGAAGTTTGGCCATCTCAGGGAGTCGTGGGTGTTAAGGAGGAGGTGAGTTGGCTCGGCTTGGTTGGTTGAAGGTGTGAAGGTGGCTTCCAAGGAGGAATCATGGGTGTCCTATGGGTTTCAAATGCTCTAATTGTGATGGTTAAGTGATTTCACCTCCCATAGGTCATGGCCGACCCAACCACCCCTGTCGGGTAGGTCTAGTAGGTGGACCATTGGGAGAGTATCAAGTGGCCAAGGAATGGAAATGACCACTTACATGGGTGATTTGTCTCGTGTAATGCCCTTGAACTAAGGGTAGAATGATCATTTGGCATTGGATTTGATTTTTGAAATGAGCCAAAAGTGGGTTGGCCTAAATTTTAAGTTAATCAGAGTTGATTTGGTTAGGTTTGGCTCAATTTGACTCATTTAGGTCAAACTAGGTTAGGTTGGGTCAAGTTCATATGATCATTTGGGATGTTTTGGTTCAGTTGGTTTGGTTTAGTTTGGCTCATTTGAATTCATTTGGTCAAATGGGTTAAGTTGACTAATTTGACCAACAACCAAATTGGCTTGGGTTGGAGTTGGTTTAGGTTTAGTTGACCAATTGAAGACGATTGTAGGCTTTGTTTTCAATTAATTTGAGTTTGGTTTTAATTTAGGCCAACTTGAACCTTTAGGTCAATTTGGGCTAAGTAGGTCAATTGGATTTAATTGGGTCCACTCATGGCTGGTCAAGTTCAATAATCAATTTGGAATGAACTTGAGCCATTGATTACAATTAATTTGCTTTATATTTTGATTTGACCAAATTTTATCTTTTAGGTCAATTTGGGTCAACTTGGGTTAGGAGGACCAATTGGGTTTGGTTTGACTTAATTGAAGGTTTCAAGGGATTTGGCTTAGGTTGTAATTTGGCTAGTTTGGGTTCATATGGGTAAAGGGGTTGACGTGGTCAAATGACCAAGTTGACTTAGTTTGACCCAATTTGTAACAATTGATTAACTTAGGGTGATCAATAATCATGATGGGAGGTTTTGATGGGCTTGGTTCAATCCAATTTGGGTAGGATTAGAGCTTGGCTCAAATAGGTCAAATTAGCCACTTTGGGTCAAGTGGACCAATTGGGTTTAGTTGGCCTGATTTTGGGTAGAGTTTGAATTAATTGAGTTCATATATGTATTTGGGATTGATATATAAATTTCAATTGGCTTGGGTTCAAATGGGTTTTAGTTCATTTGAATTTTCAAGTCAAAAGGGTTAAGTTAGGTTTTGACTTTAGTTGATTTTGGTTGGCTTGATGATTAGATTTCATTTATATTTGAATATGATTGAAGGTATGATTGATTCATGAGAAAATCAATTGAATTTGGGTTTTGGAATGAAAAAAATTTGGCTAAGTCCATGGGATTTATGTGGCTTAGGTTTGGATTTTGATTTGGTTTGATTTAGTTTGATGATTTAAATGTATATTTCATTTAAATTTATGAAGATGATTGAAAATATGTTTGATTATGAGAAAATCAAGTTTGACTTGATTTGGATTAAGATTTGGCTAAGTCCATGGGATAGGCCTTATGGCTTAGGAAGGGTTTTGATTTAATTTGATTTAGTTTTGATCATTTGAATGTAGATTTGATTTATATTTAGGAAGATATGATTGAAGATATAAATTGATTATGAAAATCAATTAATTTTGGATTGATTTGGATTAAGATTTGGCTATGTCCATGGGATAGGTCATATGGCTTAGGAAGGGTTTCAAGTTTGGATTTGATCACGGGCTTCAATCATTTTGTTTTGGATTTGGATTTGGATTTGATGTTTGAACTGAACTTGAGGTTTGGTTTGAGAAGGTGAACATGGATTGGATTTGGGTTGTAGGGTAGGTGGATTATCCTAATCCCAGGCATAACTAATCCTATGGTTAACCCTAAGTCTTTAGCTTAGGTTAAGTGTTTACCTAATTGTTAGAAGTGTCTTATGACTAGGGAAGTCTTAGTGTCTATAAGACTCTAAGTCTAAGATGGGAAGATTGAATCACACTCCAAAAGTGAGGTCAAGACCTTTGGCTCCATAGTGTTGCCTTAGAGATAGAATGGGGAAGAAAGCCAAGTTTCACATTATAGACTCAGATACATCTTTGAATGCTTAGCTTAGGAGTCCATGGATACATGAGAACAACATAGTTCCATCCTCTCTACATCAGTGTATGAAGTTCATGTTAGGCGGGATCATCTAAAGTGTCAAAGGAGATCTCAACCCATTTACAGTTCATGAGGTTCGCATATGAGGATGCGACTTACTACCTCCCTCAAAATCAACAATTCTATTCTTGAACTTGGCCGGTTTAAAATAAAAGAAAAAAAATAAAATGAAAGAGAAAAGAAAAAAGAAAAGAAAGAGAAAATGAAAAGAAAATAAAGGGAGCAAAATAGACTTAGAGGAGGAAGTGGAGCTAACATTAGATTCACCACAATTGTTACTCCATTCAAACATATGGGTAGGATGAACCTACCGGGAGGAAGAGGCGGTTGAGAGGCATCAGGGGTGGAAAACCTCCTTATTGGCCACCCAATAGAAGATATGTCCTAGCTACCAGGAACACCTGCTATCCATATAGACTTAGAATCTAGTTCATAAGATGAGTCTTATATGGTTAGCACACCGACCCTATTCTGTGATAGTTGGGGTGACACTTGAGCAGATATGAAGATCGGCTCCAAAGCAAAACATAAGTGTATCAAGTCTATATGTGAAACAAGGCATCGTTGTGAACTTTAGCTCTAACCCACTTTCCTCTCAAAAGTTGAGGGTTTGGTAGTTAAGGAAGCCCCTAAGTCATCCAGTGTGAAGACTTCGAGGTTCTTTTGGAGCATCATCCTCAAGTCAAGAAGTTGATGTAGAACTTGAGGATGATTCATATAAAGATTTAATAGAAAGGGTTAATCCCACATACTTTGTCAAAGGACAAGTCAGACTTCCTTGAAAGAATATGGAAGAACAGATGCAAAGCTCCTAATCAAGACAAGGACTAGGATCCAGTATAGTGAGTCCAATCGATGATGATGATTTCTGTTTAATCATCACCAATCATTTAGAATCTGATATGTTTTTTTTAAATCATAATAACTCATATGAGGAGCTATGCTTAGAAACTTTAGATGATCCAGATGATTTTTCAAGTCAAAGATGCCTTCTTTAAGTTTGAAGAAAGATCAGTCGACCATCAAGCAGGAAATCGCTTAGGAAGGAAGAAGAAGATCCCATGACATACATCAGTTCTTTATTGAACAAAATTGAAACCAATGACTTAGTTAGCTATTGATTGAGTTTAAGGACTACTTTGTAGGAGTTATGAAGAGATGCTTGGTTGGCTCTAGTTGATGCTTGGTTGGCTCCTAACATAGCAGTCCATAAACTAACAATAGAGCCTATTCCAAACCCCATCAAGCAAGCTCCTAGACGCATGTGATTAGACATAGAATAATAATATTATGAAGTTAAAATTTGATCTTCATTAAAATCCTACTCCTTTAGTTAAATCCTAGTCATCCAAATTATATTTTCATAATTTAAATAAATTTTAAGTCATTATGAAAAGCTAATTGATTTCACTATCTCATTCTATCATCATGGATGGCCATTGACATATCTATAATAAATCATATAAAGATGAAACTTAATACATTGCCTCATCTCATGAACTTTCATGGATCATGGATATAATCAAATAAGATATGAATATGAAAGATGCTACTTTTAGAACCCATCAAAATCTATTGCTATAAGGTCATGCCTTTCCTTAAAATCGGTGCTACATACCAATATATGACTTGAATCTTTGATGAACTCATTCATCATCAAGTTGAGTGCTGTGATGATCTCATGGTCAAAAGTAGAGAAAAGGAAGACCATCTCTTTGACTTGAGAATAGTTTTGAACAATTAAGATAATTTAACCTCAAAAGGAACCCCCTGAAATGTGCATTCAGAGTTGCTTCAGGAAAATTCCTTGGGTTTGTTGTCTAATACCAAGTAATCAAAATCAATCTGAAGAAGATCAAGAAAATATTAAAAATGCCACCCCCTAAAAGTTTAACTCAACTCAGATCATTCCAAGGGTGGTTGGTGTATCTAAGATGCTTTATATCCAACCTTTCGGGAAGATGTCAGCCATTCTTAGCACTTGTCAAAAAGGATGCCAAGTTTAAGTGGGATGATAAGTGTGAGCATGCCTTCAAAGACATCAAGCATTACCTAATGACACCACCAGTTCTAGCCCCTTTCCCGGGCAAGCTGCTCATACTTTACATTGCTATGTTAGATGACTCCCTTGGTGCTTTATTGGCCCAAGCCAATTAAGAAGGGAAGGAAAATGCACTCTACTACCTCAGTTGTCATCTAATCCCTACTGAGGCTATTTATCCATCCATTGAGAAGCATTACCTAGCTTTAATCTTTACATCCCAAAAACTATAGCACTACATGCTTTATCATAAGGTAAACTTAATCTCTATGATCAATCTACTATAGTATCTCATGACATGGTTGATGTTATTCAGACGGTTGGCATGACAGTCCAGGATCCTCTTGTAGTTTGACATTACCTTCATACCCCTCTGTGTGGTGAAAGGACAAGTGCTAGTAGATTTCTTGGTAACACACCCACTTCCTGTTGACTCTCCGATTAGTGATGATCTCTTTGATGAACAAATCACGAACATAGGAGATACTAGCATTCACCACTGGGAGAAGTACTTTGATGGTCTGCGGCTTCCTCTGAGAGGAGAAAACCATAATCTACTATTCTAGGAAAGGCGGGGTAGGAATAATTCTCTTAACTAGACCATGATGATGAGATTCTCATATCATCCAATCCTTGCACTAACAATGAGGCATATGAGGCTCGATTGTTGATGGAGTTAATTACTCTAATCATCTAGAACATCAACATCTTCGAGGATTCTCAACTAGTTATCAGCCAAATCGTTGGGTCCTATAAGGTTATAAAGCCCAAGCTCCATCACTACCATAAGTACACCATTGAGTTGTAGGCCCAAATCCTAAGGTTACCATTTATATGATTCCAAGAGAGAATGCCATAGCGTATGTTGTTGCCAAGCTTGCCAAGGAGTTGACATGTCTAGAGGATGAGTCCATATCAATAAGAGTCCAAATTATACAAGTCTTATCCCTTATTGATATTGAACTCATAAAAAAGTGCTCTCTTGAATGGTAGGTTTCCATTGCCAAGAAGGATGAGGAGTTAAATTGGAGGCAACCATTCATGGATTACAAATAAAGGCAAACTACCTCAAGAGAGTCTCAATCCCATTAGATGAAGCAGAAAGCACTTTCCTATGCTCTTGTGGATGGTGTCTTATACCAGCAGTTTTTTGATCATATGTGGTTACATTATTTAGACAAGCATGAAGCCCGTAAGATCATGGCTGAGGTACACTTAGTATTACGTGGAGCCAACCAATTTGGTCCAAAGATGAAAGCCAAGATCAAGAGATTAGGATACTACTATCTGTCGATGATCAAAGATTGTATGGATATATGAGATACCAATGTCAAATAAATGGTGTGGTCCTACACCAACCAACCAACATTCTACATCTTACATGGCCTCATGGCCATTCGGTGTTGGGGTGACATAGTAGTGGTCCAATTGATCCTCTTCCAAGGGTCATTAGTTCATCTTAGCTTCTACTACTTTTCCAAATGGGTGAGGCGATTCCCTCAGAGGTCATAGCTCAACATGTGCTCCAATTTTTAAGGAACCATATCATATATAGGTTTGGAGTGCCTCGATGAATTATATCGATGATATATTGTATTCAAGAGCAGATCAACAACTTTCCATGAGACACAATATAGATTGAGATATTCTACCATCAATTTAGGGCAAAAGTAGAAGCCTTCAAAAAACTCTCATCTAAATACTAAAGAAGACACTCAATTATTGTGGTGGCATGACGTTAGTTGAAGCTTGTGGGCCTACCACCACATATAGAACTCCAACTCTACTCATTTCTCCTTGGTGTATGGGTCCAAAGTCATTCTACCATTTAGAATCCAACTCCCATCAAAAAATAATGTAGCATATCACATCAAACACAAAATTGTAGTTAAAGCTTAAGGTTTGGAGGAGCATCTATGAGCATGAAAACCTTAGTTGTATATAAAATGATTTAAGCTCACAACAAGTCTCATTTCAAGTAAGAGAAATAAAAGTTTAGATTCAAAAGTTTTTATTTTCTAAAGGAGATCCAGTATTAATCATGGGCTCTTCAATGATAAATCAATGATCATAAATATTATCATATAAATCATTTGAAAATTCAATTTCCATAAATATTTCAATCCTTCCATGTGTTTGTGAATTGTAAGGACCCAGTGGTGTCTTCATCAACACAACATAAATACAAACTACATAAAAATAAAACAAACACATTTTCTCTACTGAGTTGAGATAAAGTGGCACTCAAAGTGCACTTTAGTATTTTACTCAGTGTCACCCGGTGTTCTTGCTTTGGATGTATGGCTACTTTCCTTTCCCTACTGGCCATTGCGATGAGCACCTTATTAGTTTGGTAGGCCTTAATATGTGGTTGGTAAGCTACCTCATGTTGGCTTCGTTTAAGAGGATGTGAGTCTCTTATGCTTTCTTCTTAGATTAGCCTTCGTACATTGACTGGGTCAAGTATAATTGAGGTTTAGGATAAGTCTTTTAGTGGATCTTTCCATCCTAACTACTTTAAGTCTGGGTCCAATCCTTCTTCAAGGCTCCCCGATTAGTAGTCACTCTAGGTTAGATAACATCTGTCCTACCGCTGATCGACTATCCCGGTGATCAGTTCCACTTGGAAAGTTGTAGGCCTACATGCTTTCTTTCCAAATTGATCATTGTACACTGACGGGCACCTTAAGTTGGTTGGTTCTCACTATGCTGATGGATACACCTTAGGTTGGTTAGTTCTTGCACCTTAAGTTACATCACTCATGGTATGTAAGTCTACTATGCTTTCTCCTTGAGTTGGCCTATAGACTTTCTTTTTTAGGGCTGGGATAATGCCCCATCAACACCTCCCTATGGCACTATATTTGGATCACATCCTTTTGACCCAATTTAGACACTACAGTTACTATCAGTTGACGTTCCCCTTTCAGTAACCACCCGTGGTTGGAGAATCCATCTTATGGATGTGCATATTCTCCCTTGGTCGATAAATCGATAATGGTCAACATAGCCCCTTGGTGTGTTCCCTCACACACCAAAGGTCCATAAACAAAATATATATTCACTTGTGGATTAGGAGGACACCCCTTGTGGTACCTTTTCCCAAGTAGGCATCCTATCTTTTAGGTGTTAACTCCTATAGGAATCGCTACTCTTGAGTTGATATAAGTCCCTAGCGACATTCACTCGGTAGTCACCCTAAGTCAATTTGTTGTGTGCTACCATAGGTCACCTAGCGGTTGTTCCTGCTTTAGAAGATGTAAGTCTACTATGCCTTCTTCCTAGCATACCATTGCACACTAAAGAAACCCTTAGGTTGGATGGCTTACCCCATAGTAGACTATCCTTTGGGTTATAAATGAGATAGACAAGTCGATATAGCCCCTTCTCGGTGGGTCCACCACATGGTCCATAAATTAAATCAATCAAATTTGATCGAGCTCACCTCCCCAGTGAATATACCCTCAATTTGAAATCAAACTAAAATAAACAAACCATATCAAGTCACATGAATTTAAGATAAAATTAATCCTGACTACTTTTGAGTTGACATAAGTCACCGACATTCACTCAAATAGTGTTCAGTTTGATTTTGTGCATCCATAGTCACCCTATTGTTCCTCACTTTGGAAGATGTAAGTCCTATGCCTTCTTAGCACAATCACACAAAGGAAACCCCTTAGGTTGGCTAGCTTTGCCCAGTGGTAGACTATCCTTTATGTAAACTTGAGGTAGGTCAGGTTGATATAGCCCCTTCTTAGTGGGTCCATCACACCTGGTCCATGCATTAACTTTAAATTAAACCCAATCTAATTTTTTTCCGGTGGAGTTAAATCACACCCTTCTCTCCCAATGGCCCCAAATCATATATAAACAAGTCAAGCAAACAAATCAAATTCAAAACCAACCTCCCCAGTGGAGCAAAATTAAACCAACTCACCCAGTATGGTCTAAATCAAAAAAATACAACCAAACTCTTATTCCTAGTGGATACATCCTCAAATAAATCTATGAAATCAAACTCAAATCCTAATCCCCAATGGATAGCTCGAACCTGCTTCTTTAGTGGAAGGTTCATATACCCGATTCCTAGTGGACTCGAGCCCATATCTTTAGCAGATATGCCTCCACATCAATTAAAAAAAAATTTAAAGTCATTTCGATCTTAATCCTTGGCGGATTATAGATTCTTATCTCAACAGATCTTCTTTCCATAAATCAAATTATCAAATCAAATTCAAACCTTATCCCCAATAGATTTTTTTCTTCAATGCCCGTGACATAGACCCCTCACATGTCATGTCCAATGCATGTGTGATCCACTGGAGGATCTCTCTCCATGTCCTTGACATGGAATTCTCATCAAATCTTTTTTCTTCTCTTATGCACACCTTTAATACTTCAACCAAAAGCCTAACAATGTCTTCATTCAAATTACATCATCTTAACATTATAATCAACATTTTATGATTTATGATGGTGCAAACTCAAACTAACTATACAATATCATGCTAAACATATTATAGTGTGAATTAACACACTGAATTATATTATAATATATGATGTTATATTATAATTTTATATATATAATATATTGTCTAACATTACACCTCATTAGAATCACTTAGAAGAAACAAATAACAAAATTTTCTTGAAATATGAATAATGTTCATTTCGGATGTAAAATTGTTAATTTTCTATTAGAAATGGTACAAAATAGCATAGTTTCGATGTTGCTTCTTAGTGTGTGCAATGAATTTGGCCAAATTCTTCCATCTCAATCAAATTAACATTTTTTGTGAGTTTTGACCTAATGTATTATAACAAAAGTAAAACACACTAAAATGTATAATAACATTAACACCACCACACATTCATATATATATATATATATATATATATATGTTATATTATATTTTTATTATATTTTTAATATGCATATAATATATTATCTTACATTACACCTTAAAATGAATCTCTTTAAGGAAAAAATTTATAAATTTGGTTGAAAAATAAACATTTATTTTGGATGCAAAATTCCATTCTTTGATTAAATGACCATAGCACACCCCCAATGATGTTCCCTAAAAGCTTACCTTAAATTTGGCCAAATCCCATCATCTCGACCTATAAATAAGTATTTTTATGAGTTATACCACAAACTCTACTACATCATACTATAACAAACTAAAATATGCTAAACAACAAGTAGTAATAGACAATAGTATGCTATAATGCATGATGCTACTATGTTATGGAATCTTATATTATAATACACTATAACATATTATATTATATTATATTGCATTTCACATCACAAGGGATTGCTTAAGATAAAATCATAAATTTACTCTAAATAATAAAAAAATTATATATTTTTTAGTATCACTTACATATTTTAAATTGAAATAATATATTATGATGCCATGCTCTACCTATAATTTTGCCAAATTCCACCATTTTAAAGTCTAAATCAACATTTTTATAAATAATGCTTGTGTAGGCTCATCTGCATGATTGTAAAATATTGAAAGAATTTAAAATGTGCAGAATAATATATTATGATATATGATGTTATACTATGCTACAACACATAATATTTATTTTGAACATAAAATCTTACTTTTTATACTAAAAGTGGCATAGCACACCTTTGGTACTACAACATAATTCCCACTTCAAATTTAACAAATTTCATCATCTGATTTATTAAATCAATATTTTTATGATTTATATTAATATAGACTATAGTGCATAATATCATAATATGCTAAAACATTTCAAAACATCTTATAACATCCCAAAACACATCACTACATGCTCAAATATATGATGCCACATTATACTATAGTATATGGTAATTTAATATGATTTAGGGTATTCAAATATCTAATAATCAAGGGAAAGTCTCTTGAAGACATTTTCTTTAGCTACCATAACTATGTTAGGATTAGGTCATTCTTTAGAGCTACTCCTAATGACATCTTTATTCAAGGTTTTTGGTTAGGGTTTAGGGTTAGTTTAGGGTTGAGGGTTTAGGGTTTAGGGTTAGTTTAGGGTTTAGGGTTTAGGGTTTGAGGTTTAGGGTTTAGGGTTTAGGGTTGTAGATTTTAGGGTTTGAGGCTTATAGTTTTAATGTTTAGGGTTTGTGATTTTAGGGTTTAGGGTTTAGGGTTTTGAGTATAAGGTTTAAAGTTTAGGGTTTGATGTTTAGGGTTTTGAGTTTTTATTGTTTAGGGTTTAAGTTATAGTTTAAGATTTAGAGCTTAGGGTTTAGGGTTTAGGGTTTAAGGTTTTTTTTTTAAATAGAGAATAAATTTATATTCAAAATTTCTTCCTTTTAATTTGATCAACCAAGTAGCACCCTAAGTTTTCTAAGACACAATCAATGACATAGATAAAAAATGAGTGCCCATAGAGCAAATAAAAATCTAGATAAGTAGAATAATCTTATAAGGACATAGTTCCGTAGAGTAGTGGATCGCCATTCTTTAGTTTCTCTAGTTCCCATTAGAACCACCTCTCAAGTAGCAAATCCTCCATCATATCCCGGATCTCTCCCTCCACCACCACCATGGATAACCACCATCCCTCCTCCGCCTCCATAACCACCTTTGCTCCACCACTTCCATATCCACCCGGACCTCAGATCCCCACCACCACTGATAACCTTCTCGGCCAGCTTCCATCTAGATTGAGCCTAGTTGGCGGTGATGTTCCTACCGCCAAGGTTACCCCATTCTTAGGGTTTAAGTAGTTTAGGGTTTATGGTTTAGCATTTTAGTGTTTGGGGTTTAGGGTTTAGTTGTAGGCTTTAGGGTTTAGGTTTAGGGTTTAATTTATGGTTTAGGTTTAGGGTTTTAGTTTAAGGTTTAGGATTTAGGGTTTATGGTTTAGGACATTAGGATTTAGGGTTATAGCTTTAGGGTTGTAGGTTTAGGGTTTAGGATTTAGGGTTAGTTTTAAGGTTTAGGCTTTTTTTTTAAAAAAAAAAAAGTAAACCTATAGGTTTTAGTTTATTTAGTTTATTTTTATTTATTTGAGTCTATTTTA
This sequence comes from Cymbidium sinense, assembly GCA_021442155.1. Classification (NCBI taxonomy): domain Eukaryota; kingdom Viridiplantae; phylum Streptophyta; class Magnoliopsida; order Asparagales; family Orchidaceae; genus Cymbidium; species Cymbidium sinense. Next base: position 208,043,647 of record CM038214.1, read on the forward strand.
TTTTTTATTTTTACTTAAGTTTATTTTTTTATTTAGTTTAGTTAATTTATTTTAGTTTAGGTTTTTTTATTTTAGTTTATTTTATAGGTTTAAGTTTATTTTTAGTAGAGTTTTATTTTTATTTTATTTTTTAGGTTTAGATTTTAGTTTTAATTTTAGGTTTAAGTTTGGTTTTTTAATTTTTAGGTTTAGGTTTATTTTATTTTTTAGGTTTATTTTTTAGGTTTAATTTTTAGTTTGGGTTTCGGTTTATTTTAGTTTATTTTATTTTATTTTGTTTAGGTTTAGGTTTAGTTTAGTTTAGGTTTAGGTTTAGTTTTTTTATTTATTTTAGTTTAGTTTATTCTTGTTTAGGTTTAGGTTTACTTTTTTATTATTTTTTCTTATTTTTTATTTTATTTTAGGTTTAGGTTCTTTTTTTAGTTAAGGGTTTAGGTTTTATTTTCTTTATTTTAGGTTTATTTTTTAAGTTTAGGTTTTTAATTATTTTATATTTTATTATATTTTAGATTTATTTTAATTTTATTTTAAGTTTAGTTATTTTTATTAAGATTTCTTATTTTTTAGTTTAGTTTAATTTTTATTTTATTTTATTTTAGTCTAATTTTTATTTTATTTTTTATTTTTTTTAGGTTTAGGTATTAATTTAAGTTTCTAGTTTATTTTATTTATTTTATTATTTTGGTTTAGGTTTTCTTTATTTATTTTATTTTTAGGAATTATTTAGTTTAGGTTTAGGTTTTTAACTTTATATTATTTATGGTTTAGGGTTTAGGGTTTGGGTTTCATGGTTTAGGTTTTAAGTTGAGGGTCTAAGTTTTAGTTTAGGGTTTAGAGTTCAGGGTTTAAGATTTTTATTTTTAACAGAGGAAAAATTCAAATTGAATATTTCTTCTTTTCGATTTCATAGATAAAAAAATGAGCACCTATAGAACAAATTGGGAAACCTAGATAAGTTGAATTATCTTTACTGTAAAGATAAAGTTCCATAAGCAATAGATTGGAGTGACCATTCTTCAGTTCCCATCAGAACCAATCCTGACTCTCGAGTAGCGAGATTCGCCGTCATACCCTCGATCTCTCCCTCTGCCACCACCATGGCTGTAACCTCTGTCACTCCTCCCACCTCCATAACCACCACTGCTTTGACCACCACCTCCATATCTACCAGCACCTCCAAATCCTCCACAATCACTATGATAACCGTCGCCTCCACCTTCGCCTCCATCAATAGATCTTGACTAAGCCTAGTTGATGGTGATGTTCTTGCCGTCGAGGTTCTGCCCATCCTTAGGGTTTAGGGATAGTTTAGGGTTTAGGGTTCAGGGTTTAGGGTTGTAGGTTTTAGGTTTTATGGTTTAGAGTTTAGGGTTTAGAGTTTATGGTTTATGGTTTAGGTTTTAGGGTTTAGGATATTAAGGTTTAGGGTATAGGATTTAGGGTTTATTTTAGGGTTTAGGCTTTTTTTTTTAAAAAAAAAAAGTAAACTGGTAGGTTTTGGTTTATTTAGTTTATTTTTTATTTATTTGAGTTTATTTTATTTTTTATTTTTACTTAGGTTTATTTTTTTATTTAGTTTAGTTTATTTATTTTAGGTTTATTTTATTTTAGTTTAGGTTTTTTATTTTAGTTTATTTTTTATGGTTTAAGTTTATTTTTAGTAGAGTTTTATTTTTATTTTATTTTATAGATTTAGGTTTTAGTTTTAATTTTTACATTTAAGTTTGGGTTTTATTTTATTAATTTAGGTTTAGGTTTTAGGTTTTTATTAGGTTTATTTTAGGTTTATTTTTTTAGTTTGGGTTTAGGTTTATTTTATTTTATTTATTTATTTTATATGTTTAGGTTTAGGTTTAGGTTTAGTTTATTTTAGGTTTAGGTTTAGGTTTTATTTATTTTAGTTTAGGTTTAGGTTTATTTTTCTTATTTTATTTTTATTTTAGGCTTAGGTTCTCTTTTTAGGTTTATTTTTTAAGTTTAGGTTTTAATTTATTTTTTATTTTATTTTATTTTAGGTTTAGTTTTTATTTTATTTAGGCTTTTTATTTTTTAGTTTACTTTAGTTTTTATTTTATTTTATTTTAGTCTAGTTTTTATTCTATTTTTTATTTTTTAGGTTTAGGTATTAATTTCTATTTTAATTTAATTAATTTATTTTATTTTACTTTGGTTAAGGTTTTTTTATTTATTTTATTTTTAGGAATTATTTAGTTTAGGTTTAGGTTTTTAACCTTTCATTATTTAGGGTTTAGGGTTTGGGGTTAGTTTAGTGTTTAGGGTTTAAGGTTTAGGATTTGAGTTTTAGGGTTTAGGTTTTAGGTTAAGGGTTTAAGTTTTAGTTTAGGGTTTAAGGGTTTTGTGTTTAACTGAGGACAAATTCAGATTCAACATATCTTCTTTTCGATTTCATCAACCAAGTAGCACCTCAAATTTTCTAAAACACAAGAGATAGATAAAAAATGAGCACCTATAGAACAAATCAAAACCCTAGATAAGTTGAACTATCTCTATTGTAAAGATAAAGCTCCATAAGTAGCAAATTAGATTGAATGTTCTTTAGTTTCTATAGTTCCCATCAAAACCAACCCCACCTCTCGTGTAGTAGGATCCATGATCATACCCTCGATCTCTCCCTCCGCCACCACCATGGATGTAACCTCTGGCGCTCCTCCCACCTCCATAACCACCACTGCTCCGACCACCACCTCCATATCCACTAGCACCTCCAAATCCTCCACAACCACTACGATAACTGCCGCCTCCACCTTCGCCTCCATCACCAGATCTTGACTGAGCCTAGTTGACGGTGATGTTCGTACCATCGAGGTTCTGCCCATCCTTAGGGTTTAGGGATAGTTTAGGGTTTAGGGTTTAGGGTTTATGGTTTAGGGTTTAGGTTTTATGGTTTAGGATTTAGAGTTTAGGGTTTAGGGTTTATGGTTTATGGTTTAGGGTTTAGGGTTTATAGTTTAGGGTTTAGGGTTTAGGGTTTCAGATTTAGGGTTTAGGGTTGTGGTTTTAGGGTTGTAGGTTTAGGGTTTAGGATTTAGGGTTAGTTTTATGGTTTATGCTTTTTTTTAACAAAAAGGTAAAGTTTTAGTTTAGTTAATTTTATTTATTTATTTGAGTTTATTTTTATTTTTTTATTTTAGTTTATTTTAGGTTTATTTATTTTAGTTTAGGTTTTTTATTTTATTTTATTTTTTAGGTTTAAGTTTACTTTTAGTGGAGTTTTATTTTTATTTTATTTTTTAGGTTTTGATTTTAGTTTTAATTTTTACATTTAGGTTTGGGTTTTTATTTTATTAATTTAGGTTTAGGTTTTAGGTTTTTATATTAGGTTTATTTTTTGGTTTTATTTTTTAGTTTAGGTTTAGGTTTATTTTGAGTTTATTTTTTTTATTTTGTTTAGGTTTAGGTTTAGGTTTAGTTTATTTCAGTATTTATTTATTTTAGTTTATTTTATTTTAGTTTAGGTTTAGGTTTATTTTATTTTAGTTTAGGTTTAGGTTTATTTTATTATTATTATTTTCTTATTTTATTTTATTTTAGGCTTAGGTTTTTTTTAGTTAAGGTTTAGGTTTTATTTTCTATTTATTTTAGGTTTATTTTTTTAAGTTTAGGTTTTATTTATTTTATTTTATTTTAGGTTTACTTTAATTTTATTTTAGGTTTAGTTTTATTTTATTTAGGTTTTTATTTTTAGTTTAGTTTAGGTTTTATTTATTGTATTTTAGTCTAGTTTTATTTTATTTTATATTTTTTGGTTTAGTATTAGTTTAGGATTATTTTATTTTATTTTATTTTGGTTTAGGTTATTTTATTTATTTTATTTTTAGGAATTATTTAGTTTAGGTTTAGGTTTTTAACTTTTTACTATTTAGGATTTAGGGTTTATGGTTTGTTTACTATTTAGAGTTTAGGCTTTAGGGTTTGAGTTTAAGGATTTAGGTTTTAGACTAAGGTTTTATGTTTTAATTTAGGGTTTAGAGTTCAGGGTTTAAGGTTTTTGTTTTTAATAGAGGACAAATTCAGATTCAACATTTCTTCTTTTCGATTTCATTAACCAAGTACACCTCAAATTTTCTAAGACACAAGCGACGACATAGATACAAAATGAGCACATATAGAAAAAAACAAAAATTCTAGATAAGTTGAACTATCTCTACAGTAAAGATAAAGTTCCATAAGTAGCAGATTGGATTGAGTTCTTGGTTTCTAATTCCCATCGAACCACCTCTAGCGGATCGATCATATCTCTCTCCCACCATGCATCTCTATCGCTCCTCCCACCTCACTTCTCACCACTCTCCATATCCACCAGCACCTCCAAATCCTCCACAACCACTACATTAACAGCCACCTCCACCTTTGCCTCCATCACTAGATCTTGACTTAGCCTAGTTGATGGTGATGTTCCTGCCATCGAGGTTCTGCCCATCCTTAGGGTTTAGGGATAGTTTAGGGTTTAGGGTTTAGGGTTTAGGGTTTAGGGTTTTGAGTTTTAGGGTTTAGGGTTTAGGGTTTAGGGTTTTAAGGTTTAGGGTTTAGGTTTAGGGTTTAGTTTAGGTTTTGGGTTTAGTTTAGGGTTTAAGTTTAGGGTTTAGGTTGTAGGTTAAGGTTTTGATTTATTTATTTTTTTTAAACTAAGTAAACTAGTAGGTTTAGGTTTATTTAGTTTATTTAATTCATTTTTTTTATTTATTTTAGTTTATTTTATTTTATATTTTTTATTTATGTTTATTTTTATTTTTATTTAGTTTAGTTTACTTATTTTAGGTTTATTTATTTTAGTTTATGTTTTTTATTTTAGTTTAATTTTTAGGTTTAGGTTTATATTTTAGTTGAGTTTTATTTTTATTTTCTTTTTAAGGTTTAGGTTTTATTTTTTTTTTACGTTTAGGTTTTGGTTTTTATTTTATTTTTTTAGGTTTATGTTTTTATTTTCTTTTTAGGTTTATTTTTAGGCTTTATTTCTTAGTTTAGGTTTAGGTTTTTTTAGTTTATTTTATTTTATTTAGTTTAAGTTTATGTTTATATTTAGTTTATTTTAGGTTTAGGTTTAAGTTTATTTATTTTAGTTTAGTTTATTTTAGTTTAGGTTTAGGTTTATTTTATTTTGTTTCATTAATTTTTATTTTAGGTTTAGTTTTTTTTAGTTTAGGGTTTAGGTTTTATAATTAATTTATTTTTAAGTCTATTTTTTTAGGTTTAGGTTTTTATTTAGTTTTCATTTTATTTTATTTTATTCTAGGTTTATTTTATTTTTATTTAACGTTTAGTTTTTAATCTATTTAGGTTTTTTATTTTTATGTTTTTATTTTTTTATTTTATTTTTTTTTATTTTATTTTATTTTTTTTTTGATTAGTAGGTTTATTTAGTTTAGGTTTAGCTTTGGTTTTAGGTTTAGTTTTAGGTTATGTTTAGTTTAGGGTTTGGGTTTAGGTCCTAGGGTTTAGTGTTTGGGCTTTAGGGTTTAGGGTTTTGAGGGTTTAAGGTTTAGGGTTTAGGGTTAGCTTACGATTTAGGATTAGTTTGGGCTTTAGGGTTTAGGGTTTAGGGTTAGTTTAGGGTTTATGGTTTAAGATTTTAGGATTTAGGGTTTAGAGTTGAGGTTAGTTAGTTAGATTAGGGTTTTATAATTTAGTTTAGGTTTAGGGTTTATGGTTTAGTTTTTTTTAGGTTTGTTGTCAGGGTTTAAGGTTTAGGTTGGTTTAGTTTTAGGGTTTTTTGGTTTAGGGTTATTTAGGGCTTAGGGTTTAGGGTTTAATTTTTTCAAATTAAATAAATTAGTTAGGTTTATTTAGTTTATTAAGTTTATTTTTTTATTTATTTTAGTTTATTTTATTTTTTATTTTATTTAGTTTATTTTCATTTTTTAGTTTAGTTTAATTATTTTAGGTTTATTTATTTTAGTTTAGGTTTTTTTAATTTAGTTTACTTTTTAGGTTTAGGTTTAGGTTTATTTTCTAGTTAAGATTTATTTTTATTTTATTTTATAGGTTTAGGTTTTTTTTTATTTTTAGGTTTAGGTTTAGGTTTTTTTTGTAGGTTTAAGGTTTTTTATTTTTTTTTAGGTTTAATTTTTTAATTTAGGTATAGGTTTATTTTTAGTTTATTTATTTATTTTTAGTTTAGGTTTAGGTTTTATTTATTTTAGTTTAGTTTTAGGTTTATTTTATTTTGTTTATTTTATTTTTCTTATAGGTTTAGGGTTTTTTTTTGTTTAGGGATTAGGTTTTATTTTTTATTTTTTAGGTTTACATTTTAGGATTAGGTTTTTATTTCAGTTTTATTTTATTTTATCTTAAGTTTTTTTATTTTTATCTTACGTTTAGTTTTTTATTTAGTTTTTTTCTTAGGTTTATCTTATTTTTTAGTTTTTTTAGGTTTTTATTTATTTTATTTTAATTTTTTTATTTTAATTTTATTTTTGATTTAGGTTTATGCTTTAGTTTAGGTTTTATTTTTTATATTATTTTATTTATTTTAAGGTTTAGGTTTTTTTATTTTATTTTAGGTTTTATTTAGTTTAGGTTTAAGTTTTTAAGGTTTTAGGGTTTAGGGTTTAGGGTTTCGTGTTTAGGCATTAGGGTTTAGGGTTTTGAGGTTTATGGTTTAGGGTTTCGGGTTTAGGATTAGCTTAGGTTTAGGGTTAGTTTAGTTTAGGGTTTAGGGTTTTAGGGTTTTAGGGTTTTAGGGTTTAGCGTTAGGGTTAGGGTTTAGGGTTAGAGTTTAGGTTTTAGGGTTTAGGTTTAGGTTTGGATAGGTTTAGGTTGTAGTTTATGGTTTAGGGTTTATTAGTAGAGTTTAGGCTTAGGGTTTAGGTTTAGTTTTAGGTTAGGTATGGGTTTAGGTATTTAGTTTATTTATTTATTTTTTTTTGTTTATTTTATTTTTATTTTAGTTTATTATTTATTTTAGGATTATTTATTTTAGTTTAGGTTTTATATTTTAGTTTTTTAGGTTTAGGTTTAAGTTTATTATTTTATTTGTTTTATTTTATCTTATTTTAAGGTTTAAGTTTTATTTTTTATTTCAGGTTTAAGTTTAGGTTTTTATTTTACTTTTTTAGGTTTAGTTTTAGGTTTTCATTTTAGGTTTATTTTTAAGTTTTATTTTTAATTTAGGTTTAGGTTTATTTTTAATTTATTTTATTTTATTTAGTTTAGGGTTTACGTTTAGTTTATTTTATGTTTAGGTTTAGGTTTTATTTATTTTAGTTTAGGTTTAGGCTTATTTTATTTTGTTTATTTTAGGTTTAGGTTTTTTTTAGTTTAGGGCTTAGGGTTTAGGGTTTTAGGGTTTAGGGTTTAGGGTTTAGGGTTTAGGTTGTAGGTCTAGGGTTCATGTTTTAGTTTAGGGTTAAGGGATTTTACTTTTTTTTTAATAGAGAACAAATTCAGATTCAAGATTTCTTATTTTTGATTTCATTAACCAAGTAACACACCAAGTTTTCTAAGACACGAGCGATGACATAGATAAAAAATGAGCACTCATAGAGCTAATCAAAAACCCTAGATAACTTAAACTATCTCTACTTTAAAACACGTTCCAAAAACATCAGATCGGATCGGTCGTTCTTCAATTTCTCCAATTCTTATTAGAACCACCCAACCTCTAGAGTAGCGGAATCCACCTCCATGCTTCTGCCTCCATAACCACTTGCTTTCGACCACCACCTCCATACTGCACTCTCCCCAACCACCATTATGATAATGCCTTGCCTTGCCTCCACGCTAGATCTTGGTGGCGTGGTTGATAGTGATATTCCTGCCATCAAGGTTCTGCCCATTCTTAGGGTTTAAGTTAATATTTAGGGTTTAGTTTAAGGTTTAGGTTTTTGGGTTTAGGGTTTAAGTTTATTAAGTTTTAGGGTTTAAGTTAATTTTTTAAATTTATTGAGTTACTTTACTTTAGGTTTAGGTTTAAGGTTGGGGTTTAAGTTTAGGTTTAGGGTTTGGGGTTTAGGGTTTAGGGTTTAGGGTTTAGGGTTTAGGGTTTAGGGTTTAGGTTTAGTTTAGGGTTTATGCTTTTAGGGTTTAGGGTTTAAGGTTAGGGTTTAGGGTTTTAGGGTTTAGGGTTTTAAGATTTAGGGTTTAGGGTTATTATTTAGGGTTTAGGGTTTAGTGTTTAAACTTTAGGGTTTAGGTTTTTGAGGGTTTAGGGTTTAAGGTTAGTTAAGGGTTTAGGCTTTAGGGTTTTTAGGGTTTAAGGTATAGGGTTATTTTAGGCTTTGATTTATGGTTTAGGGTTTAAATTTATGGTTAGGGTTTAGGGTTTAAGGTTTAGGGTTTAGAGTTTAGGTTTTAGGGTTAGTTTAGGGTTTATTTTAGGGTTAGGTTTAGGGTTTAATTTAGTGTTTAGGTTTAGTTTTTTTTAAATAAAATTAACCAGAGGTTTAGGTTTATTTATTTTATTTAGTTTATTTTATTTAGTTTAGTTTATTTATTTTAGTTTATTTTTTTAGTTTAGGTTTAGGTTTATGCTTATTTTTTTTAGTATACTTTTACTTTTTATTTTATTTTTTAAGTTTAGGTTTATTTTTTTTTTTTAGGTTTAGGTTTAGGTTTTGATTTTATTCTTTTAAGTTTAGGTTTTAGGTTTATTTTTAGGTTTTATTTTTTAATTTAGGTTTAGGTTTATTTTTAGTTTATTTTATTTTATTTAGTTTAGGGTTTACAATTAGTTTATTTTAGGTTTAGGTTTAGGTTTTATTTATTTTAGTTTAGTTTATTTTAGTTTAGGTTTAGGCATATTTTATTTTATTTATTTTAAGTTTAGGTTTTTTTTTTGTTCAGGGTTTAGGGTTTAGGGTTTTAGGGTTTAGGGTTTAGGATTTTAGGGTTTAGGGATTTTAGGGTTTAGGGTTTTTATGGTTTAGGGTTTAGGGTTTAGCTTGTAGGTCTAGGGTTCATATTTTACTTTAGGTTAAGGGTTTTAGTTTTTTTTAGAGATTTCATATGTAACACACCAAGTTTTCTAAGACACAAGCAACAACATAGTTAAAAAATGACCATGCATAGAGCAAATAAAAAACCCTAGATAACTTGAACTATCTCTACTATAAAGAGACAGCTCCATTAGCAGCAGATCAGACCAACCGTTCTTAAATTTCTCCACTTCCCATTAGAACCACCCCGACCTCTCGAGTAGCCGGATCCACCATCATATCCCCGATCTCTCCCTCCACCACTACCACGGTTGTAACCTCCATCGCTCCTCCCACCTCCATAACCACCATTACTCCGACCACCACCACCATATCCACCACACCTTCCCCAACCACCACTACATAATCATCGCCTCACCTTCTACTGCATCTAGGCTGATTGATGGTGATGTTCCTATCAAGGTTACGCCCATTCTTAGGTTTATGTTTTTTTTGGGGCTTAAGTTTATTTTTTAATTTATTTAATTTAGGTTTAGGGTTCGTGGTTTAGGGTTAGGGTTTAGGGTTTAGGGTTTAAGGTTTAGAGTTTAGGGTTTTAGGGTTTATGCTTTTAGGGTTTAGGGTTTATGGTTAGGGTTTAGGGTTTAAGGTTTTAGGGTTTAGGGTTTAGGGTTAGGGTTTAGTGTTTAGTGTTTAGTGTTTAGTGTTAAAACTTGAGTTTAGGGTTTTGAGGATTGAGTTTAGTTTAAGGTTTAGGGTTTAGGTTTAGGTTTTATGGTTTAATTAGTTTAGTTTAGGGTTTAAGATTTAGGTTAGGATTAGGATTAGTTTAAGGTTTAGATTTATGTTTAGGATTTAGGTTTAGTTTAGGTTTTAGGGTTTAGGGTTTATTTAGTTTAGGGTTGCTTTAGGTTTATGGTTTTAAAAAAAAGTATGTTTAGGTTCATTTAGTTTTATTTTTATTTAGTTATTTTTATTTTAGTTTTATTTATTTTAGATTAGGTTTGTTATTTTAATTTTTTTTTTTAGTTTAGGTTTAGGTTTATGCTTATTTTTTAGTTTAGTTTACTTTTATTTTATTTTTTAGGTTTAGGTTTATTTTATTTTATTTTTTTAGGTTTAGGTTTAGGTTTTATTTTATTTTATTTTTTTATTTTAGGTTTAGCTTTATTTTAGTTTATTTTATTTTATTTAGTTTAGGGTTGAGGTTTAGTTTATTTTAGGTTTAGGTTTAGGCTTTATTAATTTTAGTTTAGTTTATTTTAGTTTAGGTTTAGGTTTATTTTATTTTGTTTATTTTAGGTTTAGGTTTTTTTTAGTTTAGGGTTTAGGTTTTATTTTTTGTTTATTTTTAGGTTTTATTTTTAGGTTCATTTTAGCTTTAGATTTTTATTTATTTTTTTATTTTATTTGATTTTTTGTTTATTTTATTTTATTTTTTTTACAACATAGTAGATGTTTTACTTTATTTTATTTTTAGCTTTTTTTAGGTTTATTTTATTTTTTTAGTTTAGTTTAAGTTTATTAATTTTATTGTAGTTTAGTTTATATTTTTTATTCTATTTATTTTACATTTAGATGTAGGTTTAGGTTTTAATTTATGTTTTATTTTATTTTATTTATTTATTTTATTGAGGTTTAGGTTTTTTATATTTATTTTATTTTTAGGTTTTATTTAGTTTAGTTTTAGGTTTTTAGGTTTTTAGGGTTTAGGGTTTAGGGTTTAGGGTTGAAGGTTTAGGGTTGTAGGTTTTAGGATTTTGTTTTTTGGGAAACCCCATATAGGGGGAATTTTATTGCCATAAAAAGAGGGTTACAAGGTCCTTAATAGGGGATAAACTCCACAACTACTGCTTAAAGAGCTACAATCGACCTAGAGTAAATCCATCTAAATATAACCAAAAGCAAAATAAAAGAGCAAAAGAAAAAGGTACAAATTGATTAACATAGATAAGCCAATTAATAGATTTGGGCCAAAGCTCTTCAGGATGAGAGAATGCATGACCACTAGGAGCAAACGCAGAGTGAACAAGAGAAATGCACCTGCAAAATTGTAGAAAGATAGAAATTAGAGCAGTTAAAGTAATACAGACAAAATGAAAATTGAAAATAGCATAAACTAAGAAAGATTCTAAAGAAGTGTGTGAGAGAAGGCTCAGGCTCAGTCACACCAAATTGGGGCAGATGTAAATATGAGCATCCAAACTTCAGCAAAAGGGTTACATCACAATAGCTACTACCAAACCAAAAAGGAGTGAAATCATCACCATCATAGCCCAAAACTGTGGGAAGATAGCAACCATTTGTTAAAGTCTTTTGAGCCTTAGTACCGCAAACCTAAACAAACCATAAACACAATAGAAAAGGATACATCAAAGCGTGAATGGGAAAGGGGATCCCATGTAATAAATATCATCAATATAGTCACCATGGCATGATAATCCCTACACATATGAAAATGAACCATCTTTGCCGGATCCACCTTATTTTTTGTCGGGCAAGGAAAGAAGCAAAAGACAACCGGTTGAAAACTGCTGATTAAATCAAATAATATTAACTCCATCCTAAACATATGGGACAAATATGAAACTTCGTCTGGTATACATATAGCAAAAGGTACCCATAAGTAATGCAGATGTTAACAACCCCTTGTTAATAATCATTGCAGTTAATAACCAAAAAGTGTGAAGCAAGATAAGCAAACCCAAAAAAAATGCAAAAGTCTAACAGCAAAGATATGAATTGGAAGATGGACCAGATGGATAATAAGCCTCTCCACATAAACAATATGGACAATATGAGACAACCCGACTTAGCCATAAAACTCGATAATCGGTTAGCCAACTAAGATAGAAAATAAACAAGCGGCCATAAAACCACCCATTCGAATAAATAGTGCATAAGATAATATCCAAGTAGATAATAGCAACATATTGATCTGCAAGTCTAACAAAATGAAAAAAATAGCGATTAAATAAACCACAAACATCGGTGATGACCGGTTGGAAACGAAAAAAATTAGAAAAGGCAACAAACCAAACAACCTCAAAGCGCCACATAAGACATAAAAATCCAATAGCCAATAATTAAAATAGCAATACAATTTCACCCACCATAAGATACTTATAGATACAAAGGGGTTCAAAGAGAGCCATCATTGAAATCCTTCAAAGAAGAAACTTCTTCATAGATATAAATCATTAAGTAAGTCAATCTACAAAGATAATAATAATAACAAGATTATTTTTCTCTCCTTCAGTTGGGAAAGTTAGGTTAGCAAAAGCAATCAGAAAAATAGCCCCAAATACAGCCTGCTGGACATGAGAGACAACCCTAGTAGTAGCTTGCTGGGCATACAACCCAATAATCTAGTTCAACCAACAACCAAGATAACAAATAACAGTAAGCTGGCCATAAAACCACCCATTCAAAATAGACAGAGCATAAGTTAATTTCCAATTAGGTAATAGCATAATCACAATGATCTGGATAAGTCTAACTAAATCAAGATGGAAAGACAGTTTAGATAAACAAACATGTGGTGGTGATCACCCATTTGCAAACAGCAAAAGCAATCATAAAAATAAAAGCTAACAAACACCAACAAACTCGAGTAGCTTGGACATAGATCATCCAATAATAATAATACAATTATTGCACCCACCACTAAGATAAGATATTAAAAAATAGTGGTACAACATAGACACAAAAGGGGTTCAAAAGGGAGCCATCATTGAAATCGAAGACATAGAATGAGGCTTTTGGCTAAAATAACATCCTCATTAAAAGCGGCGGAAAGAAATCATTAAGTAAGTCCAATTAGACAATAATAATAACAAGGGTATGGAAGTTTCTCTCCTTACAGGTTGGTATGGTGAGGTTAACAAAAGTAATCAAAAAAATAGCCCCAAAAGTAGCCTGCTTGAAATAAGACCCAAAAATCTAATAGCCAATAATTAAAATAGCAAAAAATTTATTGCTCCCACCATAAGATAATTTAGTAAACAATAGTGGTACAACATAGAGTCGAAAGTAGTTCAAAGAGAAGCCATCTTTGAAATCCTTCAAGACATAAAAAAGTAGAACAGCAGCTAAGCCCACAGCATTAGTAAAAAAAGGCTGGAAGGAAACCAAGAAGTAATTCCAATCCTACAAAGAAGAAGTTATAGTAGCAAGGTTATTGCATTTTCTCTCCTTACAGGTTGTGGAGGTGAGGTTAGGGAGCATAAGAGGGGCCACATCCATAATAATGGGAGGAAAAATAGATGAATTATGGCATGTCATGAAGTTATACAAAAATATAGCAATTAAGCATTGATACAACAAAGTCATGAGCCTCAGAATAGGTTTCTAGCAAAAGGAAAAGAGACAGAACACATCCTTAATCATATAATGGAAAATAGATACAGTAGGACCCCTTAACAAAATAATGATGGCAAGAAGTTTGTCCCTGTTGATCAAAAAGTAAAGCAGAAAGTAAAGCATAAGGTAATACTTCTTCCTCCAGCAGACAGGAAACACCTTACCATTAACAGTGGAAATAGCAGAAGCAGTAAGACCCCAAAAAAGGTTATGGTAATTAATCCAACAATAGATGCCATAGAGATAAGCAATTAACCAAAAAGTGGTATCAGGAAGATGCATCAGTAAAATCCAAAGAAAAAACAAAACTAAACAGAAGTTGGTCATGTAGTTAAACAGGTAATATAACAGGCCAAACCAATAGGATGGATTAATTTCTGAGGTAAGGGAATCTAGTATTGTCCCAATTAATCAAACCATGCAAATGTTTAGGAAGTGTAAGTTGATCAAAGAATTTTATGCCATCTAATCTAGCACCCAGATTAGCAAGGTAATGAGCACATGAATTACCTTCATGCCATACATGAGTGATTTTAAAATAGAGTTGAGAAAGGAGAGCTCTAGTCTGCTTGAGAAGGTAGTACTATTATGTATTGCCCATTTTGGTGGAAGTCAAAGATCAATCAACAACGGGCATCCACCTCAATCCAAATATTGAGCCAACCTTTTAAGGCAAATCTCAATAGCTTTGTAAAGCGCATTAGAAAGGAATAGAACAAGTATTAAGGGGTAAGCAAAAGCACATAGGGCTTTACCATTAAGGTTTCTGAAAATGCCACCATAGCCAAAAGCATTTTGAGAGACAGAGCCATCAGTGTTAATTTAAAATAAGGATGATCTACATATAATATTTATTGATTTAGAGAAAGCTTATGATAAAGTTTGAAGAGTTGTTCTTTAGAGTTCTAGAAAATAAAGGAGTAAATGGTTATATTCAAGTCATTAAGAATATGTATACTAAAGCTATTACTTGTGTCCAAACACATGGAGGATTGACAAAATATTTTTCTATTTCAATTGGATTATATCAAGGATCGACTTTAAGCTTTTCTTTTTTGCTTTAGTTATGGATGTTCTTACTAGGCATTTGCAAGAAGATATATCTCGTGTATGCTGCTTTGATACTTCTTTCTTGATAAGACTAGAGAGAGTCCAAGAGAAATTATAAATGATTTTCATTTTAAGTAGATCTAAAATTGAATATATGGAGTGTATTTTTAGTTGTAGAAGTTATAGTGGGAGTGTTGTGACATTAGGTGAAAAAGTCATTAAAAAGAGTGAGTGATTCAGATATTTAGGCTTTATTCTTCAAAATGATGGTGAAATAGATGAAGATGTTATTGATAGAATTCAAGTTGGATGGTTGAAGTGGAAGAATGTATCTGGCCTGTTGTGTGATAGAAAAGTATCGCCTAAACCTATGTGAAAATTTTATAAGATGGTAGTAAGACCTGCAATGATTTATGGTGCAAAATGTCAGCCAGTAAAAGAGAAACATGAGACTAAGTTAAGTGCTACAGAGATGAGGATGCCCAGGTGGATGAGTGGCTATAATCTTAGAGATAAAATATGAAATGAGTATGTTTGGGAAAACGTTGGAGTAGCTCCTGTGGTAGATAAGATTAGAGAGAGTCGCCTTAGATGGTTTGGCCACATAAAGCATCAGTGGTCCAATGACCCAGTTAGGAGAATAGATGCGTTAGATTTGCCTCATGTTAAGAAAGGTAGAGGTAGACCTAAAAAGACATGGTTAAGATGTATAAATAATGACTTTAGTATACTTGATTAAAATGAGAATTTGACACATAATATGACACAATGGAGTTGAAGGATTCATGTAGTCGACCCCATGTAGTGGGATAAAGGCTTATTGTTGTTGTTGTTGTAGGTTTCTTATTTTTTAGTTTAGTTTAGGTTTTTATTTATTTTATTTTAGTTTAGTTTATATTTTTTATTTTATTTTCTTTCTTGGTTTTAGTTTAGGTTTTTATTTTATTTTATTTTGATTTAGATTTTTTTATTTATTTTATCTAGCTTAGGTGTAAGATTTTAGCTTTTAAGGATTTAGGGTTTAGATTTTATGGTTTAGGGTTAGTTAAGGGTTTAGGGTTTGGGTTTTAGGGTTTAAATTTTAGGGTTTAGGGTTTGGGATTTAGGGTTTTAGGGTTTAGGGTTTAATGTTTTTAGGGTTTAGGGTTTAGGGTTTAGGTTTTAGGTATAGGGTTCAAGTTTTAGTTTTGAGTTTAGGGTTTTTATTCAAAATATTCAACATTTCTTTTCTGATTTCATCAAGTCATAGTTTTCTAACACACAAAATGAGAATTAAAATGAACAAAATTACCTAATTTGAACCATAGTTCTCAAAAGAAATGATATCCATCATATCCTGATCTCCCTCCACCACCATGATTGTAGCTCCTTCTCCTCAGCTCCCGCCTTCCACTGCTCCCTTGCCTCCATAGCCAATCTCAGATCTCTCACCACCACTTGATGATAGCATGCCTTCACCTCCCATATGATATAGGTGCATTGTCAAGGTTCATCCATTCTTAGGGTTTAGGTTTTATTAGGTCTTAGCATTTAGGCTTAATTTATTAATTTATTTAGTTAATTTAGGTATAAGTTTAGGGTTTGGGGTTAATAGTTAGGGTTCATGGTTTAGGGTTTAGGGTTTAGGGTTTAGGATTTAGTGTTTAAGCTTTAGGGTTTAGTGTTTTGAGGGTTTAGAGTTTAGGGGTTAAAGGGTTTAGTTTAGGTTTAAGTTTAGGGTTTAGGGTTTAAGGTTTGATTTAGGGTTAAGGTTTAGGGTTTAGGTTTAGGTTTAGGGTTTAGGAGGGTTTAGGTTTAGGTTTAAAGAGGGTTTAGGTTAAAGTTAGGTTAAATTTTTAGGTTTAGTTTTTTATTTATTTTAATTATTGCATTTTATATTTAAATTAGGTTTACTTTTATTTTTATTTAATTTAGTTTATTTATTTTAGGTTTATTTATTTTAGTCTAGGTTTTATATTTTAGTTTATTTTTTGGGTTTAGGTTTAGGTTTATATTTAGTTTTACTCTATTTTATTTTATTTTATGTTTATGTTTATTTTTTTTATTTTTTTAGGTTAAAGTTTAGGTTTTATTATATTTTTTAAGTTTAGGTTTTAGGTTTTTATTTCAAGTTTATTTTTAGGTTTTATTTTTTAGTTTAGATTTAGTTTTATTTTTAGTTTATTTTATTTTATTTAGCTTAGGTTTAGGTTTAGGTTTACTTTATTTTAGGTTTAGGTTTGGGTTTTATTTATTTTAGTTTAGTTTATTTTAGTTTAGGTTTAGTTTAATTTTTTTTATTTTAGGTTTATCTTTTTTTTTAGTTTAGGGTTTAGGTTTTATTTCTTATTTATTTTTAGGTTTTATATTTAAGATTATTTTTTATGTTTAGGTTTTTTATAAGTTTATACTTTATTTTATTATTATTTTATGTTTAGTTTTTATTTTATTTAGGTTTTTTATTTTTTTTAGTTTAGTTTAGTTTTTTTATTTCATTTTCTCTTTAGGTTTAGGTATAGGTTTAGGTTTTAGGTTTAGTTTATGTTTGTATTTTATTTTATTTTATTTTAGGTTTTATTTATTTATTTTAGGTTTATTTAATTTAGGTTTAGGTTTAGGTTTATTTATTTTTTTTTTTAGGGTTTAGGTTTTAGGTTTAGGTTTTATTTTATTTATTTATTTTTTTGTTTTTTTTATTTTTAATTATTTATTATTTTTATTTTTTTTATTTATTTATTTATTTTTATTTATTTATTTTTATTTATTTATTTATTTATTTATTTTTGGTTTTAGGGTTTAAGGTTTAGGGTTTAAAGTTTAGTTTTTAGGGTTTATAAATTAGGGTTTCTGGTTTTAGGGTTTAAGGTTGAAGGTTTAGGGTTTAAGGTTTTTAGGTTTTAGGCTTTAGGGTTTAGGTTTTAGGGTTAGGGTATAGGTTTTAGTTTAGGGTTTAGGGTTTTTTATTTTTTTTAACGAAGAACAAATTCAGATTCAACATTTCTTCTTTTTGATTTCATCAACCAAGTAACACACCAAGTTTTCTAAGACACATGCGATGACATAGATAAAAAATAAGCACACATTGAACAAATCAAAAACCCTAAATATCTAGAATCGCTTGTACAACAAAGACACAATTGCATAAGCAGTAAATCGGATCAACCATTCTTCAGTTTCTTTAGTTCCAATCAAAATAAGCCTAGCCTCTCGAGTAGCGGGATCCACCATAATATCCCGATCTCCCTCTTGCCTGGGTAACCTCATTTTTCTCCCTCCATAACCACCTCTCAGGACCACCTCCATATCCACAGAACCACATCTCCACAACCAATGGCGATGCCTTTGCCTCAATCTAGGCTGAGCTAGTTGATGGTGGCGTTTATCATCAGGTTATGCCCATTCTTAGGGTTTAGGTTTAGGTTTAGGTTTATTAGGTTTTAGGATTTAGGTTTATTTTTTAATTTATTTTGTTACTTTAGGTTTTGGTTTAGGGTTTGGGATTTAGGGTTTAGGGTTAGAGTTTAGGATTTAAGGTTTAAGATTTAGGGTTTACAATTTAGGGTTTAGGGTTTAGGATTTTAGAGTTTATGCTTTTAGGGTTAGGGTTTAGGGATTAGGGTTTTAGGGTTTTAGGGTTTAGGGTTGAGGGTTTAGGGTTTAGGGTTTAGGGTTTAGGATTTAGGGTTTATAGTTTTTCTTTTTATTTTTTAAATTAAGTGATAGGTTTATTTTATATTTCTTTTTATTTAAGTTTATTTTTTATTTCTATTTAGTTTAGCTTATTTATTTTAGGTTTATTTATTTTAGGTTAGATTTTTTATTTTAATTTATTTTTTAGTTGAGTTTTTTTTTTATTTTATTTTTTAGGTTTAGGTTTTATTTTTTAATTTTATGTTTAGGTATTGATTTTTTATTTTATTTTATTTATTTTAAGTTTTAGGTATTTATTTTAGGTTTATTTATCAGTTTTATTTTTTTAGTTTAGGTATAGATTAATTTTTAGTTTATTTTATTTTATTTAGTTTAATTTTAGGCTTAGTTTATTTTAGGTTTAGGTTTAGGGCTAATTTATTTTAGTTTAGGAATAGGTATATTTTATTTTTATTTTAGGTTTAGGGTTTTTTTTATTAGTTTAGGGTTTAGTTTTTATTTATGTTTTATTTTAGGTCTTATTTTTAAGATTATTGTTTAGGTTTATGTTTTTATATAGTTTTTATTTTATTTTATTTTAGGTTTATTTTATTTTTATTTTAGGTTTAGTTTTTATTTTATTTAGGTTTTTCATTTTTTAGTTTAGTTTATATTTTTATTTATATTATTTTCATTTAGTTTTTATTTTTATTTGATTTTCTTTATTAGGTTTAGGTTTAGGTCTAGGTTTTAGTTTATGTTTTTATTTTATTTTATTTTATTTTATTATTTTATTTCGATTTAAGTTTTTAAATTTATTTTACTTTCAGGTTTTATAAGTTTGGGTTTAGCTTTTTAGCTTTTTAGGGTTTAGGATTTTTTTTGGGTTTAAGGTTTAGGGTTTAGGTTTTACGATTTAGGGTTTAGGGTTTAGGATTAATGTTTTTAGTGTTTAAGGTTTACTATTCAGGGTTTTGGTTTTAGGTTTAGGGTTCAGGTTTTAGTTTTGGATTTTGGGTTTTTGGTATTTTTTTTTACAGATAACAAATTTAGATTCAATATTTTTTATGTTTGATTTCATCAATAAAGTAACACACCAAGTTTTCTTAGACACAAGTGACGACATAGATAAAAAATGAGCATGCATAGAGTAATTCAAAAACCATGGATAACTAGAACCATCTCTACAGTAAAGAAATAATTCCATAAGCAACATATTAGATCCTCCTTTCTTCAATTTCTCCAGTCAAACCACCACGGCCTCTCGAGTAGAGGATCTACCATCATATCCGATCTCTCCCTCCACCATGCTAACCTCGTCACTCCTCCCACCTCCATAATCCTGCCACCAACCTCCATATCCACCATCTCCAAATCCCCCACCACCATTATGATAACCGCTGCATCTGCCTTCATCTCCACTGCTAGATCGAGAGTGAGCCTGGTTAACGGTGATGTTCTTATCATCAAGGTTCTACCCATTCTTAGGGTTTAGGTTTAGGTTTAGGTTTATTTTTAATTTATTTAGTTACTTTAGGTTTAGGTTTAGGGTTTGTGGTTTAGGGTTTAGGGTTTAGGGTTTAGGGTTTAGGGTTTAGGGTTTAGGGTTTAGGGTTTGCTTTTAGGGTTTAGGGTTTAGGGTTAGTCTTTAGGGTTTAGGGTTTTAGGTTTAGGGTTTAGGGTTGTAGGCTTAGGGTTTATGGTTTAGGGTTTAGGGTTTAGGGTTTAGGGTTTAGGGTTTAGGATTTAGGGTTTATGTTTTCTTAAAAAAGTAGGTTTATTTAGTTTATTTTTTATTTATTTCAGTTTATTTTATTTTTTATTTCTATTTAGGTTTATTTTTAATATTTATTTTGTTTGGTTTATTTATTTTAGGTTTAGTTATTTTAGTTTAGGTTTTTTATTTTTGTTTATTTTTTAGGTTTAGGTTTATTTTTTTAGTTAACTTTATTTTATTTTATTTTTTAGGTTTAGGTTTTATTTTTTATTTTTAGGTTTAGGTTTAGGTTTTTATTTTATTTTTTAAGTTTAGGTTTAGGTTATTATTTTAGGTTTATTTATATTTATATTTTTTATTTTAGGGTTTGGTTTATTTTTTAGTTTATTTTACTTTATTTAGTTTAGGTTTAGGTTTAGGTTTAGTTTATTTTAGGTTTAGGTTTAGGTTTTATTTATATTAATTTAATTTATTTTAGCTTAGGTTTAAGTTTATTTTATTTTGTTTATTTTATTTGTATTTTAGGTTTAGTTTTTTTTTAGTTTAGGTTTTAAGTTTTATTTTTATTTATTTTTAGGTTTTATTTTTAAGTTATTTGTTAGGTTGACACCATGAGATCATAGAGGTACTTTTTTGAGGTGATCAATACATTGAGGTATGATGTATCTCAAAGATAGAGGCATCACACAATTCTAATCACGAAATAAGGACTCCTAAGGCATGATGGATCTTTTAATGTACCTGAGATTTTTCCCCTACTTTATATTGATGAATAAACTAGAGTTTATATTAAAATAGGTTCTTAAGTTCACTATGGAGGCAAGCCTCCATAGTTAATTGCATCTTAGGAAATAAATTTCTTAGAAATGATTAAAGTTGACAATTATCATCTCCAAATTTTCAAGGTTAGGTCAAAGGATTGGTTGTATTTGGAAAATCAAATTATTGTTCAAGTTGAAGACTATTTTTTGGAATCTAAATGAAATAAGTAAGAAATGATCATGATACTAGGAAGCTTAGTCAACATTCCTAATCCCATGGTTTAGCTTTATAATTTTAAAGTTGAGGGATTTATATGTTTTGAGTTGAAATTTAATTAAATTAAACTTATAATCCACCAACACAAAGTTGTGGGAATGCTTAAGAGTTGAGGATTTATGCAGCTCAAGGAAATAGCTACCTTGGATCCTAAATCTAGAGAGTTTTAGTACAAGCTAAAGCATGACCTAAATCTAAGCGATAGGTGGACAAAAGGGTTTACCTCCATAAGAGAATAAATTATCCGATTTCTGGACTTATAATTTCTGAGTGGCGTACTAACTCCTCCTATTATTTTAAAACCATGTCGGTCTTATGAATTGCAAGATAGCTAGAGTAGTTATTTAATTAGAAAGAGACTAAAGTCCTAAACACACTCCCTACATTTATGTAGGAAAAGTAAATCTAATTGCACCGAAAGTGGAGGTTAGTAAATATACATTTAATCTCAAGCAATTATATTTATAATTTGGACTTAGCACCTTACACATGGGTAATTAAGCCCACTTGTCCTAACTTGGATTATGCTTAATGATTTAAGCAAACCAACAAAAAGCATTCACTTTTATTTTTAAGCATCCCTTAAGCATAATCACCTGTAGAAAACATGATTAGGCTAATATTGGCCTATCATCCAGTATACGAAACATACACCCTAACATCCAATCTAAAATAATGCATCATAAAATAAAACATACATCATATCGTACACCATCCTAACTTAGAGTTAGAAGTGGTGACTTAATTCTAATGTGTGTATTAAGGCTTGTGTGGTAAGTAAGTCTTGTAAATAGTGTTGTATTTTCTATGTGAAGAAGGATTCAATTTAACATGAAAGGTTGATTTCGTGAAGTAGTTTAATTGATTTGAGAATTTTAATTTGTGTTTTCTTTTGTTTCATTTGATTACACTTAGCAACTAAGTGTTATAAAGAAAAAGAGGATTGCACACTTTCATCCCTACCTTAAGTCACTCTCTAAAGTATATTAATTTGATTTAGTTCTCTTTAGTGAATGGCCTATTAAATGATTTAATTCATCCAAAGTTTAGGTTCACTTTAAATAATCCTATTCAAAATGACAGGCATCTTAAGATTAATTTAATTGAATTACTACCACATGACATATTAAATAATTCTTTTCCATCACATGTAACATGCATATGATTTAATCCTAAGTGTATCTATACATGCAACATATTTTAGCACACTTAAAAGATGAATGTATGTGTATGTTTAGAATTTATATTTTATTTGATTACATTATTTAAACATATTAACTTTATCTAAATTCTTATACAAAAATGACATGAGAATGAAATTAGATAGGCATGTGCCATTGTTAAACCACGAAAGTGAGGTAATCAAATGACCTCCTTAGAGCTAGCTAAAGCCTCATATTCTTGGGATGTCCATACTATATACCTATTTGCATTCAAACATATGTAAATTCATATACATGAACATAGGAAGTAAGCTCTAAATCATAGGGCTAATTAATTCAACCACTTAGTCAATTATGAATGCATGCAATTTTAATGTAAAATGGGATTTTCATTCACTAATCACATATACATATACATGAAAAAGATATAGCAAGTATGTCTGTCATTGTTAAATCAAGTGAGTAAATCAAATGACCTCCTTAGGCTAACTAAAGCCTTATTCATGTCCAAACTATATACTTTTCTTGGACACATGGATGTATACATAAATGAGGAAAGAAAACCATGCAAAGATTATATTTATTTGATTGAATCATATATATATATATATATATATATATATATATATATATATATATATATATATATATATATATATATATATATATATATATATATATATATATAATTAAATTTCTATCCAAATTCTAAAGTTAAAATACATAAGAATGAAATAATAATGTTATTAAACCGGAAAGGTAATCAAATGACCTCCTTGGGGCTAGCTAAAGCCTCGTTTCCCGGATGTTGGACTATATACCCATTACCATTCAATCTTATATAAATCAACACATGAATAGAGGAAAGAGAACTCAACATTCATAGAAATCATGTGATTCATTTAACCAAACTAGTTCTTAAGCATGTGATTCATTCAAACCAAACTAGTTCTTAAGATAATCAAATCAAATAAGATTATTTAAAGCAAACCAAAGCTTCTTCATTAATTAAGTTTTGGATTTGATTTGATTTAAAGAAGAGAATAGAAATCATCACTTGCTGGTTTAAACCCATTCCCACATTAGTGATTTGATTTAATTTAAAGAAATATAATTAAGTTGATTTTATGAGTTAATTAAGTTGAACCCTTAATTAGATGAATTAATTATGCTTACCTATGTAACCTTAAAGTAATTAACGAAATAATTATGAGACAATATGATATACATGGCAAATAAACTTGCAATGATCTTAGGAAATAAAAGGGGCCTAATGCAATTGGCTCATGATTAATAGTTAATTAGATTAAAGGACTTAATTAATTACTCTTATGGTTTTCCTACACATGTGGACTAACCATAGTTTCATTAAACTCTTTCAGGTTATTAAACACCTAAAGATCTACCCCATTCTTTAATTAATTGAGGTCTGATGTGATTACGATTTCAATTTGATTAAGTGATTTAATTAATTGGTTAAATCTTAATTAATTTTATTTTAAAAAGGGAGAAATCATCTAGAAAGGGGTTCCAACCTTATTCCTTAGTTGACTTACTTGAATAATGATTAATAAAATTAACCAATTTATTACTATTCATGGGATTAATTAATCATTAATTAACTTAAAAGAGTAGTTAAGGTTTAATTAGTCAATTTTCCTAATTAAGTGGGCAATAAATCCCAAGAAAATCATGGGAGGTAGAGGTCATCCCATTAAGTTAGCCAACAAAATTTGGGATTAATTGCTCAAGTAATTAAGGAGTAATTAAGCAAATTAATTTTGTAATTAAACTTTAATTAAACATTAATTACAATTCAAAATTAGTTAAGATTATTTTTAATTAATTCTTCTCTGAAATACCTTTAAAATGAGTATTTGTATTTTTTATTTCTCTATGACTTTTATGATTTTAGAAGTTTATCATTAAAAATGATTTTTTTTAAAGTACTAAATATTTTGCCAACGATTTTGGAAGCATATCTCATCAGAGCTCAAGATCGGTGGCTCGAATGATTATGGAAGCTTCATCTAGTTGAAATGAAGCCCTATTGATCAGCAATTTGATCCTCAATGTTCCTCGGTGATCCAATGATTTGGAGCTCTTTGGTCAAGTCACCTCCGGTCTTGATCACAGATGATTCCTTCTTGCTCGGAGGCCGGAAGGTGCGTGCAAAGTTAATTTAAGTTTGATGGGAAATAGTGAAGTTAAGTTGAAAATGGGAGTGTCTATTTTGGGAGCAGAATGGTATTTTTGATCAAAGAAAGGAAAGCTTGGGAAGGGGAATGGCTATAAGCTCATCTTTGATGTTTTATGGATCGAGGAATGATTTTTGTGTGTTTGATGGAAATGAGGTGTATCCCCTTCATCTTCATCTTGGATGGTGGATGGTTTGGCTTCTAGTGGGTGGCCTTGGAGCTTCTGAGTCATTGGTGTGGGAGGTGAGTTGTCTTAGCTTGGTTGGTTGAAGGTCTTGAGGTGGCTTACAAGGAGGAATCATGGGTGATTTATGGGTTTCAAATGCTCTAATGGGGAGAGTGAGGTGATTTCACCTCCCATGGGTCATGGCTGACCCAACCACTGATTAGGATTGGTTGGGTGGTGTCAAACCTAGGGGACCATTGGGAGAATCAAGTGGCCAAAGAATGGAAATGACCACTTACATGGGTGATTTGTCTCATGTGATGCCTTTGACCTAAGGGTACAATGATCATTTGGCATTGAATTTGGGTAGATTTGAAATGAGCCAAAATGGCTTAGCCTAAATTTCAAGTCAATTGGAGTTGTTGATTTGGTTAGGTTTGAATTTGACTAGGTCAAATTGGGTAAGGTTGGATCAAGTTGACCAATTGGTCAAATTGGTTCAAACTAAGTGTTGGTTCAAGTTCATATAATCATTTGGGATGTTTTGGTTCAATTTGTTTGGTTTAGTTTGGCTTAGATTTGATTTTGGCTCATTTGAATTTTTTTGGGTTAAATGGGTTAAGTTAACCAATTTGACCAAAATGGCCAAATTGGCTTGGGTTTGGTGTTGGTTTTGGTTTAGTTAACCAATTGAAGATGATTGTAGGCTTTGGTTTTAGTTAATTTGAATTTTGTTTTGATTTAGGCCAACTTGAACCATTGGTCAATTTGGGAGTAATTGGGTTCAATTGGGTCTAATCATGGCTTTGGTCAAGTTCAACAATCAATTTGGAATGAACTTGAGCCTTTGATTGCAAATAATTTGGTTTATATTTTGATTTGACCTAATTTGGTCTTCTAAGTCAATTTGGGTCAACTTGAGTCAAGAGAGACAATTGGGTTGAGTTTGACTCAATTGAAGGTCAAGTCATATTCAAATATTGATATTGATTTGGTATGAATCATTGGTTTCAAGATTTATAGGTTGCAATTTGGCTAGTTTGGGTTCATATGGGTTAAGGGTTTGTCAAATGATCAAGTTGACTTGGTCAAATGATCAAGTTGACTTGAATTGATCAACCTAGGGTGATCAATAATACTGATGTGAGGTTTTGATGGGCTTGGTTCAATCCAATTTGGGTAGGATTAGAACTTAGCTCAAATAGGTCAAATTGGCAACTTTAGGTCAAGTGGACCAATTGGGTTTAGTTGGCTTAATTTTGGGTTGAGTTTATATAGATTTGGGATTGATATATAAATTTAATTGTAATTGGCTTGGGTTCAAATGAGTTTTGGTTCATTTGAACATCAAGTAAAAAGGGTTAATTTGGATTTGACTTGGGTTGATTTTGGTTTGGCTTGATGATTGTAGATTTCATTTATATTTGTGAATATGATTGAAGGTATGATTGATTCATGAGAAAATCAATTGAATTTTGGTTTATGAATGAAGGAATTTGGATAAGTCTATGGAGTTGGGTCATGTGGCTTAGGTTTGGATTTTGATTTGGTTTGATTTAGTTTTGATGATTTCAATGTATATTTCATTTAAATTTGTGAAGATAATTGAAAATATGATTGATTTGTGA
Organism: Cymbidium sinense; assembly: GCA_021442155.1. NCBI lineage: Eukaryota > Viridiplantae > Streptophyta > Magnoliopsida > Asparagales > Orchidaceae > Cymbidium > Cymbidium sinense. The sequence goes on from CM038214.1 coordinate 208,069,472, forward strand.
GAAAACCAATTGAGTTTGACTTGATTTGGATTAATATTTAGCTAAGTTTGGGATAGTATGGCTTAAAAGGGTTTTGATTTGATTTGATTTAGTTTTGATCATTTGAATGTACATTTGATTTATATTTAGGAAGATGATTGAAGATATAAATTGATTATGAGAAAATCAATTGATTTTGGATTGATTTGGATTAAAATTTTGGTAAGTCGATGGGATAGGTCATATGGCTTAGGAAGGGTTTCAAGTTTGGATTTGATCATGGGCTTCAATCATTTGGTTTTGGAATTTTGGTTTGGATTTGGATTTGAATTTGATGTTTGAATTGAACTTGAGGTTTGGTTTGAGAAGGTGCACATGGATTAGATTTGGGTTGTAGGGTTGGTTGATTATCTTAATCCCAAGGCATAACCTAATCCTATGGTTAACCCTTCTATGTTTTAAGCTTATTAGGTGTTTCCCTAGTTTTTAGAAGTGTCTTATGACTAAGAAAGTCTTAGTGTCTAGAAGTCTCCTATGTTTAAGATGGGAAGATTGAATCTGCACTCTAAAGTGAGGTCAACATGCCTTTGGCTCCATAGTGTTGCCCTTGGAGATAGATGATTGGAAGACCGAAGCCAAGTTCCACATTATAGACTAAGATACATCTTTCAACTTTTTTCTTGGGAGACCATGGATACATGAGAACAACATAGTTCCATCCTCTCTACATCAGTGCATGAAGTTCATAAGAGGTGGGATCATCTATTGTGTAAAAAGAGATCTCAAGCCATTTATAGTTCGAGGTCGACATATACGATGACTACCTCCCTTAAAACCAACAAGTCTATTCTCATGAACTTGGCCAAAGTTTAAAATAAAAAGAAAAAGAAAAAAAAAGAAAAGAAAATGAAAATAAAAGAAAAGAAAATGAAAAGAAAATAAAAGGGAGCGGAAATAGACTTGGAGGAGGAAGTGGAGCCTGACATTAGATTCAACCCATAGTTTGTTACTCCATTTGAACATATGGGCAGGATGACCTAACCTCCACCGAGAGGAAGAGGAAAGGGTCTAGGGTGGAAAACTCCTTAGCCATAGAAGATATCTCCTATTAGACATATTTAATATAGACTTAGAATCTAGTTTATAAGATGAGTCTTATATGGTTAGCACCAACCAGCTTCTTAGTAGATTCCTGTGGAGGTGACACTGAGCGATGAAGACCAGCTCCAAAGCAAAGCATAAGTGTATCCAAGTCTATATGTAAAAATGTTAGGCATCTTGGGAACCTTAGCTATAACCCACTTTCCTCTCAAAAGCGGTTTGGTAGTTAAGGAAGCCCTAAGTCATCTGGTGAAGACTTAGGTTCTTTTTGAGCATCATCCTCAAGTCAAGAAGTTGATGTAGAACTAGAGGATGATTCATATAAAGATTTAATAAAATTACCTTTTGATTGGTACTTTCCTTGTGTTCATAATTTAGCAAAGAAATGGTTAATACCACATACTTGGTCAAAGTACAGGTCAGACTACTTTGAAAGAATATGGAGGAACAAATGCAAAAGCTCTCAACCAAGATTGGGACTAGAATTCAGTATAGTGAGTCCAGTTGATGATGATGATTACTACTTAGTCATCACAAATCATTTGGAATATAATAGGTTCTTTTCAAATCACATTAACTTATATGAGGAGGCTGTTTAGAAACTTAGATGATGATTTTGAAATCAAAGATGCACCAGAGTTCAAAGAAGAGATCAGTCAACCATCTGAGCTCAAGGAAATCAACTTAGAACTAAAGAAGATCCATGCACGACATACATCGCTTCTTTGAATGAAATTGAAACCAATGACTTAGTTAGGCTGATTGAGCAGGATAGCTTTGCATGGAGTTATGAAGAGATTCTTGGATTGGCTCCGACATAGTGGTCCATAAACTAGTAATACTCTCTACACTATCAAGCAAGCTCCTAGATGCATTGATTAGACATAGAATAGGTCATTTATGAAGTCAAGCGATCGAAGTTGGCTTCATGGAAAGAAAAATACCCTACCAGTTAGCCTTGACATCATCCTAGTTAATAAAAAGAATGGCCAAATTCATATATGAGTCAATTTTATGGATTTAAATAAGGCATATCCAAAAGATGAATTTCCACTACCAATCCTCGAGTGATGGTGGACATTGCCTCATCTCATGCAATCTTCTCTTTCATGGATGGCTGTATGATATAACCAAATAAAGATATGAAGATGAAAGAACACTACTTTTAGAATCTAGATCAATCTATTGCTATAAGGTCATTCCTTTCAAAAATGTTTACATACTAGTGACTGAATCTTGATGAACTCATGCATCATTAAGTTGAGTACTATGTTGATGATCTCGTGGTGAAAAATAGACAAAAAGAAGACCATCTCTTTGACTTGAGAGTAGTTTTTTAATAGTTAAGCCCATTTAACCTCAAAATGAACCCCCTGAAGTGTGCATTCAGAGTAGCTTCAAAAAAATTCTTTTGGTTTATCATTCAACACCAGGGAATCAAAATTGATTCAGAGAAGATCAAGGTGATATTAGAATTGCCACCCCTTAAAAGTTTAACTCAACTAAGATCATTACAAGGATGATTAGAGTATCTATGTTACTTTCTGTCCAATTTATCAAGAAGATGTCAGCTATTCTCAGCACTTGTTAAAAAGGATGCCAAGTTCAAGTGAGATGACAAGTGTGAGCATGCCTTTGAAGACATTAAGCATTACTCGATGATATCATTGATTCTAGCTGCCCTTATCCTGGGAAAGCCACTCATACTTTACAATGCTACATTAGAGGACTCCCTTGGTGCTTTGTTGGCCCAAGCCAATGATGAAGGGAAAGAAAAGGCACTCTACTACTTTAGCCGTCGTCTGATCCCTACTGAAGCTAATTATCCACCCATTAAGAAGAATTTTATAGGTTTAATCTTTGCATCCCTAAAGCTACAACACTACATGCTTCTCATAAGGTGAACTTAATCTCTGATCAATCTTATATCTCATGACCCGATAGGATGGTTGGATGGTCGATGATCCTCTCATGGTTTGACATTACCTTCGTACCCCTCTTGGTGAGGAATAGCTAATTTCTTAGTACACCCACTCGGCTTAGTGATGATCTCGATGAATAATTCATGAACTTAGGGGATACTAGCATTCACCACTAGGAGAAGTACTTTGATGGTGTAGCTTCCTCTCAAAGAGGTGAAGAACCACAATCTACTATTCCAAGAATGGCAAGGGTAGGAATAGTTCTCTTAACTTTGGACACGGTGTGATGAGATTCTCATATCATCATCAATCCTACCAATAATGAAGGCTGATATGAGGCTCGATTGCCGGTCTAGTTAGCCATTATTCTAGCATCATATCAACATCTTGATTCTTAGCTAGTTATCAACCAAATTCTGGGTCCTGGGTTATAAAGCCTAAGCTCCATCCCTACAATAAGTACACCATAGAGTTGTTGGCCCAAATCCCAAAGGTTGCTAGTTATAAGATTCCTTAAGGAGAGAATGTTGTAGCATATGGCAAGGAGTTGGCATGTCCAGAAGATCAGTCCATATCAATAATGGTCCAAAAAAATAAGTGTTATCCCTTATTGATATTGAACTCATCAAAAAATACTCTCTTGAAGGGAGGTTGCCATTGCCAAGAAGGATGAGGAGTTAGATTTGAGGCAATCATTCATGGATTACCTAAATAAAGGCGAAAACTACCTCAGTGAAGTCTCAAGCCCATCATATGAAGTAGAAGCACTTTCTATGCTCTTGTTGATGGTGTCTTGTATGAGTCTTTCGATCATATGTGGTTACAAAGACAGCTAAGATGGTGGCACACTTAGGATTATGTGGAGCCAACTAATCCAGTTCGAAGATGAAAGCCAAGATCAAGAGACTAGGATACTATTGGTCATCGATGATCAAGGATTGAATGGATATGGCTAGGAAATGCCACCAATGTCAAATAAATGATGTGGTCCTACACCAATCATCCAACATTCTATATCCTACATTGGCCTCATGGCCATTTAGTGTTGGGGTACCAACATGGGTATGATTGATCCTACTTCAAGGGTCATCGTTCATCTTAGTTGCTACTGACTACTTTTGCAAATAGATGAAAGAGATTCCACTTAGAGAGGTCACAACTCAGCATGTGCTCTAATTTTTAGGGACTTTATCGTATATAGGTTTGGAGTACCTAGATAAATTATATATGATAATGGTACTACAATCAAGAGCACTGAGATCAACAACTTTTCCCAGAGACATAGCATAGATTGGAGATATTCTACCATCAACTACCCAAGGGAAAACGGCTTAGCAGAATCCTTCAATAAAACTCTCATTCAAATACTAAAAAAGACACTCGACAATAATAAGCGATAGTGGCATGAGCAGTTAGTTCAAGCCTTGTGGGCTTACCGCACCACATATAGAACTCCAACTTAGTCTACTCCTTTCTCTTTAGTGTATGGGGTCCAAAGCCATTCTATCATTAGAAGTCTAGCTCCCATCACTAAGGATAGCTATGGGTAGCAAGATCACAATAAAATGGAACACCGAGTTGTGGTTAGAAGAGCTCAAGGTTTGGAGAAGAGAAGCCTGTGGGCATGCCAAAACCTTGATTTGTACAAAGCTAAAATGATTCAAGCTCACAACAAGTTGGTCTGTTCTAGAGCTTTTCAAGTAGCAGAGCTTATTTTAGTTCTAAGGAGACTGATTGTTGCCCATCATAAGATGGGAGGCAAGTTTGAACCCACTTGGGAAGGCCCTTTTGCCATAGAAAGGCCTACCAAGGAGATCAACTTATAATCATGAGGAGAGTTCCCAATGCTTCCAACCATTGGGATCTACTTAAGAAATATTATAAATCATGTTTGAAAATAATTATCATCAATGAAAATATAATTTTAAATTCAATCTCTTCCATGTTGAAAGTATTCTTGTTTGTGAATCCACCACGATGTGTTTAGGGTAGGTGTAAGGAACTAGGTGGCATCCTATCCTTCATCGATACAACATAAACACTACACACACTATAAAACACACACATATCTTTTATGTGCTATGAGTTGAGATAACCCCTGTGGCCCTCACTCGGTGGCTCTAGGTTGATGACCCCTACCTACTAGTGTGTCACCCTAATGGTCTTCTTGCTTTGGAGGATGTAAGTTTGCTATGCTTTCTTTCTTTATTTGGCCACTGCACACCAATGAGCACCTTGTTAGTTTGGTAGATCTTATTGCATGGCCGGTAAGCTACCTCATGTTGGCTTTGTTTAAGAAGATGTGAGTCTGCTATGCTTTCTTCTTGGATTAACCTTTATACACTAACTGGGTCAAGTATATTTGAGGTTTATGATAAGTCCTCTAGCATTTCCTTTCATCATGATTACATCAAGTCTGTGTTTAGTCCTTCCTCGGGGCTCCCTGCTTATTAGTCCTACTAGGTCAGATAGTATCTGTCCAACCGATGATAGATTATCTCGATGATGAGTTCCTCTTGGAAAGTTGTAAGCCTACACACTTTCTTTCTAGATTGATTGTTGGACACTAACAGGCACATTAGGTTGGTTGGTAATCACTATGCTGATAGATACACTTTAGGTTGGTTGGTTCTCGCACCTTAGGAAACACCACTCATGGCAGATATAAGTCCTACTTTCACCTTAAGTTGGCCAGTACACCTATAAGCTTTCTTTTAGGGCTCGTCTAACATACACCTCCCACTGGGCACTATTTTGGATCACATCCTTGTACCCCATTTAGACACTACCGGTTACTATGTGTTGGACAATTCCCCTTTCATACTAACCACATATGTGGTTGGAGAATCCATGTGGATGTGTAGATTCTCCATGGTCGATAAATCTGATAGGTCAAGGCATAGATCCTTCTCAGTGTGGTCCTTCACACCAAGTCCACAAACATATAAACAAAATATATATTCACTTATGGATTAAGAGGACACCATTAGAGATACTTTTTCTCAGGCATACATCCTATCTTTTGGGTAGTGTCAGCAAATTTTCCTATAGGAATGGCTTGACCACTCTTGAGTTGATATAAGTCTCCAATGGCATTCACTCTGTAGTTACCCCTAAGTCAGATTCTATTTTTGTGCAATAGGTCTAGTGGTTTTTCCCTCCTTTAGAAGATGTAAGTCTACTACACCTTCTTTCGAGCACAATCATTGCACACCGAAAGGCAAACCCTTAGGTTGGCTAGCTCTACCCCACAGACAGTAGACTATCCCTTTGGATTTGTAAATTTGATATAGGACAAGTCGATATAACCCCTTAGTGGGTCCATCGCAGACATGGTCCATAAATTAAATCTTTTAAATTTGAGAGCTCACATCCCAGTGATATGCCCTCAATTCAAAATCAAACTAAACTAAACAAACCATAACAAATCACATGAAATTAAGATAAAATTCTTCTAGGATACTTTGAGTTGACATAAGTCCTTAGCGACATTCACTCGGTAATACTAGGTCAATTTTTGTGCATCCCAGGTCACCCAATGGTTGTTCCTCACTTTGGAAGATGTAAGTCTACTGCCTTCTTCTAGCACAACCATTTCACAAAGGCAACCCCTTAGGTTGGCTAGCTCTAGGTAGACTATGCATTTGGATTTGTAAACTTGAGGTAGGTTAAAGGATATAGCCCTTCTCGATGGGTCCATTACAGGTCCATACATTAATTCAAATTAAATTAAACCCAATCTTATTTCCCTGTGGAGTTAAATCACACCCTTCTCTAGCCAAATCATATATATAAATAAGTCAAGAAAACAAATCAAATTCAAAACCAACCTACCTCTCAGGAGCCAAATTAAACCAACTACCCCAATAGAGTCTAAATCAAAGAAATCCAACCAAACTCTTATTCCTAGCGGATACATCCCTAAACAAATCTATGAAATCAAACTCAAATCCCAATCCCCAATAGATAGCTCAAACCTGCTTCCCTAGTGGAAGGTTCATATACCCGATCCCTAGGGACTCGAGCCCATATCTCTATTAGATATGCCTCCACATCAATTAAAATAAAACAAATTAAAGTCAACTCGATCTTAATCCCTGATGAATTATAGATTCTATTCCTCAACAGATCTTCTTTCCACAGGTCATATAATCAAATCAAATTGAAACGTTATCCCAAAAAAATTTTTTCTTCTACACCCTCGACATAGATCCCTCACATGTCATGTCCAATGAATGTGTGATCCCCAAGCTGATCGCCCTCCATGTCCTTAACATTGAATTCTCATCAAATCTTATTTCTTCTCTTATGCACACCTTTAATACTTCAACCAAAAGCCTAACAATGTATTCATTCAAATTACATCATCTTAACATTGTAATCAACATTTTATGATTTATGATGGTGCAAGCTCAAAACTATACAATATCATGCTAAACATATTATTCTAGTGTGAATTAACACACTATATTATATTATAATATATGATGTTATATTATAATTTTGTAATATAATATATTTTCTAACATTACACCTCATTAGAATCACTTGAAAAACAAATAACAAAATTTTCTCAAAATATGAATAATGTTCATTTTGGATGTAAAATTGTTATTTTTATTAGAAATGGCACAAAATAGCATAATTTTTTTTGGTTTTTTTTGGTGTGCCATGAATTTGGCCAAATTCTTCCATCTCAACCTTCAAATTAACATTTTTGTGAGTTTTGACCCAATGTATTATAACAAAAGTAAAACATACTAAAATGTACAATAACAACATTTAGTAACACCACCACATTCATATATATGTTAAGTTATATTGTTATGTACATTATATTTTAATATGCTTTCATATAATATATTATCTTACATTACACCATAAAAGAATCACTTTAAGAAAAAAATTATAAAATTTAGTTGAAAAATGAACATTTATTTTGGATGCAAAATTCCATTCTTTTGATTAAATGACAAACCATAGCACATATTTTCCCAGCTTACCTTAAATTTGGCCAAATCCATCATCTCGAGCCTATAAATCAATATTTTTATGAATTATACCCGGTACAAACTCTACTACATAAACAAATATTAATAATACATAATAGAATGCTATAATGCATGATGCTACACTATATTCTCTATTATATTATATTATATTGCATATCACATCACAAGGGATTGCTTAAGATAAAAAATCATAAAATTAATCTAAACAATAAAAAATTATATATTTTAGTCATTAGTTACATATTTTAAATTGAAATAATATATTATGATGCCAAGCTCTATTATGAATTTGGCCAAATTCCACCATTTTAAAGTCTAAATCAACATTTTTATAAATAATGCTATCGTAGGCTTGACTGCATGATTGTAAAATACTAAAAGAATTTAAAATTCATAGAACTATATATTATGATATATGATGTTATACTATGCTACAACATATAATATATATTTTGAACATAAAATATTACTTTTTATACTACAAGTGGTGTAGCACACCTTTGGTACTACAACCTAATTCCCACTTTAAATTTGACAAATTTTGTCATTTGATTTATGAAATAAATATATTTATGATTTATATTAATATATGTTGTAGGGCACAATACCATAATATATTAAAACATTTCAAAACATCTTTTAACATCCAAAAAAGCATCACTACATGCTCAAATATATGATGCTAAATTATACTATGATACTTGGTATTATGATATGATTTAGGGTTAGGGTTTAGGTATTCAAATCTCTAATAGTCAAGGAAAGTCTCTTGAAGACATTTTTTCTTTACCATAATTATGTTAGGATTAGGTCACTCTTTAGATCTACTCTAATGACATCTTTATTCAAGGTTTAGGGTTTAGTGTTTAGGGTTACTTTAAGGTTTAGGGTTTTAGGGTTTAGGGTTTAGGGTTTAGGGTTAGTTTAGGGTTTAGGGTTTAGGGTTGGTTTAGGGTTTAGGGTTTGGGGTTTAGGTTTAGGGTTTAGGTTTAGGGTTTAGGTTTTAGGGTTTAGGGTTTTAGGTTTTAGGGTTTAGGGTTTAGGGTTTAGGGTTTAGGGTTTAGGGTTTAGGGTTTAGGGTTTACAGTTTAAGGTTTACTATTTAGTGTTTAGGGTTTAAAGTTTTTAGGGTGTAGGGTTTAATGTTTGGGATTTCAGTTTTATGTTTAGTGTTTAAGTTTTAGTTTAGGGTTTAGGGTTTAGGGTTTATGGTTTTTCTTAATAGAGAATAATTTCATATTCAACATTTCTTCTTTTCAATTTTATCAAGCAAGTAACATTCCAAGTATTCTAAGATACAAGCGATGACATAGATAAAAAATGACCACCAATAAAGTAAATCAAAAACCCTAGATAAGTAGAACTTTCTCTACTGTAAAGACATAGTTCCATAAGCAGTAGATCAGATGGATCGTTCTTCAGTTTCTCAAGTTTCCATCAAAATCACCCCGCCTCTTGAGTAGCAGGATCCACTATCATATCCCTGATCTCTCCCTCTACCACCACCACAACTATACCCTCTATCACTGCACTTGCCTCCATAACCACCACTACTCTGACCACCACCACCAGATACCCCCCACCACTATCATTACTTTATGCCTTAGCCTCCACTAGATCAGGCTGGCTAGTTGATGATGATGTTCTTGCTATCAAGGTTCTGCCCATTCTTAGGGTTTAAGTTTAGGGTTTATGGTTTAGGGTTTAGGGTTTAAGGTTTGGGTTTTAGGATTTAGGGTTGTAGGTTTTAAGATTTAAAGTTTAGGGTTTAGGGTTTAGGGTTTTGGGTTTAAGGTTGTAGGTTTTAAGGTTTATAGTTCATGGTTTAGGGTTTAGGGTTTTGGGTTTAGGGTTTACGATTTTAGGATTTAGGGTTTAAGGTTTAGGGCATAGGGTTTTAGGGTTTAGGGTTTACGGTTGTACGTTTAGGGTTTAGGGTTTAGGGTTAGTTTATGGTTAGGGATTATTTTTTCTATTTTTTATTTTAAATTAAGTAAACTTGAAGGTTTTGGTTTATTTTGTTTATTTTTTATTTATTTGGGTTTATTTTAATTTTTAATTTTATTTAGGCTTATTTTTTATTTTTATTTAGTTTAGTTTATTTATTTTAGGTTTATTTATTTTAGTTAATTTTTTAAGTTTAGGTTTATTTTTAGTTGAGTTTATATTTTATTTTTATTTTAGGTTTAGGTTTTATTTCATATTTTAGGTTTAGGTTTAGGCTTTTATTTTATTTCTTTAAGTTTAGGTTTTAGTTTTTCTTAGGTTTTAGGTTTATTTTTTTTTTTTAGGTTTAGGTTTATTTTAGTTTATTTTATTTTATTTAGTTTAGGTTTAGGTTTAGGTTTAGTTTAGGTTTTAGGTTTAATTTATTTATTTTAGTTTAGTTTATTTTAGTTTAAGTTAGGTTTATTTTATTTTATTTATTTTAATTTTATTTTAGGTTTAGTTTTTTTTTAGTTTAAGGTTTATGTTTTATTTTTTATGTGCTTTTAGGTTTTATTTTTTTTGGTTTATTTATTTAAGTTTAGGTTTTTATTTGCTTTTTATTTTATTATTTTATTTTTGGTTTAATTTTTATTTTATTTATGTTTTTTTATTTTTTAGTTTAGTTTAGGTTTTTATTTATTTTATTTTAGTTTAGTTTTTCTTTTTTTATTTATTTAATTTTTAGGTTTAGGTTTAGGTTTAGGTTTTAGTTTAGGTTTTAATTTTATTATATATTTTTATTTTATGTTGCTTTAGGTTTTTTATTTTTTTAAGTTTTATTTAGTTTAGATTTAGGTTTTTAGCATTTTAAGGTTTAGGGTTTAGAGTTAGTTTAGGGTTTAGGTTTTGGCATTTAGGTCTTAGGTTTTATGTTTAGAGTTTATATTTTTGTTTAGGGTTTAGAGTTTAAGGCTTTTTTTTAACAGAGAACAAATTTAGATTCAACATTTATTCTTTTCAATTTCCTAAACCAAGTAGCACCTAAAATTTTCTAAGACACAAGAAATGCTATAGATAAAAAATGAGCACCTTAAGGGTTGTAGGTTTAGGGTTTAGTTTTTTTTTAAATTAAGTAAACTGATAGGTCTAGATTTATTTATTTTTTATTTTTTTTTATAGTTTAGTATATTTATTTTAAAATTATTTATTTTAGTTTAGGTGTTTTGTTTATTTTTTAGGTTTAGGTTTATTTTATAGTTGAGTTTTATATTTATTTTTTTAGGTTTACATTTTATTTTTTTATTTTTAGGTTTAGGGTTTTATTTAATTTTTTTAGGTTTAAGTTTTAGGTTTTTATTTTACATTTATTTTAGGTGTTATTTTTTAGTTTAGGTTTAGGTTTTTATTTAGTTTATTTTATTTTATTTAGTTTAGGTTTAGGTTTAGGTTTAGTTTATTTTAGTTTAGGTTTAGGTTTTATTTATTTTAGTTTAGTTTATTTTAGTATAGGTTTAGGTTTATTTTATTTTGTTTATTTTGTTTTTATTTTAGGTTTAATTTTTTTTTAGTTTAGGGTTTAGGTTTTATTTTTTATTTATTTTAAGGTTTTATTTTGAGGTTTTTTCTAGGTTTAGGTTTTTATTTAGTTTTATTTTATTTTATTTTAAGTTTATTTTATTATTATTTTATGTTTAGTTTTATTTTTAATGAAGTTTTTTATACTTAGGTTTATTTTATTTTTAGTTTAGTTTAGTTTTTATTTAATTTATTTTTGTTTATTTTTATTTTATATTTTATTTTATTTTTGGTTATTTAGGTTTTTATTTTATTTAGGTTTAAGTTTATTTATTTATTTTATTATTAGGTTTTATTTTATTTAGGTTTAAGTTTTTTGTTTTTTAGGGTTTAGGGTTTAGAGTTTAGGGTTTAGGGTTTAAGGTTTAGGGTTTAAGGTTTAGGTTTTAGGGTTTAGGGTTTAAGGTTAGGGTTTAGGGTTTATGGTTTAGTGTTTAGGCTTTAGGGTTTGGGTTTTAGGAATTATAGTTTTAGTTTAGGTTTTAGGTTTAGAGGTTTAGTTTGAGTTAGGTAGGGTTTAGGTTTAGGGTTTTAGGTTTAGTTTAGTTTTAGAGTTTAGTATTTATTTAGTTTAGGTTTATTATTTATAGTTTAGGTTTATGGTTTAGGTTAGGGTTTAGATTTAGGTTTTAGGTTTAGGGTTTAAGTTAATTTAGGGTTTATAATTTAGTTTTTTTAGTTTAGGTTTAAGGTTTAGGTTTAGTTTTTTTAGGGTTAATTTTAGGGTTTAGGGTTTAGGGTTTAGGGTTTAAATTAGTTTAAATTTATAGTTTTTTTAAGTTTATTTATTTATTTATATTTTATTTATTTTATTTTTTATTTTTATTTAGGTTTATTTTTTATGTTTAGTTCGTTTAGTTTAGGTTTTTTATTTTAGTTTATTTTATAGGTTTTGGTTTGTTTATGCTTATTTTTTAGTTTAGTTTAACTTTTATTTTATTTTTTAGGTTTAGATTTTATTTTTATTTTTAGGTTTAGGTTTAGGTTTTTATTTTGTTTTTTTTTAAATTTTAAGTTTTAAGTTTTTATTTTAGGTATATTTTTAGGTTTTATTTATTTTTAGTTTAGGTTTAGGTTAATTTTTAGTTTATTTTATTATATTTAGTTTAGGTTTAAGTTTTGGTTTAGTTTATTTTAGGTTGTATTTAATTTAGTTTAGTTTATTTTAGTCTAGGTTTAGGTTTAGGTTTATTTTATTTATTTTATTTTTATTTTATGTTAAGGTTTTTTTTAGTTTAGGGTTTAGGTTTTATTTTTTATTTATTTTTAGGTTTTATTTTTAACTCTAGGTTTTTATTTTGTTTTTATTTATTTTAGATTTATTTTTTTATTTACATTTAGTTTTTAATTTATTTAGGTTTTTTATTCTTAATTTTATTTTATTTTTTAGTTTAGAGTAAATTTATATTTATTTTATTTTAATTAATTTTTAATTTTTATCTTATTTAGTTTTTAGGTTCAGGTTTAGATTTTAGTTTATGTTTTTATTTTATTATTTATATTTTTTTTAGGTTTAGGTTTATTATTTATTTATGGTTTTATTTAGTTTAGGATTAGGTTTTAGGTTTTTTTAAGGTTTAGGTTTAGGGTTTAGGTTTTGGAGTTTAAGGTTTAGGGATTAAGGTTGTACATTTTAGGGTGTAGGTTTTAGGGTTTAGGGTTTAGGGTTTATAATTTTACAGTTTAGGGATTAGGATTTAAGGCTTTTAGGTTTAGGTTTTAGGGTTTAGGGTTTAGGTTTTAGGTCTAAGGTTTACGTTTTAGTTTAGGGTTTAGGGTTTATTTAAATAGAGAACAAATTCAGATTCAATATTTCTTCTTTTCAATTTCATCAACGAAGTAACACACCAAGTTTTCTAAGACACAAGCGATGACATAGATAAAAAAATGAGCACGAGAAACCAGATAACTAGAATCATCTCTCTTATAAAGACATAGTTCCATAAGTAGATCGGATCGGTCATTCTTTAGTTTCTCCGGTTCCCATCAAACCATCTACTCTCTAGGCGGCACCATCATATGCGGATCTCCTCCCACCACCATGTAACCTCTTTCCTCCTATGACCACCTGCTCCAGACCACCTCCTCTAGATTCCCCACCATCATTGTGATAACCAACGCCTCCGCCTTTGCCTCCACCACCAGATCTTGACTGAGCCTAGTTGACGGTGATGTTCCTGCCATCATGGTTCTGCCCAATCTTAGGGTTTAAGTTTATTAGGTTATATGGTTTAGGTTTATTTTTTAATTTATTAAGTTACTTTAAATTTATGTTTGGGGTTTGGTGTTTAGGGTTAGGGTTTAGGGTTTAGGGTTTAGGGTTTAAGGTTTTATGATTTATGCTTTTAGGGTTTAAAGTTTAGGGTTTAGTTTAAGGTTTAAGAATTTAGGGTTTAGGGTTTAGGTTAGGTTTTAGGTTTAGGGTTTAGGGTTTTGAGGGTTTAGGGTTAGGTTAGGGTTAGGTTAGAGGATTAGTTTAGGTTTAGGGTTTAAGTTTTAGGGTTTATGGGGTTTTGGGTTTAGGGTTTAGGGTTAAGGTTAGGGTTTAGTGTTTATAGTTTAGGCTTTAGGATTTAGGGTTTAAGATTTAAGGTTTAGGGTTAGTTTAAGGTTTAGGGTTTTTTAGGGTTTAGGGTTTAGCGTTTAAGGTTTTGGGTTATAGGTTTTAGGGTTGTATGTTTAGGGTTTAGGGTTTAGGATTTAGGATTTAGGGTTTAGAGTTGAGGGTTTTTTTTAACTTAAGTAAATTGGTAGGTTTAAGTATATTTAGTTTATTTTTTATTTATTTTAATTTATTTTAGTTTTTATTTTTATTTTGGTTTTTTATTTTTATTTAATTTAGTTTATTTATTTTAAGTTCATTTATTCTAATTTAGGTTTTTTATTTTAGTTTATTTTTAGGTTTTATTTTTTAGTTTATTTATTATTATTTTATTTTATGTTTAGGTTTAATCATTTAATTTTAGGTTTGGTTTAGGTTTTATTTTATCTTTTTAAGTTTAGGTTTTAGAATTTTCTTTTAGGTTTATTTTAATGTTTTATTTTTTAGTTTAGGTTTAAGTTTATTTTTAGTTTATTTTATTTTATTTTGTTTAGGGTTTAGGTTTAGTTTATTTTTGGTTTAGGTTTATGTTTTATTTATTTTAGGTTAGTTTATTTTAGTTTAGGTTTTGGTTTATTTTATTTTGTTTATTTTATGTATAGGTTTTTTTTTTTTTTAGTTTAAGGTTTAGGTTTTATTTTCTATTGTTTTAAGATTATTTTTAGGTTTAGGTTTTATTTAGTTTTATTTTTTATTTATAGGTTTATTTTATTTTTATTTTACATTTAGTTTTAATTATATTTAAGATTTTTATGTTTATTTTTTTAGTTTTATTTAGGTTTTTATTTATTTTATTTAGTTTAGTTTTTATTTTTTATTTTATTTTACTTTTACGTTTAGGTTTAGGTTTAGGTTTTGGTTTTAGTTTAGGTTTTTATTTTATTTTATTTATTATTTTATTTATGTTTAGGTTTAGTTATTTATTTTATTTTTAGGTTTTATTTAGTTTAGGTTTAGTTTTTTAGACTTTTAGGGTTTAGGATTTAGGGTTTTGGGTTTGGGGTTTAGGGTTTACGATTTTGGGTTATAGGTTTTAGAGTGTATAGTTCAGGGTACTGATTTTAGGGTTTAGGGTTTAGAGTTTTAGGGTTTAGGGTTTAGGGTTTTGTGTTGTAGGTTTAGGGATCAAGGTTTAGGGTTAGGGTTTTTTTTAATTTTAAAAATTTTTTTAATTCTATTTATTTTTTAAGTAAATTATAGGTTTAGGTTATTTATTTATTTTTTATTTTAGTTTATTTAGTTTCTTATTTTTATTGTTATTTAGTTTAATTTATTTATTTTAGGTTTATTAATTTTAGTTTAGGTTTTTATTTTAGTGTTTTTTAGGTTTAGGTTTAGGTTTAGGTTTAGGTTTTAGTTTAGTTTTTAGGTTTAGGTTTTTTTTTTTTTTAGATTTAGGCTCGTAGGTTTAGGGTGTAGGGTATAGGATTTAAGGTTTAGGGTTAGTTTTAGGGATTAGGGTTTGGGATTTAGGGTTTAGGATTTTGGGTTTAGGGTTTAGGGTTAATTTTTTTCAAGTTTAGATTTAAGTTTATTTAATTTATTTTTTTCATTTTAGTTTTTTTTGTTTATTTTTTATTTTTTTTTAGTTTAGTTTATTTAATTTAGTTTAGGTTTTTTATTTAAGTTTATTTTTAGGTTTATGTTTATGTTTATTTTTTTTAGTTTAGTTTTATTTTAATTTTTTAATTTTAGGAGGTTTATGTTTTTCTTTTAGGTTTATTTTTAGGTTTTTTATTTCTCAGTTTTGGTTTAAGTTTATTTTTAGTTTATTTTATTTTATTTAGTTTAGGGTTAAGGTTTAGTTTATTTTAGGTTTAAGTTTAGGTTTTATTTATTTTAGTTTATTTTATTTTAGTCTGGGTTTAGGTTTATTTAATTTTACTTATTTTAGGTTTAGGTTTTTTTTCTTAGTTTAGGGTTTAGGTTTAATTTATTATTTATTTTAAGTTTATTTTTTAGGTTAAGTTTTATTTAGTATTTTATTTTTTAGGTTTGTTTTGTTTTTTATTTTGTTTAGTTTTATTGTATTTAGGTTTAGTATTTTTTTATATTTATTTTAATTTTAATTTAGTTTAAGTTTTTATTTATTTTATCTTAGTTTAGCTTTTATTTTTTATTTTATTTTATTTTTACATTTAGGTTTAGGTTTAGGTTTAGGTTTTAGTTCAGGTTTTTATTTTATTTTATTTTATTATTTCATTACATTTTAGGTTTTATTTAGTTTTGGTTTAGGTTTTTAAGTTTTTAGGGTTTTGGATTTAGGGTTTAGGGTTTGGTGTTAGGTTAGGTTTAAGTTTAGTTTGGGGTTTAGGGTTTAGGGTTTAGAGTTTATGGTTAGGGTTTTAGTTTAGGGTTTAGGGTTTAAGGTTTAGACTTTAGATTTAGGGTTTAGGATTAGGGTTTAAGGTTTAGGGTTTAGGTTTAGTGTTTTGGTTTAGGGTTCAGAGTTTAGGGTTAGGCTTTTTTTTTAATTTTATTAATTTTTAAGTTTATTTACTTTATTTAGGTTTATTTTTATCTTAGTTTATATTTTTTATTATTTAGTTTTGTTTATTTATTTTAGGTTTATTTATTTTCATTTAGGTTTTATATGTTTTATTTTAGGTTTATTTTTAGGTTTTCTTTAGTTTAGGCTTATATTTTTTTACTTTATTTTATTTTATTTAGGCTTTAGGTTTAGGTTTTGTTTTAAGTTTTATTTATTATAGTTTAGTATATTTTAGTTTAGGTTTAGGTTTATTTTATTTTGATTTTAAGTTTAAGTTATTTTTTTTAGTTTAGGGTTTAGGTTTTATTTTTTATTTATTTTTAGGTTTTATTTTAGGGTTAATTTTTTTAGGTTTATGTTTTTATTTAATTTTTATTTTATTTTAGGTTTATTTTATATTTATTTTAGGTTTAATTTTTATTTATTTTGGTTTTTTATTTTTTTTAGTTTAGTTTAGGTTTTATTTATGTTATTTTAATTTTGTTTTTATTTTTTGTTTTATTTTCTTTTTAGTTTAGGTTTAGATTTAGGTTTTAGTTTAGGTTTTTATTTAATTTAATTTTTTTATTTTATTTTGGTTTAAGTTTTTTATTTATTTTATTTTTATATTTTATTTAGTTTAGGTTTAGGTTTTTAGCTTATAGGATTTAGGGTTTAGCGTTTAGGGTTTAGGGTTAGATGAGGGTTTAGAGTTTAGGGATTAAGATTTGAGGTTTAGTGTTTAGGGTTTAGGGTTTAGAGTTTAGGGTTTAGGATTTAGGTTTTATGGTATTAGGGTTTAGGGTTTAGGGTTTCAATTTTAAGTTGAGGGTTCAGGTTATAGTTTAGGATTTAGGGTTTTTGGTTTTTTTTTAATAGAGAGAAAAGATTCAACATTTCTTTTTTGATTTCATCAACCAGTAACACAATTATTAAGACACAAGTGATGACATAGATAATGAAAGCATGAGTAAATCAAAACTCTATAATTTCTACTATAAAGAAGTTCCATAGCGGAGATCAGTCGATCATTCTTGATTTCTCTAATTCCCATCGAACTACCTCTTGATTTAGGTTTTGGTTTATTAGGTTTAGGGTTTAGGTTTAATTTATTTAGTTACTTTAGGTTAGGTTTAGGGTTTGGGGTTTATATAGGGGTTTAGGGGTTAGGGTTTAGGTTAGGGTTTATTGTAGGGTTTAGGGTTTAGGGTTTAGGTTTTAGGGTTTTTTATTATAAAAAAATAAGTAAACCTGTAAGTTTAGGTTTATTTAGTTTACATAGTTTATTTTTTATTTGTTTTATTTATTTTATTATTTATTTTATTTAGGTTTTTATTTTTATTTTTATTTAGTTTAGTTTATTCATTTTAGGTTTATTTATTTAAGTTTATGTTTTTTATTTTAGTGTTTTTAGGATTAAGTTTAAGTCTAGGTTTATTTTTTAGTTGAGTTTTATTTATATTTTAATTTTTAGGTTTAGGTCTTTAGGTCTTTAGGGTTTAGGGTTTAGGGTTTAAAGTTAGTGTAGGGTTTAAGAGTTAGGGTTTAGGGTTTAGGTTTTTTAGGGTTTAGGGTTTTTTAGGGTTAGGGTTATAGGTTTAGGGTTTAGGGTTTAGGGTTTAAGGTTTAGGGTTTAGAATTTAGGTTTTAGGGTTTATGGTTTATGTTTTAGGGTTTTTTTTAATTAAGTAAATAGATAGGTTTTGATTTATTTAGTTTATTTAGTTTATATTTAATTTATTTTGTATTTTCATTTTATTTAGGTTTATTTTTATTTTATTTATTTAGTTTTATTTCTTTAGATTAGGTTTCTTATTTTAGTTTAGTTTTAGATTTAGGTTTGGGTTTATGCTTATTTTTTAGTCAAGTTTTATTTTATTTTATTTTTTAGGTTTAGGTTATATATATATTTTTAGGTTTAGGTTTTATATTTATATTTTATGTTTAGGTTTATTTTATTTTATTTTTTTAGGCTTAGGTTTTAGGATTTATTTTAGGCTTGTTTTTTGGTTTTATTTTTATAGTTTATGTTTAGGTTTTTCTTTAGTTTATTTTATTTTATTTAGTTTAGGTTTAGGTTTTGGTTTAGTTTATTTTAGGTTTAGGTTTAAGTTGTATTTATTTTAGTTTAGTTTATTTTAGTTTAGGTTTAGGATTATTTTATTTTTATTTTAGGTTTAGTTTTTTTAGTTTGGTTTAGGTTTATTTTTATTTATTTTTAAGTTTATTTTAGGTTTAGGTTTTATTTAGTTTTACTTTATTTTATTTTAGGTTTGTTTTATTTTTATTTTGTTTAGTCTTTACTTTTAGGTTTTATTCTTAGATTTATTTTATTTTAGTTTATTTTTATTTTTATTTTTATTTTATTTTTAGGTTTAAGTTTAGGTATTAGTTTAAAATTTTATTTTATTTTTTTATTTTATTTTTTTAGGTTTAGATTTATTTTTTTATTTTATTATTATGTTTTACTTAGTTTAAGTTTAAGTTTTTAGGTTTTTAGGGCTTACGATTTAGGGTTTTCAGTTTTGGGTTTTAGGTTTAGTGTTTAGGGTTTAGGGTTTAGGGTTTTAGGTTTTAGGATTTAGGGTTTATGGTTTTGAAGGTTTAGGGTTTAGGGTTTAGGGTGTTTAGGGTTAAGGGTTTAGGGTTTAGGGTTTAGGCTTTAGTTTTTAGGTCTAGGGTTCAGGTTTTATTTTATGGTTTAGGGTTTTTGATTTTTTTAACACAGAACAAATTTATATTTAAGATTTCTTCTTTTTAATTTCATCAACCAATTAACACACCAAGTTTTCTAAGAGAGAAGCGATGACATAGATAAAAAAATGAGCATGCATAAAGAAAATCAAAAACCCTAGATAACTGCTCTCTTATAAAGACATAGTTGCATAGCGTAAATGAAGAGGCTTCTTGATCTCAGTTCCCATCAGAACCACCCTGGCTCTCTAGTAGCATGATTCACCATCATCTCCCCGATCTCTCCCTCCACCACCACAACAGCTGTAACCTCCATTGTTTCTCTGGCCTACATAACCAAGACTACTTTGACCACCACCTCCATTTCCACCAGCACCTCCATATCCCCCACCACCACTATGATAAACACATCATCTGTATTCTCCACCACTGCTAGATCTAGATTGAGCCTGGTTGACAGTGATGTTCTTGTCGCCAATGTTTTGCCCATTCATAGGGTTTAGGTTTATTAAGTTTTACAGTTTTGTTTAATTTTTTAATTTATTAAGTTACTTTAGGTTTAGGTTTAGGGTTTGGCTTCTAGGGTTAGGATTTAGGGTTAGGATTTAGGGTTTAGGGTTTAAGGTTTAGATTTTAGGGTTTAATGATTGGAGTTTAGGGTTTTGGGGTTTGTACTTTAAGGGTTTAGGGTTTAGTGTTAGGGTTTAGGATTTAGGGTTTTAGGGTTTAGGGTTTTAGGGTTTTAGGGCATTTTAGGTTAAGTTTTAGGTTTAGGGTTTAGTTTTAGTGTTTAGCTTTAGGTTTAGTTTGAGGTTTAAGTTTAGGGTTAAAGATTAGTTTAGAATTTAGGGTTTATGCTTTAGGGTTTAAGATTTTTAGGGTTCATTTAGGGTTAAGGGAATTAGGGTTTATGGAGTGTAGGGTTTAAGGTTTAGCTTTTAGGTTTCGGGTTAGGGTTTAGGGTTCAGGGTTTAGTGTTTAGGGTTTAGGGTTAGTTTGTGATTTAGGGTTTAGGGTTTAGGGTTAGTTTTAGGTTTAGGTTTAGGTTTAGGTTAGTTTAGGGTTTATTTAGTTTGGATTTTGGTTTTAGGATTTAGGGTTTAGGGTTTAGAGTTTTTTTTCTTAAAATTATATAAACTAGTAGGTTTAGGTTTATTTAGTTTATTTAGTTCATTTTTTATTTATTTAAGTTTTCATTATTTTTTATTTAGGTTTATTTTAAATTTTTATTTAGTTTAGTTTATTTATTTTAGGTTTTATTTTAGCTTATCTATTTATATAGGTTTATGTTTATTTTTAGTTTAATTTTATTTTAGTTTTATTTTTTTTATGTTTAGGTTTTATTTTTTTTCTTTTTTAGGTTTAGGTTTAGGTTTAGGTTTTTATTTTATTTTTGTTAGTTTAGGTTTTAGGTTTCTCTTTTAGGTTAATTTTTAGGTTTAGGTTTATTTTTAGTTTATATTTAGTGTATTTTATTTTTAGTTTAGGATTTAGGTTTAATTTACTTTAGGTTTAGGTTTAGATTTTATTTAGTTTAGTTTAGTTTATTTTAGTTTAGGTTTATGTTTATTTTATTTTGTTTATATAGGTTTAGATTTTTTTTTAGTGTAGGGTTTATTTTTTATTTTTTATTTATTTTTAGGTTTATTTTTTTAGGTTTAGGTTTTATTTATTTCTAATTTTTTATTTTAGCTTATTTTATTTTTATTTTATGTTTAGTTTTTATTTTATTTAGGTTTTTTATTTTTAGGCTTATTTTATTTTCTTAGTTTATTTTAGGTTATTATTTATTTTATTTTAGTTTAATTTTTTATTTTTAATTTTATTTTATTTTTATATTTAGGTTTAGGTTTAGGTTTAGGTTTAGGTTTATACATAGATTTTAGTTTAGATTTTTTTTAAATTTTATTTTATTTTCTTTTATTTAAGTTTTGGTTTTTTATTTATTATATTTTTAGGTTTTATTTAATTTAGGTTTAAGTTTTTAGGTGTTTAGTGTTAAGAATTTATTGTTAAAGGATTGGGGTTCAAGGTTTACAGTTTAGGGTTGTAGGTTTTAGGGTTCAGGGTTTAGAGTTTAGGGTTTATGTTTTAGGGTTTTAGGGTTTTAGGATTTAGGGTTTAGGATTTAGGGTTTTAAAGTTTAGGGTTTTAGGTGTAGGGTTTAGGGTTTAGGATTAGGGTTTTGGGTTTTGGGTTTTGGGTTTTTTAGGATTTAGGGTTTAGGATTTAGGGTTTAAGGTTTAGGGTTTAGGGTTTTTTAGGGAATAGGGTTTAGGGTTAGTTTTTGGGGTTAGGGTTTAGGATTCAAGGTTTAGGGTTTTTTTTAGGTTTATTTGGTTTATTTATTTGATTGAGCTTTATATTTATTTATTTTAGTTTTTTATTTTTTTTATCTTTATTTAGGTTTATTTTTTATTTTTATTTTGTTTAGCTTATTTATTTTATGTTTATTTATTTTAGTTTATTTTTTAGGTTTATGTTTATTTTTTTAGTTGAGTTTTATTTTTATTTTATTTGTTAGGTTTCAATTTTTAGGTTTTTAGGGTTTGGGGTTTTTGGTTTAGTGTTTAAGGTTTAGAGTTTTAGGGTTTATGGTTTTAGGGTTTAAGGTTTAGGGTTTAGGGATTAGTGTTTTGGGTTTAGGGTTTAGGAGTTTTAAGGTTTAGGGCTTAGGGATTTGGGTTTAAAGTTTAAGGTTTAGGGTTTCGGGTTTGAGGTTTAGGGTTTTAGGTTTGGGTTTAGGGTTTCGAGTTGTAGGTCTAGGGTTTAGAGTTAGGTTTAGGGTTTAGTGTTTAGGGTTAGGGTTTACTTTATTATTTTTTATTATTATATTTTTTATTTTTAAGGTTTAGGGTTTAGGGTTTAGGATTTAGGTTTTAGGTTTAGGGCTCAAGCTTTAGTTTAGGTTTATTTTTAAATGATGTAAACTGTTAGGTTTGGTTTTTTTACTTTATTCTATTTATTTTCTATTTATTTAAGTTTATTTTATTTTGGGGTTTAAAGTTTAGGGTTTTGGGATTTATGCTTTTAGGGTTTAAGGTTTAGGGTTAGGGTTTAGCGTTTAGGGTTTTAGGGTTTTGGGTTTTAGGGTTTTAGGGTTTATGGTTTAGGCTCAGGTTTTAGGGTTTAGGGTTTAGGGTTTAGTGTTTAGGCTTTAGTGTTTATGTTTTGATGATTTGAGGTTTAGGGTTCAGGGTTAGTTTAGGGTTTAGGCTTTAGGCTTTAGGGTTTAAATTTTTAAGGTTAAGGGTTAATTTAGGGTTAAGGGTATTAGGGTTTATGGAGTTTAGAGTTTAGGGTTTCACATTTAAGGTTAGGGTTAGGGTTTAGGTTTAGGGTTTAGTGTTTAGGGATTAGGGTTAGTTTGCAGTTTAGGGTTTAAGGTTGTAGATTTAGGGTTTATGGTTTATGGGTTTAGGGTTTAGGATTTAATTTAAAACCAAACTCCAAAGTTAACCAACTTTCAACTTAGCAAATTGGCCTAAAGGGTCAATTTGGCCTAAATCCAAATTAAATTAAAATTAATTCAAACCAAAGACCACATTCATCTTCAAATAGCCAATTGAACATGAATCAAACTATAACCTAAGATAATTTGGCCAATTTTGGTCAAAATTGTCTATTTGACCCAAAATGGCCCATATGACCCAAATTGGGCCAAATCACTTGAAACCAAGCGAAAACCCATTAGGGGCTGATCAAACCCGACCCAAGCCCATTTAGGATCAGCCTAAAACCAACCCAACTCATTTAAATCCCTCATGGTTCCTCTCCTACATAGGATTCCACCCAACTTCATTTAATTCCCCCAATCACATGCACTTAACTCTTTCCCAACATTTGCATTGAATAAATCTAATCATATGGCAACAAGAGAGGACTTTGGATTTTTTTTCTCCAAAGTCCTCAATCAATCTATCATCCATCCCAACCACCTGAAGCAAGATGTCAATCAATTTAGAGCCAAAAAATTCAAAAAAAAAAAAAAAGATTGTATTTTGGCCATTATAAAAGGAAGGGGAGATGAGGTTATAGATCTCTTCAACCAAAGCTCCCAAAGCAAAAAAAACCCATCCCTACTTTGAGCCATTTTTGGTAAAAAAACCAATTAATTGCTCTTCCGTTAAGGCGACGTTCGGAAGAGAGGCAAGGGCTAAAGATCACTCTAAAGCTTCCTCATATACCTAAGAGTTCGCTCAGATCTTCACCGCCACCGAAATCATCCTCGGTGAGGTAAATTTTTCCAAACCGTAGCCGGCCTTAGGATTTTGTGCATTTTGTATTAATTTTTTTATGATTTTAGGAATTTTCCCTAGATAATCCCGCATTTTTACTTTAAATCATCTGATTTAGGAAATTGAATTTTTTGGGTGCGAATCGGTGCAAAAATGGGTCCATTTGGACAAGTTTTGGCTTAGAAACCCTCATGTTTTCCAAAAAAGCCTAAAACACGTTCAGCGGAGGAATCTACGCCATCGATCCGTGGTTCGGCTTCGTTTGTTCGTTGATCGTGTGATCTGGGCCTTTGAATCACTTGATGCGATCTAGACCATCTGATCACGTGGTTCACGTGATCGGATAGCTTGGATCACGTGTGGATCACATGATCTAGGCCTTTGGATCGCACGTAGATAGTGTGATCTAGGCCTTCAGATCGCTTGATGCAATCTAGACCGTTCAATTGCGCGAACCGCACAATCAGATAGCTCAGATCGCGCCCCGATCATGCGATCTGATCTAGATCATTCAATCTGTGATCGAACGATCCAGAGCAAGCTGCGGGACGTTTTCCCTTCCCGCCCAAAGGCTGAAGTTAGCACCGCGCGTATTTCTCTTTTATAAATAAAAATTAATTTAAATCACCTAGAAATTCAAAAATTCATAAAAAATAAAATACTTAACCAAAAATTGCAGAAAAGGGCTCGTTGGATTCGCCTTTCTAAGTGGAATCCAACAAACCCAAAATCCCCAAAGTTTACTGAGTATTTTAAGCTAAATTTATGTTTTAATAAAAACCAAATTTCATTAATTAAATCGAAAATATAAGTCAACATAAGTTGACATTTTCGGGGATTGGAAATAAAGCTAAAGCACACCTACCATAAAAATTTCAATTGAAAAGAATTTCTAGATTGGGAGAAATTAAATTTTGAAGTTTAGATTGCCCATTTTAATAAAATAAATCAAATAAAAATTCAAAAATTTACAAAAATCTTCAAAATGGCTTAAATCACTTAAATTGACATCTAGGACTCTTAAGAAAATAATGTGATCTTCTAAATCTTAATGAACCTCAAACAAACACTTAAGATTTGAGTTTAATCAATTAAGAAGTTAATTAAAATATAATCTAAAAATAATTTAAATATTAAATCAAAATCAGAAATGAAATATCACTTAAGCAATCATTAATCAAATCTCAAATCATAGAAATGTAATTCTTAGATAGAATTAAATTAAATATGACTAAACCTATTTAAGTTAATAAAACTCAATTAAATGATTAAATCTTAAATCAAACTCAAAACCTAACAAATTTAAGAAACTTTAATCATTTGATACTAATCGAATTAAACCAAATAAAATTAAAGTAAACTTAATTAACATATGATTAAATCACATCCATTTGAAATAAGATAATTAATTAATAATTAATATTTCAGCCTAATAACTAAATCGAACATGTTAATGAAATCAAACAAACATAATAAACCAATCAAATCAAGTAAAACCCTAATCATGGATAATCAAACTTAATTAGTCAAATATCTAATTAATGCAAATTTAATAATTTAATCCATCATCTTAATTAATCAAATTAATTTAAATAAGTTACATTAAAGTTAACTCTAAAATTAAAATCAAACCCACATTAAATTTAAAACCACCCTCAAATAAACTAATTAAGTTAACCAAATTAATCATATTAAACCTAAACTTAACATAATTAAAGATGCAATTAAACACTAATAAAACCTAAATCATTAAGTCATTAATCTCTAATTAAACCCAATTAATCTAATATTTTAATCAAACTTAATTCAAACATCTAATTAATGCAAAATAAATTAATCCATCATCTTAATAAACCAAATTAATTTTATAAATCACATTAAAATTAATCCAAATCAAAAACTTAATCTAATTAATTTAATCACACTTAAAATAAACTAATTAAGTCAATTAAATTATCATATTAAACTTAAGCTTAATCAAACATAAAATGCAATTAAATGCTAATCAAATCATAATTTAAACTTAAATCATTAACTCACTAATTACATCATTAACCTAAATAAATATGAAATTAAATTTTAAAAAAATAAAAAAATCTTTACCTAATTGAATAATTTGATCATTCTTCAAACTAATTAAGTTAATCAAATTAATCACATTAAACTTAAGTTTAATCATTCAAAATGCAATTAAATACTAATCTAAAATTAAACCATTAAGTCATTAATTACATCATTTTAAACAAATATGAAACCAAATTGAAAATTAAACAAACCTTTATAATTAATATAAATACACTTCTTAATTAAATTAATCATATAATCACATTGAACCTAAAAACCCATAGACCAATAAAGCTAAATCAAATTAAATCAAATTAAGTTAAATTAAGAAAGACTCTCATCAATTTAATATACAATCAAATCAAATCTCATTCAACCTACTTAAATAAGATAAACTAATCAACTATCGAATGTATGAAATTAAAATGCAAACCAAACTTTGATAAACATGGAAAGATAAGATTAAAAGATAAAATCCTAATTACAAGGAATCAAACTCAATTAAAAATCAAAATAAAATCTTAATTAATCTAATCATCAAACTAAATGATTGAACCATACCACAATCAAATAAGCATGAAATTAAGTCACATAACCATAATCAAAGAAAAGAATTAGATATTAATTTAAAAGGATGAATTATCAGATTTAATTAAACCAAAATAATCTATAATTAATCAATCAAAATGAATTTAAACAAACTTAAACTTCATTAGAGATTAAGGATATTGAATTATCAAGATCTAATTAAACCAAACATCTAATCTAAAATTAATCAATCAAACACATGAATTTAAACAAACTTAAACTTCATTAGATATTAAGGATATTAAATTATCAAGATGTAATTAAACCAAAACATCTAATCCAAAATCAATCAATCAAATACTTAAACAAACTCAAATTCTAAATTCTAAATCACATAAATAGAATTCATTCTACTCTTCATTCTTGAAAACTTAAACATGACTTTAACCAAATAAAAGTGAAGTAAAAATAAAAATTAAATCAGTAAATCATTTAAATTAAAATCACCCAAAGGTAAAATTTAAATTCATACTCCAAATTGAAACTTAAACCAAATAAGCCTAGTAAAGTCTACACAAGCCAGCACACATTAGAATACTAAGTCACCACTTCTAGTGCTAAGTTAGGGGCGTTGTATGTATGATGTTGAATTTTATTTTGATGTAATATTTTAGATGTTAGTGTATGTTTAGGCAGATATTTGGTATTATTAGCCTAATCATGTTTTTACAGGGTTGTGCTTAAGGGGCGTAAAAAATATAAATGCTTTTGTTTGTGCAGGTTGCTTAGCCCCTAAGTGTAATCTATGTTAGGATAGGAGGGCTTGGTTACCCATGCCTGGGGTGCTAAGTCCAAATTATTCATATAACTACTTGGGTTGTATGGCGTGTTTAGCTAACATTTGTTTTGTAGGTGTAGCTAGATTTTCTTTTTCTATTTTTGATGTAATTTTGCATTAGGAATTAGGCTTAGTGTTATGGGGATTAAGATGAGCAGTGGCCAAAAGGCTTAGTCTCCGGGGTGCCATGTGATGCCTTTAGATCAAATCAAAAAGAAAAGAGAAGGAAGAAATGAAGAAAAGAAGACCCCTATAGCATGTATCATTATTTTTTTTTGTATTTCGGGTTGTTTAAGGGTAGAACTTAGCTACCTGATCACACTGGCCTTTTATTCTTTTATGGTATTCTATAAAATTATTTGATGTTGTGTTTAAATTGTGCATTAGAGCAGCACACATTTCATAGTTTCTTTATGATTGATGCTTGAATGTGTGGCCTGGATGCGGTAGGCTCTTAGGATAAAATTAATTTTTCTACCCCAATTAACAACTCATAACTAAAATTTTAAAATAACTCATAATCTCACATAAAAGCTAGGAATTAAATCAAGATAATAAAAGTTTTAGCAACCCTTTTAGCTAGATGAATGAATGTATAATATCATGCATGTCATATTCTTCCACTCTTGTTAAGAGGGGGCTTCCATCCTTGCTAGAGAATCAAAGCTTAACCTGTGTGAGCCTTTGGTGGAAGAACACCCCTTTCTCTCTTGATTTGGCCCATAATCAAATTCTCATGCATTTAAATAGATAAAATCCCATAGCTTGTGTTAAAATAAAAAGTCCAAAAGAATCAAATAAATTTGATAAAATATGCATTAGATTAAGTCATGGATTCATACCACTCATGCTCTAGTCTCTTAGAGAGTGAGTCTAAGGAGTTAGTTTTCTTTTTAAATGAACAACATCCTTGCCATTTTGCAAAGCATATGACTTGTCTACATAGATTTAAAGCACAGGAGAAGTTAGGTGGCACTCAGGCGTGTAAATTCAAATGGTGGTTTTTCTCTTGTGGAGGTAAACTATATACCCATTTTCTCTTTAGATTTAGGTCGTGCCTTTATTTTATACCAAGGCTCCTTAAATTAAGAATTTTAGGTAGCTATTTCCTTTAGGCTACAAGTATAAATCATCACCTCTTAGGTATTTCCACAATCTTATGTTGTCAAATTATAAGCCCTATCAATCTAATAAAATGTCAACTCAAATAATTAACTCACTTCAAATTTCAAAAAAATATAAAGCCTAATTATAGGATAGATTGGAATGCTCACTAGGCTTCCTAGTATCATGAGCATTTCCTATTTTCCCCTTTGGATTCCAAAAATAAGTCTTCTCCTTGATCTATCCCATTTGATTTTTTAAAATAGCCAATCCTTTGGTAGTCTTAACCTTGAAATCTTTGGAGACCTTAATTATCTATTTTAATAAAGAGTATTCTTAAGGAATTTCTATTCCTTAGGATGGAATTAACTATGATGGCTTGCCTCCATAAGAAACTTAATGAACTTGGTTTAAAATAAACCCTACTTTACTTTTTCATGTAAAGTAGGGGAAAGATCTCTGTTATATTCGAAGACCCATCATGCCTTAAGAGTTCTTATTTAGTGATTAGGTCTATTATAGGGTGGTGATTTCTATCTTTTGAGATAGTATATCATTCCTTAATTTCATACCTAATCACTTCAATAAGTACCACCTAAGATCTACATGGTGTCTCACATTCTGAAAATAAACACCATAAACTTTTCTGGCTACTCCGCTCGAAATGGTTCCTCTCTCCATATATAGTAGACAATTATTATCTCCAAGCATCGATAGTGGACTTATATTCTATATAAGCCCAAGACTATCTTTCTTTCCATTGGCACTTAGCTTATTTTATCCTTAAGCAAAGCTAGCCAACATCCTTTAGGTTTTAGGACCTTACTCCATGTAAGTCTTAAAATCCCTATTGGGTCCTCCAATAGGTAAAAGTAAATTAACTAAAGAAAATAAAAATAACCAAACATAAAATTTCGAATCTCTTACCACTAGCTTTGTGAAGCAAGGTTCATCCCATGCTTAACGAAATTTCAATAAAATCCAAAGTAAATAATAATAATAATAATAAAATAAACACCCTTTATAAAATTTTCAAAAGTCTTTTCAAAATAAAATCATATGAACCCCATTTAACATAATCCAATTTGTTAAATGGAGATTCTCTCTTTAAAATCAAAATTAAATGAAGAAAAAAATCATTTCTCCAAAAATTTTTAAATCCCTTTGAAAATAAAATTAATTGAACCCTACTTAGCATACTCAAATTTGTTAAGTAATGGTTCATTTTTCATAATCAAAATTAAATGAAATAAAACCTTTTCTTCAAAAATAAATATTAAAACTATTTTTTTCAAACAAAATTAACCAATTTCATTTAACATACTCAAATTTGTTAAATAATAGTTCTCTTTCAAAATCAAAATCAAACAACATAAACAAAAAAAAAAATTTCCTAAATTTTTTGAACCTACCATCATTTGGAAAGTAAAGTTCCAAAATTTCTTAAGTCCCAATCAAAGGGCTCTGAACCTATAGTCATATCAACATTTGACAAGTGAGGTTCCAATGAAATTCTCTTCAAAATCTCTCCAAATTGAGATATAATTATTTGAACCCCTTTATCATATTCAAATTTGATAAGTATAGGTTCAAATTCTTTAAAATTATCAAGAATGTCTGAATTAAATTTGAAATAGAGCTTGAAAACCTTGAGATGACTTAGGATAATGCAATATTCATTATTATTGGTCACAAAGTTATGAACATAAAAACTTTTATGATGAAATTCAACTTAAAACCAAGATGTGGATTTTCACCCTAAAGGAGAAAGGCCATAAAGATTCCTTCAGGGGCCAAGAATAAAATTGACAAGGATTTTGAGTATGTCTTATTTATTCCAAATAAGTATGACTCAAATGATTTGAATCCTAATTCCTGAAAGAAGACAACTCCCAAATAATGATCGCAATCTATAAAATAGCAGTATTGATGGACTTGATGCTTTAATGATTCCAACTCGGGTAGAGATGCCCCCATTCTTAATTTTCATGGTGTCACTATCGATAAAGAGTTAGAATCATCAAATTTTAAAGGTCTAATGGGTTAAAATTTGGACAAGATAGAGAGAGAGAGAGAGGGAGTAGGTAGACATCAATTCTACCTCTTTTTTAGAAGATATCACGCGTCAATTGTGTAGTGGGGTCCTACCACTTTGATCAACACCATTGAAGAAAAACCGGCCATTGGAAATAATCAAATTCTAAATCCTTTAAGATATACCTCACAATCCAAAATAAGGGCATCAAACTATTCTTAAGGTTAATCTTAGGTCCTAAACTATCTTGGAAGGTTGCCCAGTTAGCTAAGTAATAAGCGCACTCTCATATTCTCTAAAGAGATAGAAAATTATTTGATTCTTCCTTGCTCAGTTAGAGACAACCTCCTCAAGTCATATTCAACATAGAATATCCTATGGAAAAGAAAGACAAGGAATCTCCTCTAGAGAAAACAATATAAAAAGAGACTAAAAAAAAGAGAATAAAAAAAATTTGAAATTCCAAAAAAAAGGAGAATGAGAAGAAGAAAAAGAGAAAAAGTAAAGCACCAATAATACATATTGATTTAGAATCCAAAATAAATAAATCATATGTACATGGTGTAAATTCAAAAAAAAGAAGAATGAGAAGAAGAAAAAGAGAAAAAGTAAAGCACCAATAATACATATTGATTTAGAATCAAAAAAATAAATCATATGTATAAGGTGTAAATTAAAAAAAATGAGAATTAGAAGAAGAAAAAAAGTGAAAAAGTAAAGCATCAATAATACACATTGATTTAGAATCCAAAGGATAAATCATCTGTATGAGGTGTGAATTCAAGAAAAAGGAGAGAAAATAAAACATGAGATAAATTTTGAGTCAAATTTTGACAAATCTCTGGAGTTAGATGGCAATAAAAAAAGGTCTAAAAGGAGGATTTATGTATGATATGGCTAGAAACATAGTAGGTATGCGAGCTCATTGAATTAAATTCTACCATCTCATGATATTATTATAGGATTAGATGTTAAGAGTTGCTCCTAACCTCTAGCAAAAAAATACATCATGAGATTTCAAATTTCCACTTCATTTTTCTTTCTTCAAGCTCAAAAGAGGATTCAACACTTTTAGATAGACCTTCAAATGAGGTAATAAAATTATCTTTTTCCTAGTCTACCTACTTTGCTCAAACAATTTTGAAGATTTTCAAGTAGAGAATGCACTCCCTGAAGTTAAAAAAAAGAACCTCTTGCTATGAGAGAGTCCACCCACCCTCCCAAGAAATTCAACTAGGATCATTAACCAATAAGTTTCAAAAAAAAATTTAACCTCAGAACATAAAGAGAGTCCACAACCCTCCCAACATCCATATATGATAAGTTAGAAGAAAAATACCAATGACTTGGTTAGGTTACTTTTGTAGTTTAAAGACTGCTTTACCTAAGACCATTATAAAGTGCCCAATACATCTCCAAAGGTAGCAATCTATAAACTCAAAATTGAACCTATTGCTATTCCTATTTTAGAAACTTTTGATGCGAAGAAGAGGATCAAAGTTTGAAGTTAACTTATTGAAGAAGAAAGATACTACCATGATTTCCCAACATTATTCCCAGTCAAAGGAAGAACATTCAAATCCGTACGTATGTCAATTTTGAAGATCTAAGATAGGCATGTCTTGAAGATAAATTAACATTACCTATATCAAATTTAATTGTGAACATAGCCTCTTTGCATGCAGTCTCCTCATTCAAAGATGGGCCAAATGCTGCTCGAGGATGAGAGGTTGTTTGCATTTATAATTTCCATCAGAATTCATGGCTATAAGGTCATGCCTTAAGCCTTAAAAATGCTAGCATCACATACCAGCAGGCCATGAATTGAATCTTCAATGAACTCATTCATCACCAAGTCAAATGCTACGTTGATGATCTCATTAAAAGCAAGAAATGGAAGACCATCTTTATGATCTAAGTAGTTGTCTTGATTAATTATGATACTACAACCTAAAGATGAATCCCCAAAGTATACAATTGGATGGCTTTAGGAAGTTTCTAGGGCTTGTAGTATAGCATCATGGGATAAGAAAATTGATCTAAAAGCAATTAGAGTGATATTAGAGCTGCAACCTTTGAAAAAAAAAGAGAAAAAAAAGGAGGGGCTCAACACAATTAAAATCATTTCAAGGAAGGTTGTCATGTCTAAGATACTTAGTCTCTAATTTTTTTTGGTAGGTGTCAATCATTCACTACTTTGACAAAGAAAGTAGATCAAGTTTTGAAGGATGATAAGTTTCAATACTCATTCAAAAGCATAAGGTAATATTTCATGACACCTCTAGTATTAGCCCCTCCATTCTAGCCTTAGGGTTAGTTTAAGGCTATCTCCATTTAGGGTACAACTCTTCTTCTTAAAATTTATCATCAATAATCAAATTACAAAAATCTATGCATCAATTAAAAAGCTTGAAGATCTTGCAAAAAAAAAAGGAAGAGAGACCTCAATTAATGTTGAATATAGATGGTTTAAACTCTTTCAAAGTTAGTCTATCTCAAAACTCTCCAAATCAAGATTTTATTTTTAATCTTTAAAAGACCTACTTTGGAGCTTCGAAGGATGGAAAGTAGTTTAAACCACTATAATAGGAGGGAGTCTTGTATTTCTATGTCAACAAACACTACTTCAAAAGACATTACACTCAAAATCAAATTTGAAATTTGGAGAATAATTCAAGTAGTTGGAATAAGAATCTTTTTCATTGAAATACAAATTAGAGCATAATATTTGAGAAACCTTGGTTAATTTCTTTCATTAAGGATGATCAATTACTTTGACTGGGTCCTAAGGATTTTGGAGAAATAACACTACTCTTAGTTATTCTTATTTCATTTACACACACAAAAAGAACATAAAAAATCAAAATTAATTCCTTAATGATGTTATGTTTTCAAATCTATATTGATTGAATCTGAATTCAAAAAATAAATAAATAAATCAATCAATCTACTATCACCTTCAAAATTCCTTATCAATTTAAACATTCCTTCAAACTTACATCAAAAACTCAATATTTATCTCTAGTGCTATTAAGATAGGTGTAATAGAACCCATGCATCATATTCCTTCCATCATCAACACAACACAACCACATATGAAATAAACATATATCTTTTATCTCAGACTATTTTGATGTCTGAGCAAACCCCACCATGTCACTCACTCATTAGCTGCTCTAGGTTAGGTCTACATGCCACCTCACTAGTATGTTACCCCAATGGTTCTTGTTTGGAGGATGTGAGTCCCTGTGCTTTCTTCCTAACTTGACCATTGCACACCTATGAGCGCCTTGTTAGTTTGGTATTCTTCACTGCCTTGCCAGTGAATTACCTTGTGTTGGCTTTGTTTAAGAAGATGTGAGTCCCAGTACTTTCTTCTTGAACTAGCCACCATACTCTGACTAGGTCACATTTCCTGGATGTTTAGGTGAAAGAGTCTCCCGGTGTCATCCTATTCCTTTATATCAAACACAAACACGCATATCTTTCTTTCAGGCTATTTTGATGTAAGAGCAACCCCCCTGTGGCACTCACTCATTAGTTTCTCTAAGTCAGGTTCGATTTATTGCCCAAAGCAATCGATTACCCTAGTGGTCTTTGTGGGAGGATGTGAGTCCCTATGCTTTCTTCCTAATTTGACCATTGCAAACCAAAGAGCACCTTATTAATTTCATAGCCTTCACTGCCTAACTAGTAAGCTACCTCATGGTTGATCCTATTTAAGAAGATGTGAGTCCCCACACTTTCTTCTTGAACTAATCATCATGATCTAACAAGGTCGAATATATTTGAGGTTTAGGGTAAGTCCCCTAGAGGCTCTTTTCTTCTTGACTACATTTGAGTTGATATAAGTCCCCAGTGGCATTCACTCAGTAGTCACCCTAGGTTGGATGACACTGTCGGAGAAGATAGACTATCCCAAAGTCTTACGCTTTAGAGATGTAAGCATACACACCTTCTTTCTAGATTGATTGTTGTAAACTGACGGGCACCGTAGGTTGGTTGATGTTTGCTATGCTAACAATGACTCACCCGGTGGGTACACCACTCTTGGATGATGTAAGTCCCTGTGCTTTCTCCATGAGTTGGCCACCGAATACCTATGTGATTTATGACTAGCCATATCATTTTCTCTAGAGTGTTGGATCGAAGCCCCTTAGCGGCCCCTTCCCCTGCAGGCATTCTATTTGGATCACATCCTTTGAGACCCCATTTAGACACTAGACAGGTTACTTTTGGATTGGACATTCCCCCTTTCCTAGTAGCCATCCTTGTGGTTGGAGAATTTATTCAACGAATGCATAGATTCTCCCTTGGTCCTGTAAGTCTAAGATAGGACTAGGCTAATATAAGCTCCTTCTTAGTGTGGTCCCTCACAAACCAATAGGGTCCATGCAAATATAAAATAAAAAAAATTATATCTTTGCTTGTGGATTAGAAATTCAAGCCCCTAGTGGCCCCTTTCCCAAGCAGGCATCCTATCTTTAGGGTAGTGTCAGCAAAACTCCCTATAAGAATTGCCTAACTACTTTGAGTTGAGATAAGTTCCGTGACTCTCAATAGTCACCAGTCAAGTTCAACTTGTCATGCCACCAACGAGTTACTCTGGCAGTCGTCTTTGCTTTGAAATATATAAGTCTATTATGCATTCTTTCAAGCATGATCATTGTAAACAGACGGGCAGCCTTAGGTTGGGTCTGATTTGCTGCGCAAGTGACCAATCACCCTAATGGTTCTTTATTTCGAAAGATGTGAGTCCTCGCACTTTCTTCATAACTTGACCATTGCAAACAGAAAGGCAGCCCTTAGGTTGGTTAGTTCTACCTAATAGCTGGTAGGGCTCTTTGAATTTAAGATAGGTCTAGGCTGATATTAGCTCCTTGTTAGTAGATCCATTACACACTGACAGGGTCCATTAAAAATTAAATTAATTCTAACTATTCTTGAGTCGATTTGAGTCCACAATGACATTCGCTCAAATAGTCACCCTAGGTTAGGATTGATCTATTATGCCATCGACAGATCACCCCAACGGCTGATCCTTACTTTGGAAGATGTAGGTCTACTATGCTTTTTCCTAGCAGTCATTGCATCAAAACCCCCGAGAATAGTCCTACCTTGGTGGTAGACCTTTGGACTTGTAAATCAGATAGTCAAGGCCATAGCTCCTTCGGTGGGTCCCGCATGCCAATAGGGTCCACAACATAACACACTAAATTAAATCAATACAAATCAAATTAATCATCAAGACTACTCTTGAGTTGAGGTAAGACCCCCAACGGTGCTCACTCAGTTGTCGCCTTAGGTAGGGTTCGATGTGTTGCTCATGCAATAGATCACCCCAATGACTTTTTCTTGCTTTGGAAGATGTAAGTCTTCTATGCTTTCTTCCTAGCATAGTCATTGCACACTGAAAGGCAACCCCTTAGGTTGGATAGTCTTACCTTATGGCAGGTAGACTATCCCTTTGGACTTACAAATCTAAGACGGGCCAAGGCCACCATGGCTCCTTCTTAGTGTGGTCCATCGCACACCGACACGGTCCATAATAAAATAAATTCAAAACCAACTTTTCTAGTAGAGTCAAATTAAACATATCAAACAAACCAAATTTCTCTCCAGCATGGCGCAAAACAAATAAGCCTTTCTAGTAGAGCTTAAATCTAAATCAAATAAATTCAACTGAGTGTACATCCCTAGTGGATATGCCTCCACATCAATTAAAATAAAATAAATTAATATCAATTCGATCTTGATCACCATCAAATTATAGATTCTTATCCCCAATGGTTACACACCCAAGCAAATCATACTCATAATCAAACTCAAATTCTTATCCCTCAGTGGATAGCTTGAACCTGTTTCTAAGGGAAGGTTCATGTACTCAATCCCCAATGGATTCTTTCTTACTCTTCTATGCCCTTGGCATAAAGAGAGCTGCATTGCACTAAGATCATGATTCTATCTACCTTTCGGGTCTAGGTATGCATCACTTCTATTTTTATTACAATCTTCAAGATGTTGTTGATCATTTCGATCAATGCTAATATGTGTGGTGTGCCTTGTCAGTTACACCACACCTATTGGGGGTCCTTTTGTTGACCTCACTTTTGGAGTGAGCTCTAAACCCCATCCTCTTAGACTTAGGAATCTTTTAAACACTAAGATTTTCTTAGTCATAAGACACATCTAGTGATTAGATGAACACTTAACCTAAGCTAAGAGATTTAGAAGTGTTAATCATAAGATTAGGCTATACCTTTGGCTTAAGAAAATTATATATCCTACAACCTAAACCCAATCTAGATACACTTTCTAAAATCAAACCAAATCTCAAATTCAAATTCAAATTCCAAATCTAATTTCAAAATTTGACTCCAAATAATTGAAACCGAAAATCAAATTAAAATCCTAAAACCCCTTCCTAAGCCATATGAACCACATTCATAAGCTTAGCCAAAACTCCCTTAAATCAAATCAAACTCAATTGATCTCTTTATAAATCAATTATTCATTCACTTATATTAAAAAACATAAATGAAATCCAAATTCAAATGACCAAAACTATATCAAAAATCAAATCCAAATTCAATCTAAACCCATTAAGCTTATTCTTTGCACTTAGCCAAATTCTATCTAGATCAAGTCAAACCAATGAATTTTTTCTTGAATCAATCATTCATTCAATTATCTACCCAAATATAAATGAAACATACAATCATCAAATCAAATTGAAACCAACCCAAGTCAAACCCAACCTAGCCCTTTTGACTTGAAAATTTCAAATGAGCCAAAATCCCTTAGACTCCAAATTGGTTGCCGTTGAATTTATATTCCAATCTAAGGCTCATATACAAATTGACCCACTTAGGTCCACTTGATCCAAAGTTACCTAAAGGACCCATTTGAGCCAACTTCTAATCCAACTCAAATTGGATTGAACCAAGCTCCCCAAAATCTTCCACCATGATTATTGATCACCGTAGGATGATTAATTGCAATCAATTGAGTCAAACCAAGCCCAATTGGCCATTTGATCCAAATTGACCCAAATTACCCTAAAGGACCAAATCAGGTCAAATCATGATCTAACCCAAATTGATTGTATCTAATGGCTCAAGTTTATTCCAAATTGATTATTGAACTTGACCAAAGCCATAATTAAACCCAATTTGATTAATCGAGCCCAATTGGTCAACTTGACCCAACCTAACCCAAATTGGCCTATTAATTTGGCTTAAATCCAAATTAAATCCAAATTAATTCAAACCATAGACCACATTCATCTTCAATTAGCCAATTGAACATGAATCAATGCATAACCAAAGCTAATTTGGCCAATTTTGGTCAAATGGGTCAATTTGACCCAAAATGACCCATACGACCCAAATTGGGCTAAATCACTTGAAACCAAGGTAAAACCCATTCGGGGCTGATCAAAACCTATCCAAACCCATTTGGGATTAGCCCAAAACCAACCCAACCCATTTAAATCCCTCATGGATCCTCCTCCACATAGAATTCCAACCAACCTCATTTAATTACCCCATCATGCACTCCTCCTCCCCATTTGCATTGAATAATATGATCATATGGTAGCAAGAGAGGACTTTGGGAAAAACTCCAAAGTCTTCAATCAATCTATCATCCATCCCAATCACCCCAAGCAAGATGGAAATCAATTTGGAGCTAAAAAATTCAAAAAATATTATATTTTTGGCCATTATAAAAAGAGGGAGAGATGAGGCTTTAGATCTCTTCCTTGCACCATCATTCAACCCCCAAAAGCTCCCCAAAGAAAAAAAGGAACCCATCCCCCACTTCTTTGAGCCATTTTTGAGCTCAAAAAACACAAATAATTGCTCTTCCTATGAGTTGATTGTAGACATCGGAGAAGTGACATTTCAAAGGAGGCTAAAGATCACTCCAAAGCTTCCTCACATACCTAGAGTTCACTTTCATCTTCACCCCGCAAGAAATCATCCCCATGAGGTAAATTTCTCCAAACCTTAGATTTGCACATTTTGTATTAATTTTCTTGAGATTTTAGGTATTTCCCCAAGATAATTCTGCATTTTTACTTTAAATCTTTCCAATTAGAAAATATAATATTTTTTGGTGCAAATTAGCATGAAAATAGGTCCATTTGGACAAGTTTTGGCTTAGAAACCCTCATTTTTTCCAAAAAAAGCTTGAAAACACTATTCACTGCCCGACGAGCTACAAGCATCATCCGATCCCATGGTTCGTGGGATTGGACTGCCCGGATCATGCATTGGTCATGCAATCCAAGCCTTCAGATTGCTTGATGTGATCGGATCATTTTGCGTTGCATGATCGCTCGGATCGCGTGATTCTTCGGATCGATGGATGCGGCATCGTCGCGTGAACCGCACGGATGGCTCGGATTGCACAATCATGCGATTCTATCCTCTAGATCACCGCGATCGATACCGGACTGCGATGGGATGGTCGGAAGTCATTTTCCCTTCCGCCCAAAGGTCGATGTCGCATACGCGTATTTCCTTTTATAAAAAAAATTAATTTAAATCACCTAAAACTTTAAAAATTCATAAAAAATAAAATACTTAACCAAAAATTGCAAGGAAGGGCTCATTGGATTTGTCTTTCTAAGAAGAATCCAACAAACCCAAAATCCCTAAATTTTATTGAGTATTTTGAGCTTAATTTAAGTTTTAGTAAAAATCAAATTTCATTAATTAACCCAAAAATATAAGTTAGATTAAGTTGAAATTTTTAGGGATTGAAATTAATGTTACAACACACCTACCATAAAACTTCCAAGTGAAAAGGACTTCTAGATTGGGAGAAATTAAATTTTGAAGTTTAGATTGTCCATTTTAATATAATAAATCAAATAAAAATTCAAAAATTTTCAAAAATCTTCAAAATGGCTTAAATCACTTCAATTGACATCTAGGACTCTTAAGAAAATAATGTGATCTTCTGAATCTTAATGAACCCTAAACAAACACTTAAGATTTGAGTTTAATCAATTAATGAGTTAATTAAAATATAATCTAAAAACAATTTAAATATTAAATCAAAATTAGAAATGAAATAGCACTTAAGCAATCATTAATCAAATTTCAAATCAGAAATCATTC
Source organism: Cymbidium sinense (assembly GCA_021442155.1). Classification (NCBI taxonomy): domain Eukaryota; kingdom Viridiplantae; phylum Streptophyta; class Magnoliopsida; order Asparagales; family Orchidaceae; genus Cymbidium; species Cymbidium sinense. The sequence continues at coordinate 208,108,691 of CM038214.1, forward strand.
TTAGAAAATTAAATTAAATATGATTAAACCTATTTATAATAAAACTCAATTAAATGATTAAATCTTAAATCAAACTCAAAACCCAACAAATTTAGGAAACTTTAATCATTTGATACTAATCGAATTAAACCAAATAAAATTAAAGTAAACTTAATTAACATATGATTAAATCACATCCATTGGGAATAAGATAATTAATTAACAACTGAATATTTCAACCTAATAATTAAATCAAACATGTTATTGAAATCAAACATGTTAATGAAATCAAACAAACATAATAAATGAATCAAATCAAGTAAAACCATAATCATGAATAATCAAACTTAATTAGTCAAACATCTAATTAATGTAAATTTAATAAATTAATCCATCATCTTAATTAATCAAATTAATTTAAATAAGTTACATTAAAGTTAACTCTAAAATTAAGCTTAAATCACATCCAAAAATTTAATAACCAATACCAAAATAATTAATCACATTTATTAAATCAAACTATTTAATCCAAACATAAATTAAATCTAAACCATAATAAACACTTAATCACATCTAATTAAATTAAAATAAATTAATCCATCATTAATCAAATTAATTTAAAAAGTTACATTAAATCTCAAATTATTAAATCAAAAATTAATTAATTAATAAAATTAACCAAATTAATCATATTAAACAAATTAATCAAACATTAATTAATTAAATCATCAAAACTAAATTAAACTTAATCATTAATTATTAATCTACATTAAATAAACTTAATAAATTAATTATATTTGACTTAATCAAACTTAAAATCAAACATCTAATTAATAAATAAATTAATCCATCATAACAAACTAATTAATAAATCACATTAAAATTAATCCAAATCAAACATTAATTAATCATTTAATTCATTAAATAAAAATTAAATCATTAATTGATCATATTAAACTTAAAATCAAATAAAATGCAATTAAATCTAATTAAATCAATTTAAACTTAAATCATTAATCACTAATTAATTAACCTAAATATATAATCAAATTAAAAAATTAAAATAAATACCTAATTTAATAATTGATCACATCTTAAACATTAAGTTAATCAAATTAATCACATTAAACTTAAGTTTAATTAATCAAATGCAACTAAATACTACAAAACCTAAATTAAACTTAAACCATTAAGTCATTAATTACATCATTAGTCTAAACAAATATGAAACCAAATTGAAAATTAAACAAACCTTTATAATTAACATAATACATTTCTTAATTAAATTAATCACATAATCACATTGAACCTAAGAAAACCCAGACAATAAAGCTAATTAAATCAAATTAAATCAAATTAAGTTAAATTAAGATAGACTCTCATCAATTTAATATACAAATAAATCAAATCTCATTCAACCTACTTAAATAAGAAAATTAACTATCCAATGTATGAAATCAAAATGCAAACCAAACTTTGATAAACATGACAAATGGATAAGATTAAAAGATAAAATCCTAATTACAAGGAATCAAACTCAATTAAAATCAAAATAAAATCTCAATTAATCTAATCTGATCAAACTACAAATGAATGAACCATAACCACAATCAAATAAGCATGATATTAACTGACATAACCATAATAAAAGAAAAGAATTAGATATTAATTTAAAAGAATATTGAATTATCATGATTTAATTAAACCAAATCATCTAATCTAAAATTAATCAATAAAAACACATGAAGTTAAACAAGGTTAAACTTCAATAGAGATTAAGGATATTGAATTATCATTATCTAATCAAACCAAACATCTAATCTAAAATTAATCAATAAAAAATCATGATTTTAAACAAACTTAAACTTCATTAGGTATTAATGATATTGAATTATCAAGATGTAATAAAATAAAAACATCTAATCCAAAATCAGTCAATCAAATACTTAAACAAACTCAAATTTTAAATTCTAAATTAAATCAAATAAACCAAATCTAATCAATTATATAAATTAACTAAGATACTTAAGGATCTTAGTTATACTCTTTAGAAAGGATGTTGAATAGGGTGAGTTTCTGCAAATAAAATTCATTCTACTCTTCATTCTTGAAAACTTAAACATCACTTTAACCAAATAAAAGTGAAATAAAAATGAAAAGTAAATCATTAAATCATTTAAATTGAAATCACCCAAAGGTAAAATTTAAATTCAAACTCCAAATTAAAACTAAAGAAGATGGTAAAGTCTTGCAACACAAACCTTAAGCACACACATTAGAATACTAAGTCACCACTTCTAGTGCTAAGTCAGAGCATTATATGTATAATTTTGCATTTTGTTTTGTGATGTAATATTTTAAACTAGATGTTAGGGTGTATGTTTCGTAAACTAGATGTTAGGCCGTTATTAGCCTAATCATGTTTTCTACAGGGGGTTGTGCTTAAGGGTCATTGTAATAAAAATATAAATGCTTTTGCTATGCAGGTTACTTAGCCCTTAAGCGTAACCCACATTAGGACAGGTGGGATTGGTTACCCATGCCTGGGCTACTAAGTCCAAATTATTCATATAACTGCTTGGGTTGTATGGCGTGTTTAGCTAACATTTGTTTTGCAGGTGTAGCTAGATTTACTTTTCCTATTTTTAAAGTAATTTTGCATTAGGAATTAGGATTAGTGTTATGGGGGATTAGGATGAGTAGTGGCTTGGGGTGCCTTGTGATGCCTTTGGAGGAAATCAAATCAGAAGAAAGAGAGGAAGAAATGAAGAAAAGAAGACCCCCATAGCATGTATTATTTTATTTTTTTGTAATTTGGGTTGTATAAGGGTAGAGCTTGGCTACCCATCTCTTTTTTCTCTTTTTGGCATGTGCGGTGGAACCCGACCGCACTGGCCTTCTATTCTTTTATGGTAGTCTATAAAATTATTTGATGTTGTGTTTAGATTGCGCATTAGAGAAGCATGATTTTCATAGTTTCTTTATGATTGATGCTTGAATGTGTGGCCTGGATGCGGTAGGCTCTTAGGATAAAATTAATTTTTCTACCCCAATTAACAACTCATAACTAAAATTTTAAAATAACTCATAACCTCACATAAAAGCCTATGAATTAAATCAAGATAATAAAATTTTTAGCAACCCTTGGATGAATGAATGTATAATATCATGCATGTCATATTCTTCCACTCTTGTTAAGAGGAGGCATCCATCCTTGCTAGAGAATCAAGGCTTAACCTATGAGAGCCTTTGGTGGAAGAACAACCCTTTCTCTCTTGATTTGGCCCATAATCAAATCCTCATGCATTTAGGCATACAAAATCCCATAGCCTCTATCAAAATAAAAAGTCCAAAAGAATCAAATAAATTTGATAAAATTTGCATTAGATTAAGTCATGGATTCATACCACTCATGCTCTAATCTCTTAGGGAGTGAGTTTAAGGACTTAGTTTTCTTTCTAAATGAACAATAGCTTAGCCATCTTGTAAAGCATAAGACTTTCCTACATGGATTTAAAGCGTAGGAGGAGTTAGGCGCCACTCCAGTGATAATAAGTCTAGCGGTGGTTTATTCTCTCTTGTGAGGTAAACAATATACCCATTTTTGCCTTAGATTTTGGTCATGCCTTTGTTTTGTACCAAGGCTCCTTAGTTTAGGAATCTGAGTAGCTATTTCCTTTGGGCTACAAGTTTAAATCCTCACCTCTTAGGCATTTTCACAATCTTATGTTGTGGAATTATAAGCCCTAGCAATCTAATAAAATGTCAACTCAAATAATTAACTCTCTTTAAATTTCAAAAAAATATAAAGCCCAATTATAGGATAGATTGGAATGCTCACTAGGCTTCCTAGTATCATGAGCATTTCCTACTTTCCCCTTTGGATTCCAAAAATAAGTCTTCTCCTTGATCTATCCCATTTGATTTTCTAAAATAGCTAATCCTTTCATAGTCTTAACCTTGAAACTCCTTGAGACCTTGTCTACATTTCAGAGTATTCTTAAAGAATTCCCATTCCTTATGTAATTAACTGTGGGGGCTTGACTCCATAGGGAACTTAACAAACCCGGCTTAAAATAAACCCTACTTTACTTTTCCATGTAAAGTAAGGGAAAGATCTCTTGTATATTCGAAGACCCATTATGCCTTAGGAGTCCTTATTAGGTGATTAGGTCCATTATAGGGTGGTGATTTCTATCTTTGAGATAGTATATCATTCCTTAATGTCATACCCGATTACTTCAATAAGTACCACCTAAGATCTGTGTGGTGCCCCACATCCTAAAATAAACACCACAATTTAGTTTTATTTACTTTTAATCATTTGAATGTAGATTTGATTTATATTTAGGAAGATAATTGAAGATATAAATTTATTATGAGAAACTAAATTGATTTCAGATTGATTTGGATTAAGATTTGGCTAAGTCCATGGGATAGGTCATATGGCTTTGGAAGGGTTTCAAGTTTGGATTTGATCATGGGCTTCAATCATTTGGTTTTGGAGTTTGGGTTTGATTTGAATTTGATGTTTGAACGGAGGTATGGTTTGAGAAGGTGAGCATGGATTGGATTTAGGTTGTAGGGTAGGTGGATTATCTTAATCTCTAAGGAATAACCTAATCCTATGGTTAACCCTTCTAAGTATTTAGGTTTAGGTTAAGTGTTTACCTAAATATTAGAAGTGTCTTATGACTAGGGAAGTCTTAGTGTTTAGAAGACTCCTAAGTCTAAGATGGGATGATTGAATCCACACTCCAAAAGTGAGGTCAATAGGATTTAGGCTCAATAGTGTTTCCCTTAGAGATAGATGATTAGAAGACCGAAGTCAAGTTTCATATTATAGACTCAGATACATCTTTCAAAGATTTGCTTGAGAGACTATGGATACATGAGAACAACATAGTTCCATCCCCTCTACATCATGTATGAAGTTTATGAGAGGTGGGATCTGTGTCAAAGGAGATCTCAAGTTATTTACAGTTCATGAGGTGACATATATTAGGATGCACTACCTCCCTCAAAATCAACAAGTCTATTCTTACAAACTTGGTCAAAGTTTAAAATAAAAAAAGTAAAAGAAAAGAAAAAGGAAGAGAAAAAAAAAAAAAAGAAAAAGAGAAAATGAAAAGAAAATAAAAGGGTGAAAATAGACTTGAGGAGGAAGTGGAGCATGACATTAAATTCCAACCACATTTGCTCCATTTGAACATATGGGTAGGACAACTAAGCGTCTAAGCAAAGGAATAGAGCAGTCCCTGGGGTGGAAAATCTCTTTATTGGCCACCCAATAGAAGATATGTCCTAGCTACCAGGAGTAGACTTGCTATCCAAATAGACTAAGAATCTAGTTCATCGGATGAGTCTTATATGATTAGCACACCAGTTAACTCTTCTTAGCAATAGATTCCCTTGGAGCTGACACTTGAGCCAGATAGTGATGAAGACCGGGCTCCAAACCAAAGCATAAGTGTATCCAAGTCTATATATGAAATAGTTAGGCATCAGTTGGGAACCTTAGCTCTAACCTCACTTTCCTCTAAAAAAGATGAGGGTTTGGTAATTGAACAAGCCCCTAAGTCAACAACAGGTTGAAGACTCTGAGGTTCTTTATGGGAGCATCATCCTCAAGTCAAGAAATTTATGTAAAACTTGAGGATGATTCATATAAAGATTTAATAGAATTACCTTTTGATTGGTACTTGTCTTATGTTCATAATTTAGCAAAGAAAAGGTTAATCCCATATACTTGGTCAAAGCAGAGGTTAGACTACTTCAAAAGAACATGGAAGAATAAATGTAAAAGCTCTCAATCAAGACCAAGACTAAGATTCAGTATAGTGGGTCTAGTCGATGAAGATGATTACTACTTTTTCATCACCAATCATTTGGAATCTTATTAGTTCTTTTCAAATTGCATTAACTCATATGAGGAGCTGTGCTTAGAAACTTTAGATGATCCAAATGATTTTGAGAGATGCACCGCAAGAGTTTAAAGAAGAGATCAAGTCAACCATTGATGAGTTCAAAGAAATAAACTTGAAATTGAAGAAGATCTACACTTGACATATATCAATTTTTTGTTGAATGAAATTGAAATCAATGACTTAGTTAAGCTATTGACTGAGTTTAAGGACTACTTTACATGGAGTAATGAAGAGATGCCTGGATTGGCTCTTGATGTAGCGGCCCATAAACTAGAAATAGAACCTACTGCTAACCCTATCAAGCAGGACACATGTGATTAGACATAGAACAATAGGTCATTTATAAAGTCAAGAAACTCATCGATCGCTTCATCCAAAAAAAAACCCTACAGCCAACATCCTAGTTAAGAAAAACAAAGAAAAATTCACATATGCATCGATTTTAGAAATTTAAATAAGGCATGTCCAAAAGATGAATTTCCATTACCAATCCTAGAGCTGATGGTGGGCATTGCCTCATCTCATGCGTCTTCTCTTTCATGGATGGCTATCTAGATATAACTAAATAAAGATGGCCCCAAGATGAAAGACTACTTTTAGATCCCCGTCATCTTTATTATAAGTGCCTAAAGCCTTAAAAATGTCGGTGCTACATACCAGCAAGCTATGACTTGAATCTTTGGCTAACTCATTCATCATTAAGTTGAGTGCTTTGTCAATGATCTTGTGGTCAAAAGTAGAGAAAAGGAAGAGCATCTCTTTGACTTGATAGTAGTTTTCAAATAGTTAAGATAATTTAACCTCAAATTGAACTCCTTGAAATGTGCATTCGAAGTAGCTTCAGAGAAATTCCTTGGGTTTGTTTTTTGACACCAGGGAATTGAAATTGATCTGGAGATGATCAAGGCAATATTAGAAATGCCACCCCCTAAAAGTTTAACTCAACTCAGATCATTCTAAGGGCGGTTGGCATATCTAAGATGCTTTATATCCAACTATCGGAAGATGTCGACCATTCTCATCACTTGTCAAAAGGATGCCAAGTTCAAGTGGGATGATAAGTGTGAGCATGCTCGAATACATTATGTCACCACCTTCTATCAGCCCTATCCCAGCAAGCCACTCAAACTTTACTTGACAACTCCTTGGTGCTTTGTTGTGGCCAATGAATGAAGGAAGAAAATGTACTCTCTCCATCTAATCCCTATTGAGGCTAATTTTCCACCCATTCATAAGCATTGTTTAGCTTTAATCTTTGCATTCCAAAACACTACATGCTTCCTCATAAAGTGAATCTCATTCTTTATCTGGTGACATGACGGCACTATCTCGATGGTTGGCATGATGGTCCATGATCCTCATAGTTTGACATTACCTTCATACCTCGGTGAAAGGAAAGCACCAGTGATTTCTTAACAGCACACGCACTTCCGGTTGACTCTCCACTTAGTGATTATCTTCCCAATGAACAAATTATGAACTTAGGAGATACTAGCATTCACCACTGGGAGATGTACTTTGATGGTGCGACTTCCTCTCAAAGAGGAGAAGAACCATAATCTACTATTCTAAGAAAGGAAGGGGTATGAATAGTTCTCTTAACTTTGGACCACAATGTTATGAGATTCTCATATCATCTATCCAATTCTTGCATCAATAATGAAGCTGAATATGAGGCTCTAATTATCGGTCTGTAGTTAGTCATTACTTTAAGCATCCAGAACATCAAAATCTTTAATGATTCTCAGCTAATTATCAACCAAATTGTTGGGTCCTTTAAAGTTATAAAGCCTAAGCTCCATCACTACAATAAGTACACCATAGAGTTGTTAGTCCATATCCAAGAGGTTACCATTTATAAGATTCCTCAAGGAGAGAATGTCATAGCGTATGTTTACCCAAGCTTGTCAAGAGTTGACATGTTGAGGATGAGTCCATATCAATAAAGGTCCAAAATAGACAAGTCTTATCCCTTATTGATATTAAACTCATCAAAAGTACTCTCTTGAAGGGGAGGTTGCCATTGCCAAGAAGGACGAGTTAGATTAGAGGAAACCATTCATGGATCACTTGAAGATAAACTATCTCAAGAGAAGTTCCAAGCCTATCATATGAAGCAAAGAGCACTTTCCTATGCTCTTGTGGATGGTGTCTTGTACTAGTGATCTTTCGATCATATGTGGTTACGTTGTTTAGACAAGCACAAAGCCCATAAGATCATGATCGAGGTACACTCAGGATTATGTGGAACCAACCAGTCTGGTCTGAAGATGAAAGCCAATATCAAGAGACTAGGATACCACTGGCCATCGATAATCAAAGATTGCATGGATATGACTATGTGATGCCACCAATGTCAAATACATGGTGTGGTCCTACACCAACCACCCAACATTCTACATCATACATTGGCCTCATGGTCATTTGAGTGTTGGGAGTACAGACAAAATGAGTTCAATTGATCCTCCTTCTTTCAAGGGTCATCAGTTTATCTTAGCTTGTACTAACTAATTTTTCAAATGGGCAAAGGTTATTCTGCTCAGAGAGGTTACAGCTCAGCATGTGCATCAATTTTTTAGGAACCATATCGTATATATGTTCGAAGTGCCTTGATGAATTATATTTGATAATGACATAGCATTCAAGAACACCGATATCAATAACTTTGCCTTGAGACATAACATAGATTTGAGATATTCTACCATCAACTACTTGAGGTCAAACAACTAAGCAGAAGCCTTCAACAAAGCTCTCATCCAAATACTAAAGAAGACACTCAATAATAATAAGCGATAGTGGCATGAGTAGTTAGTTAAAGCCTTGTGAGCCTACAACACCACATATAAAACTCCAATTCAGCCTACCCATTTCTCCTTAGTGTATGGGTCTGAAGTCATTCTACCATTAGAAGTCTAACTCCCATCACTAAGGATAGCCAAGTTGTGGTTAGAAGAACTTGAAGGTTTAGAAAAGAGATTCCTATCAGTATGCCAAAATCTTGAGTTGTACAAAGCTAAAATGACTCAAGCTCATAACAAGTTGGTCCGTCTTAGAGCTTTTCAAGTAGGAGAGCTTATTTTTTCTAAGGGATTGTTGCCCATCATAAGATGGGAGGCAAGTTTGAACCCACTTGGGAAGGCCCTTTCATCATAGAGAGGCCTTACCAAGGAGGATCTTATCAACTTATTAATCATAAGGGAAAGGACCCAATGCTTTTAATCAATGGGCTATACATAAATAAATATTATAAATAATGTTTGAAAATAGTTATCATAAATGAAAATTCCATTTTGAGTTCAATCTCTTTCATGTTAAAAGTATTCTTGTATGTGAATCTGCCACGATGTGTTTAGGGTAGGTGTATGAAACTCAAGCGGTGTCCTATCCTTCAATGACATAACACAGAGATAAACTACGCATAAACATATAAAGAAAACACATATCTTTTGTCTCTTGCAGTTAAGATAACACCAGACAATCAGTGCTAGGTCGGGCTGACATGCTACCCTACTAGTGGGTCACCTTAGTGGTCTTCTTGCTTTGGAGTATGTAAGTCTGCTACACTTTCCTTCCTTGCCACCCACGATAAGTGCCTTGTTAGTTTGGTAGGCCTTAGTGGTGGTAAGCTACCTGTTAGCTTCATTTAAGAGGATGTGAGTATGTTATCCTTTCTTCTTAGATTAGCCTTCATGCACTACTGGGTCAGTATATTTAAGGTTTAGGATAAGTCCCTAGAGGCTCCTTCCCTCACAATGCTTCAAGTCTAGGTCGTCCTTCCTTGGGGCTCCCACTTACTAGTTTATAGGTTAGATCTATAACCAACCAATGAAAGACTATTCCTATGATCAGTTTCACTTGGAAAGTTGTAAGCCTACATGCTTTTTTTCAAGATTGATCGTTGCACATCGACAGGCACCTTAGGTTGGTTGGTTCTAACTATGCTAATGGATACACCACTCATTATGATAGATACACCTTAGGTTGGTTGATTCTCACACCTTAGGATACAACACTCATGGCAGATGTAAGTATGCTATGCTTTCTCCTTGAGTTGGCCATCGTACATCTATAGGATTTCTTTTACAGGGCTCGGATAACACCTAGGCACCTCCCCTGGCACTATATTTGGATCACGTCCTTTGCCCCATTTATACACTACTTGGTTTACTATCAATAGTTCCCCTTTCTAGTAACCACCCCTATGGTTGGAGAATCCATCTTGTGGTTGTGCAGATTCTTCTTTGGTCTAGTAAATCTGAGATAGGTCAAGCTCAACATTGCCACTTCTCAGTGTGATCCCTCACACACCAACATGGTCAATGTAAACTTAAAAAAAAAAATATATTCACTTGTGGATTAGGAGGACACCCCTAGCAGTACCTTTTCTTAAGTAGGTATCCTATCTTTAGGGTAGTGTTAGCAAACCTCCCTAGGAATCACCTGACTACTCTTGAGTTGATATAAGTCACCATCAGCATTCACTCAATAGTTGCCCCTAAGTCAAGTTCAATTTATTGTGCTACCAATAGGTCACCCCAGTGGTTGTTCCCTACTTTAGAAGATGTAAGCCTGCTATGCCTTCTTCATAGCACTACTAGCTCTACCCCATGACTAGTAGACTATCTCTTTGGATTTGTAAATCTGAGATAGGACAAGTCTGATATAGCCCCTTGTCAGTGGGTCCATCGTACACTGACATGGTCCATAAATTAAATCTATCAAATTTGATTGAGCTCACATCCCTAGCGAATATGCCCTCAATTTGAAATCAAACTAAACCAAACAAAGCATATCAAATCACATGAAATTAAGATAAAATTAATCTTGACTACTTTTGAGTTGACATAAGTCCCCAATGACATTCACTCAGTAGTTGCCCTCGATCAGGTTTGATTTGTTGTGCATCCAATAGGTCACCCCAGTGGTTATTCCTTGCTTTGGAAGATGTAAGTCTACTATGCCTTCTTCTTAGCACAATCATTGCACATTGAAAGGAAACCCCTTATGTTGGTTAGCTCTACCCCGCAGCCAGTAGACTATCCCTTTAGATTTGTAAACTTAAGGTAGGTCAAGGCTAATTTAACCACTTTCTAGTGGGTCCATCGCACACCGACAAGGTCCATACATTAACTCAGATTAAATTAAACCCAATTTGATTTTCCCTAGTGGAGTTAAATTACACCCTTTTTTCTAGTGAAGCCCCAAATCATATATAAACAAGTCAAGCAAAAAATTAAATTCAAAACCAACCTCTCTAGTGGAACCAAATTCAACTAACTCCCCTAATAGAGTACAAATCAAAGAAATCCAACCAAACTATTATCTCCAATGGATACATCCCCAAATAAATCTATGAAATCAAACTCAAATCCTAATCCCAAGAAGATAGCCCAAACCTGCTTCCTTAGAGGAAGGTTCATATACCTGATCCCTAGCATTGAGCCCATATATCTATAAGATATGCTTCCACATTAATTAAAACAAAATAAATTAAATTCAATTCGATCTTAATTCCTGGTGGGTTATAAATTCTTATCTCTAGCAGATCTTCTTTCCATAAATCATATAATCAAATCAAATTCAAACATTATCCTAACATATTTTCTCTCTTCCATGCCCAGACCCCTCACATGTCATGTCCATGCATGTGTGATCCCCTAACGGATCTCCTACATGTCCTTGACATGAATTCTCATCAAATCTTATTTCTTCTCTTATGCACACCTTTAATACTTCAACCAAAACTTAATAATGTATTTGTTCAAATTACATCATCTTAACATTATAATCAATATTTTATAAATTTTGATGTTGCAAGCTCAAACTAACTATACAATATCATGGAAAACATATTACATTATGAATTAACACACTATATTATATTATAATATATGATGTTATATTATAATTTATTATAATATAATATATTATCTAACATTATACCTTATTAGAATCACTTAAAAGGAACAAATAACAAAATTTGCTCAAAAATGAATAATGTTCATTTTAGATGTAAAATTATAAATTTTCTTTTAGAAATGGTACAAAATAGCATAATTTTTGTATTGCTTCTTGGTGTGTGCCATGAATTTTGCCAAATTCTTCCATCCCAACTTTCAAATTAACATTTTTATGAGTTTTGACCCAATATAATATAACAAAACAAAAACATACTAAAATGTATTATAACATTTAGTAACACACCACCACATTCATATATATATATATATATATATATATATATATATATATATATATTATATATATATTATTATATTATTGTGTGTGTGTGTGTATTGTGTGTTTGTGTGTTATATTATTATGCACATTATATTTTAATATGCTTTTATATAATATATTATCTTACATTACACCTTAAAATGAATCACTTTAAGCAAACAATTTATAAAATTTGGTTGAAAAATGAACATTTATTTTGGATGCAAAATTCCATTCTTTTGATTAAATGACACCCACACCCCAATTATGTTCCAAATGCTTACCTTAAATTTGGCCCTCCATCATCTCATATAAATTAGAATTTTTATGAATTATACCGTACAAACTCTACTACATCATACTATAACAAACTAAAATATGTTAAACAATAAGTAGTAATATACAATAGTATGCTATAATGCATGATGCTACACTATGTTATGGCATCCAATATTATAACTATAACATATTATATTATACTATATTTCATATCACATCACAAGGGATTGCTTAAGATAAAAAATCATAAAATTAGTCTAAATAATAAAACTATATATTTTAGTCATTATCACTTACATATTTTAAATTGAATAATATATTATGATGCCATGCTCTACCTATTAGGAATTTGGGCAAATACCACCATTTTGAAGTCTAAATAAACATTTTTATAAATAATGATATAGTACGCTCAACTGCATGATAATAAAATACTAAAAGAATTTAAATTTTGTAAAACAATATATTATGATGTATGATGTTATACTATGCTACAACATATAATATTTATTTTGAACATAAAATCTTACTTTTTAGACTACAAGTGTTGTAGCACACCTTTGGTACTACAACCTAATTCCATTCATATTTAACTAATTTCATCATCTGATTTATTAAACCAATATTTTTATGATTTATATTAATATAGACTATAGGGCACAATACCATAATATACTAAAACATTTTAAAACATCTTATAACATCCAAAAATACATCACTACATGCTCAAATATATGATGCTACATTATACTTAATATATGGTATTATAATATTATTTAGGGTTAGAGTTTAGGTATTCAAATCTCTAATAGAATGTCTCTTGAAGACATTTTCTTTTGCTACCATAACTACGTTGGGATTAGGTCATTCTTTAGATCTACTCCTAATGACATCTTTATTCTAGGTTTAGGGTTTAGGGTTAACCTTTGGTACTACAACCTAATTCCCACTTCATATTTAATGAATTTCATCATGTGATTTATTAAACCAATATTTTTATGATTTATGTTAATATAGACTATAGGGTTAATATACTAAAACATTTCAAAACATCTTATAACATCAAAATACATCACTACATGCTCAATATATGATGCTACATTATACTTAATATATGGTATTATAATATTATTTAGGGTTAGATTTAGGGTATTCAAATCTCTAATAGTCAAGGGAATGTCTCTTGAAGACATTTTCTTTTGCTACCATAACTTCGTTGGGATTAGGTCATTCTTTAGATCTACTCCTAATGACATCTTTATTCAGGTTTAGGGTTTATTTGGTTTAGTTTTGGGTTTAGGGTTTAGGGTTTGGGGTTTAGGGTTTAGGGTTTAGGGTTTAGGGTTGTAGGTTTTAGGGTTTAGGTTTATTATTTTAGGGGTTACAGCTTAGGGTTTAGGGATTAAGGTTTTAGGGTTTATGGTTTAGGGTTTTAGGTTTAGGTTTTAGGGTTTAGGGTTTAGGGTTTAGTGTTTAGGGTTTAGGGTTTTTAGGGTTTAGGGTTCAAGGTTTAAGGTTTTTAATAAAAGAGAACAAATTAAGATTCAACATTTCTTCTTTTCAATTTTATCAACCAAGTAACACCCTAAGTTTTTTAAGGAACAAGCGATGACATAGATAAAAATAAGCACCCATAGAGAAAATCAAAAATGCTAGATAAGTTGAGCCATCTCTACTATAAAGTTAGTTTCCATAAGCAACAGATCATGTCGGCCATTCTTCAATTTTTTCTAGTTCCCATCAAACCACACCTACCTCTTGAGTAACGAGATCCACTATCATATCCCCTATCTCTCTCTGCCACCAGCACGACTATAACCTCCATTGTTTCTCATGCCTCCATAAACACCACTGCTCGCATGTCCAAATCCCCATGACCACTATGATGCTGTTGCCTTATCGCCTTCATCACCAAATCTAGGTGTCTAGTTGATGGAGATGTTTCTACCGTCAAGGTTCTGCCCATTCTTATGGTTTATGGTTAGTTTAGGGTTTAAGGTTTAGGGTTAGTTTAGGGATATGATTCAGAGTTTATGGTTTAGGGTTGTAGGTATTAGGGTTTAGGGTTTTAGGGTTTAGGGTTTAGTGTTTAGGGTTTAGGTTTTAGGGTTTAGGGTTTAGGGTTTAGGATTTAAGGTTTAGGTTTAGGGTTTAGGGTTTAGGGTTTTAGAGTTTAGGGATTTAGGTTTAGGGTTGTAGGTTTAGTGTATGGGGTTAGTTTAGAGTTTAGGGTTTAGGATTTAGATTTAGAGTTTAGGGCTTTTAAAAAAAATTAAAATACCAGGCTTAGTTTATTTAGTTTATTTTTATTTATTTGAGTTTATTTTATTTTATTTTTAATTTAGGTTTATTTCTTATTTTTATCTAGTTTAGTTTATTTATTTAATTTTATTTATATTAGTTTAGGTTTTTTATTTTAGTTTATTTTTTGTTAAGTTTTATTTTTATTTTATTTTTAAAGTTTAGTTTCATTTTTTATTTTTATGCTTAGGTTTTAGTTTTTACTTTCCTTTTTTAGGTTTAGGTTTTAGGCTTTTATTTTAGGTTTATTTTTAGGTTTTATATTTTAGTTTACGTTTAGGTTTTTTAATTTTAGGTTTAAGTTTAGATTTTATTTATTTTAGTTTAATTTATTTTAGTTTAGGTTTAGGTTTATTTTATTTTGTTTATTTTATTTTTGTTTTAGGTTTAGTATTTTTTGTTTGGGGTTTAAGTTTTATTGTTTGTTTATTTTTTAGTTTTATTTTTAGCTTTTTTATATTTAGGTTTTTATTTAGCTTTTATTTTATCTTATTTTAGGTTAATTTTATTTATAGTTTTTATTTTATTTAGGTTTTTTATTCTTAAATTTATTTTATTCTTCTGTTTAGTTTAGGTTTTTATTTATTTTATTTTAGTTTATTTTTTGTTTTTATTTTATTTTATTTATTTATTTTATTTAGAGTTACGTAATTTTTTTATTTTATTTTTTTGTTTTATTTAGTTTAGGTTTAGGTCTTTAGATTTTTAGGGTTTATAATTTAGGGTTTAGGGTTTTAGGGTTTAGGGTTAGGGTTTAGGTTTTAGTGTTTAGATTTTGGTGTTCAGGCTTTAGGGTTTAGGGTTTAGGGTTAAGGGTTCAGTGTTAACTTAGGGTTTAGGGTTAGGCTTTAGGGTTTAGAGTTTTTAGGGTTTGGAATTTTGGATTTTGGGTAAGTTTAGTGTTTAGGGTTTAAGGTTTTAGGGTTTAGAGTTTAGGGTTTAGGGTTTAGGGTTAGGGTTAAGGTTTATTGAGGTTTAGGTTTATGATTGATTTAGGTTTAAGTTTGGGTTTTAGTTTAGGGTTTAGGGTTTAGGGTTTAAGGTTTAGGGTTGTAGGTTTAGAGTTGTAAGATTAAGGTTTAGGGTTTAGGGTTTAGGTCTAAGGTTCAAGTTTTATTTGAGGGTTTAGAGTTTTAATTTTTTTTATTTAAATAGAGAATAAATTCATATTCAACATTTCTTCTTTTTGATTTCATCAACCAAGTAACACACTATGTTTTCTAAGACACAAGCGATGATAGATAAAAAATGAACACGCATAGAGAAAATCAAAAACCCTAAATAACTAGAACTATCTCCATTGCAAAGACACAGTTCCATAAGCAGCAGATCGGATCGGCCCTTCTTTAGTTTCTTTAGTTCCCATCAAAACCATTCCATCCTCTTGAGTAGCGGGATCCACCATCATATCCCTGATCTCTCCCTCCGTCAGCATTATGATTGTAACCTCCGTCTGTCTTCCCACCTCGATAACAACCATTGCTCCAACCTCCACCTCCATATCCAGCTGACTCGGATCTCACCCTGCAAACTGCCTCCACCTTTTCCATTGCTAGATCTAGGCAGCCACTTGGTGACGTTCCTGCCATCAAAGTTTTACCCATTCTTACGGTTTATGGTTAGGTTTATCAATTTTTTGGGTTTTGAATTATTTTTTAATTTATTTAGTTGCGTTAGGTTTAGGGTTTAGGGTTTTGGGTTAATGTTTAGGGTGTAGGGTTTAGGGTTTAGGGTGTAGGGTTTTGGGTTTTGGGTTTAAGGTTTTAGGGTTTATGCTTTTAGGTTTAGGGTTTAGGATTAGGGTTTAGGGTTTAGGGTTTAGGGTTTATGGTTTAGAGTTAGTTTTAGAGTTTAGGGTTTAAGTTTTAGGGTTTAGGATTTAGGGTTTAGAATTTTTTTAAAAAATTAACTGAACTAGTAGGTTTAGGCTTATCTAGTTTATTTAGTTTACTTTTTATTTATTTTAGTTTATTTTATTTTTTATTTTTATTTAGGTTTATTTTCTATTTATTTTTTATTTTAGTTTATTTATTTTAGGTTTATTTATTTTAGTTTAGGTTTTTTATATTAGTTTATTTTTTTAGGTTTAGGTTTAGTTTAGGTTTATTTTTTTAGTTTAGTATTATTTTTATTTTATTTTTAGGTTTTATTTTTATTTTTATGCTTAGGTTTAAGTTTTTATTTTATTTTTTTTAGGTTTAGGATTTAGGTTTTTAATTTAGGGTTTTTTTAGGTTTAATTTTCTAGTTTAGGTTTATGTTTATTTTTAGTTTAATTAATTTTATTTACTTTAGGTTTCAATTTAAGTTTAGTTTATTTTAGGTTTAGGTGTACATTTTATTTATTTTAGTTTAGTTTATCTTAGTTTAGGTTTAGGTTTATTTTATTTTGTTTATTTTATTTTTATTTTAGGTTTAGGTTTTTTTTAGTTTAGGGTTTAGGTTTAATTTTTTATTTACCTTTTAGTTTTATTTTTTAAGTTTAGGTTATTATTCAATTTTTATTTTATTTTATTTTAGGTTTATGTTATTTTTATTTTAATTTTAGTTTTAATTTTATTAACATTTTTTATTCTTAGTTTTATGTTATTTTTTATTTAGTTTAGGTTTTCTTTATTTTATTTTAGTTTATTTTTATTTTTTATTTTATTTTTAGGTTTAGATTTTATTTTAGGTTCTTATTTAGGTTTTTATTTTATTTTATTTATTTAATTTTATCTAGGTTTAGGTTTTTTATATAGATTATTCTTAAGTTTTATTTAGTTTAGGTTTAGGTATTTAGGATTTTAGGGTTTAAGGCATAATGTTTAGAGTCTAAGTTTAGTGTTTAGGTTAGGATTTTAGAGTTTAGGGTTTAAGGTTAGGGTTTATTTATTAGGATTTAAGGTTTAAGGTTAACTTAGTATTTAGGCTTTAGGGTTTAGGGTTTTTAGGGTTTAGGGTTTAAGGTTTAGGGTAAGTTTAAGGTTTATGGTTTAGTGTTAGGGTTAGTATTTAGAGTTTAAGGTTTAGGGTTTATAGTTTAGTAGTTAACATTTAGGGTTTAGGGTTAGTTTAGGGTTTAGGGTTTAGGTCTAAGGTTCAGGTTTTAGTTTAGGATTTAGGGTTTTTGGTTTTTTTAACAGAGAATAAATTCATATTCAACATTTCTTCTTTTCAATTTCATCAACCAAGTAACACACTAAGTTTTCTAAGACATAAGTGACGACATAGATGAGAAATGAGCATGCATAGAGTAAATCAAAAACCCTAGATAACTAGAATCGTCTCCACTATAAAGGCACAATTCCATAAGCAACAGATCCGATCGACCCTTCTTCAATTTCTCTAGTTCCCACCTAAACCACCCCAGCCTCATGAGTTGTGGGATTCACCATCATATCCCTGATCTCTACCTCCGCCACCACTACAGTTGTAACCTTCGTCACTCTTCCTTCCTCTATAACCACCACTGCTTTGACCACCACCCATATCCACCAACACCTCCAGATCCCCCACCACCACTGCAATATCTGCCACCTTTGCCTTCACCTCCACAGATCTAGCACAGCGTGACATTCTGTTGTCAGGTTGCCCATTCTTAGGGTTTAAGTTTAGGTTTATTAGGTTTTAGGGTTTAGGTTTATTTTTTAATTTATTTAGATGCTTTAGGTTTAGTTTAGGGTTTATGGTTTAGGGTTTTGGGTTAGGGTGTAGGGTGTAGGGTTTAGGGTTTAGGGTTTAAGGTTTACAATTTAGGGTTTTAGGGTTTATGCTTTTAGGGTTTAGGGTTTATGAATAGGGTTTAGTGTTTAGGTTTAGGTTTTAGGGTTTAGTATTTAAGGTTGTAGGTTTAGGGTTTAGGGTTTAGAGTTAGTTTAAGGGTTTAGGTTTTAGGGTTTAAGTTTTAGGGTTTAGGGTTTAGGTTTTTTTTTTTAAAAAAAAAATTAAATAAACTAGTAGGTTTAAGCTTATTTAATTTATTGTTTATTTATTTTAATTTAATTTATTTTTATTCTTATTTAAGTTTTTTTAATTTTTATTTGGTTTAGTTTATTTATTTTAGGTTTATTTATTTTAGTGTAGGTTTCTTATTTTAGTTTATTTTTAGGTTTAAGTTTAGGTTTATTTATGGTTTATTTTAGGTTTATGTTTTATTTTTTATTTTTAGGTTTAGGTTTAGGTTTTTATTTTATTTTTTTAAGTTTAGGGTTTTATTTTATTTTTTTAGGTTTAGGTTTTAGGTTTATTTTTAGGTTTTATATTTTAGTTTAAGTTTAAATTTATTTTTAGTTTATTTTATTTTATTTAGGATTTAGGTTTAGGTTTAGGTTTCGGTTTAGTTTATTTTAGGTTCAGGTTTAGGTTTTATTTATTTTTAGTTTAGGTTTAGATTTATTATAATTTTATTTTAGGTTTAGATTTTTTTTTTAGTTTAGGATTGAGGTTTTATTTTTTTATTTGTTTTTAGGTTTATTTTTTTGGTTTAGGTTTTTATTTAGTTTTAAATTTATTTTATTTTAGGTTTATTTTATTTTTCTTAAGTTTAGTTTTTATTTTATTTAGGTTTTAATTTTTTAGTTTAGTTTAGGTTTTGATTTATTTTATTTTAGTTTAGTTTTTATTTTTATTTTATTATCTTTTTAGGTTTAGGTTTAGGTTTTAGTTTAGGTTTTTATTTTGGTTTGGGTGTTTTATTTATTTTATTTTTAGGTTTTATTTAGTTTAGGTTTAGGTTTTGAGCTTTTATGGTTTAGAGTTTATGGTTTAGGGTTAGTTGAGGGTTTAAGATTTAAGGTTTAGGGTTTGGGGTTTAGGATTTAGGGTTAAGGGTTTAGCATTTAGGTTTATGGGTTTAAGATTTTAGAGTTTAAGTTTTAGGGTTTAGGGTTTTTAAAGTTAGAGTTTAGGGTTTAGGTTTTACATATAGTGTTGAGGTTTTAGTTTAGGGTTTAGGGTTAGGTTCTCTAGTACCCATCAGAACCACCCCTCCTCTCGAGTAGCAGGATCCACCATCATATCCCCGATCTCTCCCTCTGCCGCCACTACGGCTGTAACCTCAATCGCTTTTCTTACCTCCATAACCACCACTTCTCTGACCACCACTGCCATATCCACCAGCACCTCCAGATCCCCTATCACCACTGTGATAACCGTCGCTTCCGCCTTTTCCTCCATCGTTAGATCTAGACTGAGCCTGTTTGACGGTGATGTTCTTGTCATCAAAGTTCTACCCATTCTTAGGGTTTAGGTTTATTAAGTATTACAGTTTAGGTTTATTCTTTAATTTATTTAGTTACTTTAGGTTTAGGTTTAGGTTTTAGGTTTGGGTTTAGGTTTAGGGTTTAGAGGTTTAGCTTTAGATTTAGTATTTTAGGGTTTAGGGTTTGGTTAGGTTTAAGGTTTGGGTTTTAGTTTCTTTTAGGGTTTTAGTTTCTGTTTAGTGTTTAGTCTTTAGGTTATGAGTTTTGAGGTTTATAGTTTAGGGTTTAGTTTAGGGTTTGATTTAGGGTTTAGGTTAACATTGTAGGTTTAGGGTTTAGGGTTAAGTTTAAGTTAGTTTAGGTTTTAGGTTTAGTTTTTAGGTTTAGGGTTTAGGTTTAGGGTTTAGTTTATAGTTTTAGGTTTATGCTTTTTTAGTAGGGTTTAGGGTTTAGTTTAGGTGATTTAGGGTTTAGTTTGGTTTAGGTTAGGTTGGGTTTTAGTTTAGGGTTTAGGTTTTTGGGTTTTTTTAACATAGAACAAATTCATATTCAACATTTCTTCTTTTAATTTCATCAACCAAGTAACACACCAAGTTTTCTAAGAGACAAGCGACGATGAAGATAAAATTGAGCATGTAATCAAAAGCCTGATTACTAGAATCGTCTCTATTATAAAGATGTAATTCCATAAGCGTGATCTCGATCATTCTTTAGTTTTCCGTTCATCATAACCACGGCCTCCAGTAGCTGATCCACCATCATATCCGATCTCTCCCTCCACCACCACGGTTGTAACCTTGAGCTCCTCCGCCTTCATAACCACCTCTACTCCATCAACCTCCATATCCACCAGCACCTCCAGATCCCCCACCACCGTTACGATAACCGTTGCGTCTTCCTTCGCCTCAGCAGCCAGATCTAGACTCAAACTGGATGATGGTGATGTTCTTGCCATCAAGGTTTTGCCCATTCTTAGGGTTTAGGTTTATTAGGTTTTAGGTTTTAAGTTTATTTTTTAATTTATTTCATTACTTTATGTTTAGGTTTATGGTTTGGGGTTTAGGGTTTAGGGTTTAGGGTTAAGGTTTAGGGTTTATGGTTTAGGGTGAAGGGTTTAGGGCTTAGGGTTTAGGGTTTAGGGTTTTAGGGTTTATGCTTTTAGGGTTTAGGGTTTAGGATTTAGGGTTTTGGGTTTTGGGTTTAGGGTTTAGGGTTGTAGGTTACAGTTTAGGGTTTAGGGTTTAGGATTTTTTAATTAGTAAAAGGTAAGTTTAGGTTTATTTAGTTTATTTTTATTTATTTTAGTTTATTTTATTTTTTTATTTTTATTTAGGTTTATTTTTCTTTTTTATTTAGTTTAGTTTTTTTATTTTTGGTTTATTTATTTTAGTTTAGGTTTTTTGTTTTAGTTTATTTTTTAGGTTTAAATTTATTTTTAATTTATTTTATTTTATTAGGGTATAGGTTTAGGTTTAGGTTTAGTTTATTTTAGGATTAGGTTTAGGTTTTATTATTTTTAGTTTACTTTATTTTAGTTTAAGTTTAGGTTTATTTTATTTTTATTTAGGTTTAGGCTTTTTTTAGTTTAGGATTTATGTTTTATTTATTTATTTTTTTAGGTTTTATTTTTATGGTTATTTCTTAGGTTTAAGTTTTTATTTAGTTTTTATTTAATTTTATTTTATGTCTATTTTATTTTTATTTTAGGTTTAGTTTTTATTTTATTTAGGTTTATTATTTTTCACTATAGTTTAGGTTTTTATTAATTTTATTTTAGTTTAGTTTCTATTTTTTATTTTTTATTTTTTAGGTTTAGTTTTAGGTTTTTATTTTATTTTATTTTATTATTTTATTTTGGTTTAGGTCTTTTTTATTTAATTTATATTATTTTTAGGTTTTATTTAGTTTAGGATTATGTTTTTAGCTTTTTAGGGTTTAGGGTTTAGGGTTTAGGGTTAGTTGAGGGCTTAGGGTTTAGGGTTTAGGGTTTGGCATTTAGGGTTTAAGGTTTAGGGTTTAGGATTTATGATTTAAGGTTTTAAGGTTTATGCTTTTAGCGCTTAGGGTTTAGGGTTTAGGTTTAGGGTTTAGGATTTAGGGTGGTTTTTTAGGGTTGACTGTTTAGGTTTAAGGTCTAAGGTTAGGTTTTAGTTCAGGGTATAGGGTTTTTGGTTTTTTTTAACACAAAACAAATTCAAATTCAACATTTCCTCTTTTCGATTTCATCAACCAAGTAACACACCAAGTTTTCAAAGAGACAAGCGACAATAAAGATAAAATTGAGCATAAATCAAAACCCAAGATTACTAGAACCATCTCTATTAAAACAGTTCCATAAGCGATGGTCGGATCGCCATTCTTTAGTTTCTCAGTTCCATCAATGCGCCTCCCAGTAGTAGGATCCACCATCAAATCCCTAATCTCTCCCTCCACCACCACCATGGTTGTAACCTTCGATGCTTCTCCCGCCTTCATAACCACCACTACTCCATCGACAACCTCCGTATCCACCAGCACCTCCAAATCCCCCACCACCGCTGTGATAGTTGTCTCGTTTGCCTTCACCTCAGCAGCCAGATCTAGACTCAGACTGGTTGACGGTGATGTTCCTACTGTCAAGGTTTTGCCCATTCTTAGGGTTAGGTTTAGGCATAGGTTTATTAGGTCTTAGTGTTTAGGTTTATATTTTAATTTATTTCATTACGTTATGTTTAGGTTTAGGGTTTGGGGTTTGGGGTTTAGGGTTTAGGGTTTAGGGTTTAGGGTTTACGATTAGGGTTTAGGGTTTAAGGTTTAGGGTGAAAGGTTTAGGGCTTTTTTTGAGAAACCCCATGTAGGGGGTATTTTATTGCCACAAAAAGAGGGTTACAAGGTCCTTAAAGGGGATAAACTCTAACTCGAAAGAGCTACAATCGCCTAGTAGATCCCCATCTAAAAAGCAAAAGAAGACATTAAAGTAATCAAAAGATACAACTAGATTAACATAAAAGCCAAAGGAAGATTAGGGCCAATGCTGCGGGATGTGAATGCATGACACTATGGAGCAAACTACAAGAGGACAAAGAGAAGCACCTAATGTAAATGAAAAGAAATTAGAATGTTAGGTAATATAGACATAATGATAATTGAAAATAGCATAATCGAGAATGATAGTAAAGAATTGTGATAGAGGTGGCTCGGTCACACAGTTGGCAGATGCAAATATGTGCATCAAACTTTAAGGGTTACATCACAAGAGCTACCAAACCAAAGGTGAAATCATCACAACATCATAGCCAACAAACGTGTGAAGATAGCACGTTGTTGAAAGTCTTATGGGTTATTACACAAACCTAATAAAACTATATATAATATAGAGGAAATTAGCGAGAAAGATAAGGGTCTCAAGCAGGAAAAGTATCATCAATATAGTCACACGACATGAGGATACTTATACAAATGAAATAGGAGCATAAAACCATCCACAAGAAAATAGCGAGAAGAGCGACCTACTAAAATCCTAAGCAAGTCGATGAGCCTATAAAGATCCCAAACATATGATATATATATATATATATATGAATCTTTCAAGCGAGTACAGAAGTAAAGTCAGAAAATGAGCCCAATCATAATAATGAATGCATATGAACAAACCCCTTATTAATATCCATATCAGTAGTTGGCATAAAGCAATTATAAAGGAAGGCAGCATAACCCACCAAAGAAAGATAGTCAGAACTATAGCTCCAGTAGCAGCATGCTGGACAAAAAAATTGGATAATCTAGATCAACAAATAACCAAGAAGCAAGATAGTAAAAGGCAACAGCTGTCCATAGTACCACCCATTTAGAATAGACATTACATTCCAAGGAAATAGCAGCACAAGCCTAACTGAACCCAAATGGGAATAGAAATAGCAGATTAATGTAGATCCGCATATGAAATGAAACCAGACACAAATAGCAAGCAATTAAGCTGACATAAAATAGTTAGTGCAACATTGGAACCAGTAGAGGATAAATCAAAATGGGGATTCAAATTAGGGTCCTCATTAGAATCCAGAAAAAACAAGACAGTGATAACTAAGACAAAAAATAGCCAAGATTTAGACCAAGAAGATAGTAAGGGATAGCAAGATGGCCAAAGAACCTCTCAATCAGAGTAGACATTGCAATAGTTAGTAACCAGGTAGATAGAGCATAAAAATAACTAGACATTATAAGGGATTAGGGCTTAAGGTTTAGGGTTTTGGGTTTTAGGGTTTATGCATTTAGGGTTTAGGGTTTAGGATTAGAGTTTAGTGTTTAGGATTTAGTGTTTTGGGTTTAGGGTTGTAGGTTAGGGTTTAGGGTTTAGGGTTTAGGATTTAGGGTTTAAGATTTTTTTAATTAAGTAAAATAGTAGGTTTAGGTTTATTTAGTTCATATTTTAATTAATTTAGTTTCTTTATTTTTATTTTTTATATTATTTTCTTTTATTTAGTTTAGTTTGTTTATTTTAGGTTTATTTATTTTAGTTTAGGTTTTTTTTTTTACTTTAGTTTATTTTTTAGGTTTAGGTTTATTTTTAGGTTTAGGTTTAGGTTTATTATTTTTTAGGTTTAGGTTTAGGTTTAGGTTTATTTTTTAGTTGAGTTTTATTTTTAATTTTTTTTAGGTTTATGTTTTATTTTATATTTTTAGGTTTAGTTTTTTATTTTATTTTTTTAGGTTTAGGGTTTAGGTTTTTATTTTTAAATAATTTTTAGGTTTTATTTTTTAGTTTATGTTTATGTTTATTTTTAGTTTATTTCATTTTATTTAGTTTATTTTTAGGTTTAGGTTTAGTTTATTTTAGGTTTAGGTTAAGGTTTTATTTGTTTTAGTTTAGGTTTAGAGTTATTTTATTTTAGGTTTAGGTTTTATTTTAGTTTAGGGTTTAAGTTTTATTTTTTTATGTTTAATTAGGTTATATTTTTAGGTTTAGGTTCTTATTTAGTTTTTATTTTATTTTATTCTTAGTTTACATTTAGTTTTTATTTTATTAAGGTTTTTTATTCTTCGGTTTATTTTATTTTTAGTTTAGTTTAGGTTTTCTTTTTTTATTTTAGTTCATTTTTATTTTTTATTTTATTTTTAGGTTTAGGTTTAGGTTTTACTTAAGTTTTTATTTCTTTTATTTTTTTAATTTAGGTTTAGATTTATTTATTTATTTTAATTTTAAGTTTTATTTGGTTTAGGTTTAGGTTTTTAGGTTTTTAGGGTTTATGGTTTAAGGTTTAGGATTTTAGGGTTCAGGGTTTATGGTTAAGGTTTAGGGTTTAGAATTTAAGGTTTAGTTTTTAGGCTTTAGGGTTCAGGGTTTTTAGGGTTTAGGGTTTAAAGCTTTTAGTTTAGGGTTAGCTTAGGGTTTAGGGTTAGTATATGCTTTATGGATTAGGGTTTAGGCTTTAGGCTTTATGATTCAGGGTTTAGGTTTTAGTTTAGGGTTTATGGTTTAGGGTTAGTTTAAGGTTTAGGGTTTAGGGTTTCATGGTTAGGGTTAGGGTTTAGGGTTTAGAGTTTAGGGTTTAGGGTCTAGGGTTAGTTTAGGGTTTTTCAGGGTTTAGGGTTTAGGGTTGTAAGTTTAATGTTTTGGGTTTTGGGTTAGTTTTAGGGTTTAGGTTTAGGTTTAGGTTTATTTAGATTTTGGGTTTAGGATTTTTTTTTTTAGTTTATGTTTATTTAGTTTATTTTATTTTTTATTTTTATTTTAGTTTAGTTTATTATATTTATTTTATGTTTATTTATTTTAATTTAGGTTTTTAATTTTAATTTATTTTTTAGGTTGAGGTTTATTTTTTTAGTTTAGTTTTATTTTTATTTCTTTTTATGCTTAGGTTTTTTTTTATTTTTATGTTTAAGTTTTGGTTTTTATTTTATTTTTTTAGGTTTAGGTTTTAGGGTTTTATTTTAGGTTTATTTTTAACTATTATTTTTTAGTTTAGGTTTAGGTTTAGTTTATTTTAGGTTAAGGTTTAGGTTTTATTTATTTTAGTTTAGTTTATTTTAATTTAGGTTTAGCTTTATTTCATCTTTAGTTTAAGTTTAAGTTTTTTTTTTTAGTTTTGGGTTTAGGTTTTATTTTTTATTTATTATTTGGTTTTATTTTTTGATTTATTATTTAGGTTTAAATTTTATTTAGTTTTTATTTTATTTTATTTTAAGTTTATTTTATTTTTATTTTAAGTTTAGTTTTTTTATTTTATTTAGCTTTTAAATATTTTAGTTTAGTTTATGTTTTTATTTATTTTATTTTATTTTAGTTTTTATTTCTTATTTTATTTTCTATTTAAGTTTAGGTTTAGGTTTGGGTTTTAGTTTATGATTTTATTTTATTTTATTTTTTTTAGTTTATTTTGGTTTAGGTTTTTTTATTTATTTTATTTTTAGGTGTTATTTAGTTTAGGTTTTTTGGTTTTTAGGATTTAGAGTTTGGGGTTTAGGGTTTAGGGTTTAGGGTTTAGGGTTTAGGGTTTAGAATTTAGGTTTTAGGGTTTAGGATTTTGGTTTTAGGGTTTAGGGTTTAAGGTTTAGGGTTTTATGGTTTAAGATTTATGGTTTAGGGTTTAAGTTTTAGTTAGGGTTTTAGGTTTAGGTTTAAAGTTTTAGGTTTAGGGTTCAAGTTTTAGTTTAGGGTTTAGGGTTTTTGGTTTTTTTTAATAAAGAACAAATTCAGATTTAACATTTTTTTCTTTTTGATTTTATCAACCAAGGAACACACCAAGTTTTCTATGACACAAGTGACAACATAGATCAAAAATGAGCACCCATAGAGAAAATTAGAAAACCTAGATAAGTAGGACCATCTCTACTATAAAGACACTATTTCATAAGAAGCAGATTGAATTGGTTGTTCTTCAATTTCTCTAGTTCACATCAGAACCACCCCTGCCTCTCGAGTAGTGGGTTTTACCATCATATCTCGATCTCTCCTCATGACACCACTATAACCTTAGGTCATTCTCTCTAATAATCACCCTTTCGACCACCTCCATATCCACCAACACCTCAGATCCCCACCAGTGATAATTGTTGTCTCACCTTCACCTTGGGACTTAGGAACTGATTGATGGTAATGTTCCTACCGTCAAGGTTTTACAAATTCTTAGGGTTTAGGTTTAGGTTTATGCTTATTAGGTTTTAAGTTTTAGGTTTATTTTTTAATTTATTTAGTTACTTTAGGATTAGGTTTAGGGTTTTGAGTTTAGGGTTTAGGGTTAGGGTTTAGGGTTTAAAGTTTAGGGTTTTAGGATTTATGCTTTTAGGGTTTAGGATTTAGGGTTAGGGTTTAGAATTTATGATTTAGGGTTATTTAGGGTATAGGTTTAGGGTTTAGGGTTGTAGGTTTAGGATTTAGGGTTCATAGTTTTTTAGGGTTTATGGTTTTTTATTTATTTTAGTTTATATTATTTTTTAATTTTATTTAGATTTATTTTTTAAATTTTATTTATTTTAGTTTATTTATTTTAGGTTTATTTATTTTAGTTTATTTTTTAAATTTAGGTTTAAGTCTAGGTTTAATTTTTGGTTGAGTTTTATTTTTATTTTATTTTTTAGGTTAAGCTTTTATTTTTAATTTTTAGGTTTAGGTTTAGGTTTTTATTTTATTTTTAAGGTTTAAGTTTTAGGTTTTCATTTTAGTTTTTTTTTTAAGTTTTATTATTTAGTTTAGGTTTATGTTTATTTTTAATTTATTTTATTTAATTTAGTTTAGGTTTATGTTTAGGTTTAGTTTATTTTAGGATTAAGTTTAGGTTTTATTAATTTTAGTTTATTTTATTTTTGTTTAGGTTAACGTTTATTTTATTTTGTTTATTTCTTTTTTAGGTTTAGGGTTTTTTTTTAATTTATGGTTTAGGTTTTATTTTTTATTTATTTTTAGGTTTTATTTTAAGGTTTATGTTTTAGGTTTAAGTTTTTATTTAGATTTAATTTTATTTTATTATAGTTTTATTTTATTTTATTTTTTATTTAGTTTTTATTTTATTAATATTTTTTATTCTTAGGTTTATTTTATTTTTTAGTTTATTTAGGTTTTTATTTATTTTATTTTTGTTTATTTTTATTTGTTTATTTTATTCTATTTTTAGGTTTATGTTTTAGTTTAGGTTTTTATTTTATTTTATTATTTTATTTTATTTAGGTTTAGGTTTTTTATTTTTTATTTTTAGTTTAGGTTTTGGTTTTTAGGGTTTAACGTTTAGGGTTTAGTGTTTTGTGTTTAGGGTTTAGGGTTTTAGGGTTTAGGGTTTTAGGGTTCAAGGTTTTGGGTTAGGGTTTAGGGTTTAGGGTTTAGGGTTTAGTGTCTAAACTTTAGAGTTTAGAGTTTTAATTTAGGTTAACAAGTTTAGGGTTTTTGTTTATGATTTAGGTTTAAGTTTAGGCTTTAAACTTTAGGGTTTAGAGTTTATAGTTTAGGTTAGTTTAGGGATTAAGTTTTAGGTTTAAGGTTTAGTGTTTAGGATTATAGTTAGGGTTTAGGGTTTAGGTTTCTAATTTAGGGTTTAGGAGTTTCTGATTTAAGGTTTAGGAGTTTAAGTTTAGGGTTTAGTTTAAGGTTTAGGTTTAGAGTTTAGTTTAGGTTTAGGGTTTAAGGTTTAAGTTTAGGGTTTAAGTTTAGTTTAGGTTTAGGTTTAGGGTTTAGGTTTGTAGGTTTAAGGTTATGGTTAATTTTAGGGTTTAGGGTTTAGGGTTAGGGTTTTTTTATTTATTTTATTTTATTTTTATTTTTCTAAGTTAAGTAAATTGGTAGGTTTAAGTTTATTTAGTTTATTTTTTATTTATTTTAATTTATTTTATTTTTAATTTTTATTTAAGTTTATTTTTATTTTTTTAGTTTAGTTTATTTATTTTAGGTTTATTTATTTTAGTTTAGGTTTTGTATTTTAGTTTATTTTTAGGTTTAGATTTAGGTTTATTTTATTTTTTTTAGATTAGTTTTATTTTATTTTATTTTTTTGGTTTAGGTTTTTTTTTTTTTAAGTTTAGGTTTAGGTCTTTATTTTATTTCTTTAGGTTTAGGTTTTAGGTATTTATTTTAGGTTTATTTTTAGGTTTTATTTTTTAGTTTAGGTTTAGGTTTATTTTTAGTTCATTTTAATTTATTTAGTTTAGGTTTAGGTTTAGATTTAGTTTATTTTAGGTTTAGGTTTAGGTTTTATTTGTTTTAGTTTAGTTTAGTTTATTTTAGTTTAGGTTTAGGTTTATTTTATTTTTATTATAGGTTTAGGTTTATTTTAGTTTAGGGTTTAGGTTTTATTTTTTATTTATTTTTAGGTTTTATTTTTTGGTTTATTATTTAAGTTTAAGTTTTTATTTAGTTTTTATTTTATATTATTTTAAGTTTATTTTATTTTTATTTTAGGTTTAGTTTTTATTTTATTTTGGTTTTTTATTTTTAGTTTAATTTATGTTTTTATTAATTTTATTTTAGTTTAGTTTTTATTTTTTATTTTTTTCTTTTTAGGTTTATGTTTAGGTTTAGGTTTCGGTTTATGTTTTAGTTTATGTTTTTATTTTATTTTATCTTATTATTTTATTTAGTTTATGTTTTTTATTTATTTTTTTAAGTTTTATTTTGATTAGGTTTAGGTTTTTTAACTTTTGGTTAGTTTAGGGTTTTTTTAGGTTTTTTTGTGGTTTAGGTTTTTTTGGGTTTAGGTTTAGGTATAAGTTTTAGGTTTAGGGTCTGGTTTTAGTTTAGGATTTAGGATTTTCATTTTTTTTAATAAATAAAAAAATTCAGATTCATGATTTCTTCTTTTGATTTCATTAACCAAGTAACACACCAAGTTTTCTAAGACAGTTTATGAAATAAATAAAAAATGAGAATGGAAAGAGCAAATCGAAAACCCTAGCTAACTAGAACCATCTCTATTGTAAAGACATAATTCCATAAGCAGTAGATCAGATCAATCATTCCTTAGTTTCTCCAGTTCCCATCAGAACCACCGGTAGCGGATCCCCATCACATCCTCGATCTCTCCTCGCCACCACCACGGCTATAACCTCCATCGCTTTTCCCGTTTCCATACCCACCACTGCTCCAACCACCACCTCCATATCCACCAGCACCTCCAGATCCCCACCACCACTGCACAATACCTCGCCTTTGCCTCCACCGCCGATCTAGATCCCTAGTTGAAGGTGATGTTCTATTTTGTTTATTTTAGGTTTACATTTTTTAGTGGTTTAGGTTTTATTTTTATTTATTTTTATTTATTTTCTTAGGTTTTGGTTTTTTATTTAGTTTTTATTTTATTTAGAATTTTGTGCTACCATCCTTCAAGATCTTTGATGCTAGTGGGACCCATGATAACACATTGCACACTTTAGAGCAAGTTGTTGCAACGGGGCAACGACTCCTCTTCTACCTTTGTCATAGCGTCGTGTTGCATTTGATTGGTACGCCAAATTGTCAAATGGTTCGGTGAAGACTTTTGCTAAGTTGGAGCACCTATTTATCAAGAGGTTTACTGGAGCTCAGTAGATGGTGAATGTAGGCGACCTCATTGTAGAGAAATAGAAACTGAACGAGTCCCTTGTTGATTACATTCTCACATTGTGTAATCTGAGCATGAAATGAGAACCACAATTGTCTGAACAACATGCTATTGAGATTCTACTCAAGAATATCCATGGCCTGATTTCCTTCATGCTTAAGGGCTTTACCATCAAAACATTTGAGAAATTAATCAACAAGGCTAGCAAGAAGAGAAGCCAAACAATTGCCCTTTCGAACAATCATCTAGGCCCAAGCCACAGAAGGTGTTTGAGAAGAAGCCGAGATAGTGGAGAGAGGGAAGTAACCAACCGTAGTTCAAGATGAGAGACTACGAGCTCAACAACCTCCTTGCCACCTCCTCTTCCACCACCTCACCATCATATCGCCACGAAGTACCACAATGACCATTTCTACCACCTCAATAGCCTACCCAACAGTGGTATTCATATCCATATGCGCTACTTTCCACCAACTCTGCTATATTGAATAAGCCATATTCATTCAAGAGGGAGGTAGTTAGGAAAATCTTTAAGAATCTCTTAAAGAAACTTGGCTTTCAGTTACCAGAGCCTAAGAGGCTAGAGGAAGTGGGCAAGAGCAATGATCCTAGCTATTGCCCCTACCACCGTATGTTAGGCCATGTCTTAGAGTATTGTATCACTTTTAAGGACTAGCTTGAGCATAGCTACAAGTTGAGAGCCATAGTTATCCCTAAGGAATACTTATTAGAACAACCATCCAGTTCTATTAGAATAATCCTTGCAGATATTTATGATCCTCTTAAGACCAAAGAAGGTTACAATATCTCCATATCCCGAACCTCTAAGAAGATCATTTCTAAGATCAAGAAGCTTTCCTTGCAGGTGCCTGAAATAGCTCAAACCTCCAACACCAAGGAAGGTTTGCTAGTTGCAAAGGACAACTTAGGGATAGTGATAGCCCAGTAGTAGCAGCAGCTCACCATACTTGCCCGAGATAGTAGCAACCACAGGCCGGGCCCAAGACTCTCCACCATCAAGCTACCACCTCTTCTGATAGATCCTTTTCTACCGGTAGGAGCATTGTATATGCGAATAAGGGCACTAAATCCCTAACTCTACTTACTTTACTTGATTTCTATCATGTACCTCCACCCAAAAAGAAATTAATGAAGAAAGTTGATTCTAATTATATATTGTCTAATTCTAATGCTCTTGATTTTATTCATATTAAAATCTCTTTGAGTCTAAATAATAATAATAGCTCTTGTAGTTTCAATCCTTTCCTTTCTGATTCAGAGTCAGAATATCCTTCTCTGAATCAATCGGGTTCACCTCTTGAGTTTGACTTGGAGTCAATTGACTCTGAGGATCTCAAAGGAGAAGATGTAGGTATGCCTGATGAGAAGGTAGAACTTTCCACAAGCTCATCATTCCAAGAAGTCGCTGAAGTCAACCTAATCAGTGGCAAAGTTCTACCTTCTAAGGTAGTGCTTCAGGATAAGGGTAAGCAATTCATTCATTCTAATGAGCATATAGCCCCTCCATAGGATGCTCCACCCATGGATATGCTTGTGGAGGGCCAAGCCAGAGTTGATTACAATGTCCTAGCTCACCTTAGAAAGTTTTCAGCTAAGATAAGCATATACGACGCCCTTTTCTTATCCAAAGAGATGAGGAAATCTCTAATCAAGGCTTTACTTGATCTAGAGATATGCTTAGCTCAGCTGACTGCTACTAAAGAGGAGGCGTTCCACTCAAAGGACATCTTAGAAGTTACATTCAGAGATGAAGACTTACTCCTATGGATGACAAAGCACAACCGCCTCTTTACATTATGGTGGATGTTGGCAAATACAAGCTATCTAGAGTTCTGTTGACCTGTATTAACATTATGAGTCTAAGATCCATTGCCTACTTGAGGATCACATCTCCAAACTCAAAAGAAAGGATGATGTTGAGAGGATTCAATGAACAAGGGAGAGGGCTTTGTGTGCTATTTATTTTTGATGGGGGGGTACTTTTTGAGGTGATCGGTACAACATTGATGTATGATGTACTATCTCAAAAGATAGAGGCATCACCCTACAATGGACTCCACATGATGCACTAAGGATTTTTCTCCCACTTTACATAGATGAATAAAGTAGGGTTTATATTAAACCAAGTTTTAATGTTCCCAATGGAGGCAAGCCTCCATAGTTAATTACATCTTAGGAAATGAAATTTCCTAAGAATACTCTTGATTAAAGTAGACAATTATAATCTCCAAAGATTTCAAGGTTAGACTATCAAAGGATTGGTTGTATTTGGAAAATCAATTGGGAAAGTTCAAGGAGAAGACTTATTTTTGGAATCCAAATGAAATAAGTAGGAAATGCTCATGATACTTGGAAGCCTAGTGAGCATTCCAATCTATCTATATGGGCTTTATAATTTTGAAGTTGAGGAGATTTATATGTTTTGAGTTGAAATTTAATTAGATTACTAGGCATATAATCTACCAACACAAGGTTGTGGAATGCCTAAGAGGTGAGGATTTATGCTCATAGCCCAAAGGAAATAGCTACCTCGATCCTAAATCTAGAGAGCTTTTAGCTAAAAGCACACAAAATCTAAGCGATAGTAGGACATAAGGGTTTACCTCCATAAGAAAGAATAAATTGTCTGACTTTTGGACTTATAATCGCTTGGAGTGGCAACCAGCTAACTCCTCCTATGATTTTAAAACCATGTAGTCGGTCTTATAAATTGCAAGATAGCTAGGGTAGTAATTTAATTAGAAAGAGACTAAAGTCCTAAACACACTCTCTAAGAGATTAGAGCATGAGTCATACGAGCATATGACTTAATCTATAGATGCAAAATTTTTTAAAATTTTATTTCATTTTAGACACATCATTTTGATAGAGGCTTTAGGATTTTATATGACTAAATGCATGATGAAATAGGTTATGGGTCAAATCAGCTAGAAGAAGGTGTTCTCCACCACAATGGATGCCCTCATAGGTCAAACATTTCTTTATCATGCAAGGATGGAGATCCTTCATGTTCAAGAGAGAAAGAATATGAATGCATGATGTGAAACATACAACCATATAGCTAAGGGGTTTCTAAATATTTTAATTATCTTATTTATGTTTTAGGTAATCTGATAAGGTTATGAGTTGTTTAAAATTTAGTTATGAGTGATTAGTTGGGTAGAAAAGTTATTTTTATTTTAAGAGCCTAATTGTATCCAAGCCACACATTAAAGCATCAATCATTTAAGAAACTATGAAAAGCATGCCAACCTAATGCACAATGTAAACATAACATCAAATAATTATATAAACTATCATAAAAGAACAAGAGGTCAGTGCAGTTAGGTACCACTGTACAACCTAAAGAGACAAAAGATGGGTAGCTGAGCTCTACCCTTATATAATGTAGAATATAAAAGAATAATTATAATTGTATTAAATGTTATGGGGGTCTTCTTTCTTCATATCTCCCTTTTTATTTGGTTCCTTCTTTGATTTGGATGGTGCTTGTTTCAAAGGCATCACAAGGCACCCAAAGACAAAGCCTTCTAGCCATTGCTCATCCTAATCCACCATAACACTAATCCTATTTCCTATTACAAAAATTACATTTATGTGGGAAAAGTAAATCTAACTACACTTGCAAAATAGAGGTTAGCTAAATATACATATAATACCAAGCAATTGTATTTATAATTTGGACTTAGCACCCTACACATGGGTAACTAAGCCCACCTATCCTAACTAAGATTATGCTTAAGGATTTAAGCAACCTATAAAAAGAGCATTCACATTTATTTTTAAGCATCCCTTAAGAATAATCCCTACAAAAAACATGATTAATATTAACCTATCATTAAGTCACAAAGCATACACCCTAACATCCAATCAAAAATAATACATCATAAAACAAAACATACATCACATCATACACCATCCCAACTTAGAGCTAGTGGTGAGTTAATTCTAATGTGTGTGTATTAAGGCTTGTGTGGTATGTCTTGTTAGGCATTAGTGTTGTATTTTCTAAGTGTAGAAGGATTCAATTTAACATGAATGGTTGATTTCACTTGAAGTAGTTTAATTGATTTGAACATTTTAATTTATGTTTTATTTTGTTTCATTTGATTACACTTAGCAACTAAGTGTTATAAAGAGAGGAAAAGAGGATTGCCCTCTTTCATCCCTACCTTAAGTCACTTTCTAAAGTATATTAATTTGATTTAGTTCTTTTTAGTGAATAGTTTATTAAATAATTTAATTAATCCTAAGTTTAGGTTCACTTTAAATAATCCTATTCAAAAAATGAAAGGCATCTTAAGATTAATTTGATTGAATTTTACTACCACATGACATATATTAAATCATTCCTTTCCATCACATGTATCATGCATATGATTTAATCCTAAGTGTATCGATACATGCAAATATTTTAGCACATAAATGATGAATGTATGTGTATGTTTAGAATTTATATTTTATTGATTGTATTATTTAAACATTTTAATTTAAAAGTTTATCTAAATTCTTATACAGAAAAAAAATGAAATTAAATAGGCATGTGCTGTTGTTAAAAGGAAGTGAGGTAATCAAATGATCTCCTTGGAGCAAGCTAAAGCCTTAAATTCTCGATGTCCAAACTATATACCCATTTGCATTCAAACATATGTATGTATACATGAACATAGAAGTAAGCTCCAAATCATAAGGCTAATTAATTCAACCACTTACTAAATTATGAATGCATGCAATTTTAATGTAAAATAGAATTTTCATTCACTAATCACTTATACATATACATATACAAAGATATAGGCAAGTATGTGTCATTGTTAAACCACGAAAATGAGTTAATCAAATGACCTTCTTGGGGCTAACTAAGGTCTTGTATTCTTGGGATATCCAGACTATATACTTGGTTTTCTTGGACACACATGGATGTATACATAAATGAGTGAAAGAAAACCATGAAAAGATTGTATATTTTTTTATTGAATCATTTATAAATTTGAATTAAAGCTCCATCCAAATTCTAATGTTGAAATACATAAGAATGAAATCAAATGGGTACGTGCCATTGTTAAACTTGGGAAGTGAGGTAATCAAATGACCTCCTTGGGGCTAGCTAAAGCCTCAGTGTCTCAAGATGTCCGATTATATACCCATTACAATTCAATCTTATATAAATCAACACATGAATAGAAAGAAACTCAACATTCATACACATAAGTTATAAGCATGCATTTATTATGTATTTATAATATACATCATAACACATATTATTATTCATTTATAAGCTTTTGAAAAATACATTTTGATTTAATAGTGATAATAGCAATGCATATATTAAATTAAATCAACACATGCAAGCTTACATAAAGGAAATCCATTTTATTTTACTTAATTTTGAAATCATGGATGCATGAATTCAAATGACATACCAAACTTAGCATGATTGGAAATAGGACAATCAAATATAAGCATGTGATTCATTCAACCAAACTAGTTCTTAAGGACAATCAAATCAAATAAGATTATTTAAAACAAACCAAAGCTTCTTTATTAATTAAGTTTTGGATTTGATTTGATTTATAGAGGAGAAAAGAATCATCACTTATTTTTTTAAACCCATTCCCACATTAGTGATTTAATTTAATTTAAGGAAATATAATTAAGTTGATTTTATGGGTTAATTAAGTTGAACCCTTAATTAGATGAATTAATTACCCTTACCTAGTCACTTTAAAGTAATTAACTAAATAATTATGAGCCAACATGATATGCATGGAAAATAAACTTTGTAATGATCTAGGAAATAAAGGGGCCTAATGCAATTGGCTCATGATTAATAGTTAATTAGATTAAGGACTTAATTAATTACTCTTATGATTTTCCCACATGTGGACTAACCATAATTTCATTAAACTTTTAGGTTATTAAACACCTAATCTACCCCATGATTTAATTAATTGGGTCTAATGTGATTATGATTTTAATTTGATTAAGTGATTTAATTAATTAGTTAAATCTTAATTAATTTCATTTTAAAAGGGTGAAATGAACTTAAAGAAAGGGGTCCCAACCTATTCCTTAGTTCACTTGTTGAACAATGATTAATAAACTTAATTAACCAATTGTATTCATGGATTAATTAATCATTAATTAACTTAAAAGAGTAGTTATTATTAGTCAATTTTCTAATTAAGTGAGCAATAAATCCCAAGAAAATCATGGGAGGCAAAGTCATCCCATTAAATTACTCAGTAAATAATTAAGTAATTAAGCTAATTAATTTTTAATTAAACCTTAATTATATTTGAAATTAGTTAAGATCATTTTTTAATTAATTCTCTCTGAAATACCTTTAAAATGAGTATTTATTTGCATTTTTATTTCTATGATTTTTATTATTTTTAGAGTTTGACCATTAAAATGATTAATTAAGCCTAATTAAAAGCCTAATCTATTGGCACCACATGATGCGTTGGCATGGCTTTCCATATAGCAGGATTGGCTACCAAAACTTATCTCGGCGGCGGTGGATACTTTCTCATCCACCATCTAATCAGATCATCATATAAGTAATCCCATACTTAATAGGATTGATGATAGTTGATCTAATCACCACCATCATTTGATCACATGGAATGGGCGTCGTGATCTAACATCACATGAGTGAGGAGAATGGAGTATATCCATTGCTCACTTGATGAGCTTAGAGCTCAATCAACTCAAAATTCCACTTTGCGATGGAGGATCCAAGTCAAGATCACATGAGATGCAAGTTTTCTTCAAAAGCTCCAACCCATTTTTCCTCATTGTCATTTTAAGCATACCTCGCCAAGCTGATGGTGGCTCGAATGATTAAGCTTCATAGAGATGAAGCCTTGTTACAATTGGAGAAATTCCTTGTTCATGAAATGGCGATAATTTGAGCTCGGCTTTGATCAAAGTCCCACCTTGTCTTGAGGAAGCTTGGAGATGTTTGTTCTTGCTTGAGGCCTAGGAAGGGAGAGTGCAAGTTAATTTGAGTTTGATAAATGGGAAGTTAGGTTAGAAATGAGTGTCTATTTTTTGGAATGAGAATGGCAATTGAGAATGAGCTTGGGAGCTTAGGGAATGAGTATAGCGGATCATCTTGGGTAAGTATGGCTCTAAGGAATTATTTTTGTGTGTGTTTGAGTGGAAATGAGGGTGTATACTTCATCTGTCGGATGGTGGGATGGGTTGGCTAGTGGTCCGACCATCTCGAGTCATGGGTGGTAGGGAGGAGGTGACTTGGCTTAGCTCGATTGGTTAAAGGTGGGGAGATGGCTGCCAAGGAGATCATGGGTGTCCTATCAGTTTCAAATGCTCCAATGTGGAGGGTGAGATGATTTCACCTCCCATGGGTCATGGTTGACCCAACCACCCATTGGGTCGAGGTTGGTGTCTTGCACTAGGTAGACCATTGGGAAAGTACTAAGTGGCCAAGAATATGAAATGACCACTTACATGGGTGATTTGTCTCATGTGATGCCATTGACCCAAGGTAGAATGATCATTTGGTAATGGATATGATTTGGATAGATTTGAAAGGAGCCAAAAGTGGGTTAACCCAAATTTCAAGTCAATTGGAGTTGATTTGGTTTGATTTGGCTCAATTTGACTCATTTAGGTAAAATTGGGTTATGTTGGGTCAAGTTGACCAATTAGTCAAATTTGGGTCAAAGGGTTGGATCATGTTCATATGATCATTTGGATGTTTTGGTTATTGGTTTGGTTTAGTTTGGCTTAGATTTAATTTTGGCTCATTTGAATTCATTTGGGTCAAATGGGTTAGTTGACCAAATTAAATTGGCCAAATTAACAGGTTGGTGTTGTTTGGGTTTGAGTTGACCAATTGAAAATGATTGTGAGCTTTGGTTTCAATTAATTTGAATTTGGTTTTGATTTAGAAACTTGAACCTTTAGGTCAATTTGGGCTAAGTAGGTTAATTGGGTTCAATTGGGTTTCATGGCTTTGGTCAATTTCAACAATCAATTTGGAATGAACTTGAGCCATTAGTTGCAATCAATTTGGTTTATATTTTGATTTGACACAATTTGGTCTTTTAGGTCAATTTGGGTCTACTTGGGTCAAGAGGGCCAATTGGGTTTGGTTTGACTCAATTGAATGTCTAGTCATATTCAAATATTGATTTTGATTTGGTATGAATCATTGGTTTCAAGGGATTTGGCATAGGTTGCAATTTCGCTAGTTTAGTTCATATGGGTTAAGGGGTTGAGTTGGTCAAATGATGAGACTTGGTTTGACCCAATTTGTGACAATTGATCAACCTAGGGTGATCAACAATCATGATGGGAGATTTTTATAGGCTTGGTTTAATCCAATTTGTGTAGGATTAGAACTTGGCTCAAATAGGTCAAATTAACTTTGGGTCAAGTGGACCAATTGGGTTTAGTTGGCTTGATTTTTTTTGAGTTTGATTTAGTTGAGTTATATATGGATTTGGGATTGATATATAAATTCAATTATAATTCTTGGGTTCTAATGGGTTTTGGTTCATTTGAACATTTCAAGTTAAGTTGATTTGGCTGATTGTGGATTTCATTTGTATTTGTGAATATGATTGAAGGTATGATTGATTAATAAGAAAATCAATTGAATTTGGGTTTTGAATGAAGAATTTGGCTAAGTCCATGGAGTTGAGTCATGTTGCTTAGGTTTGGATTTTGATTTGGTTTGGTTTAGTTTTGATGATTAAATGTATATTTCATTTAAATTTATGATGATTTGATTTGATGAGAAAATCAATTGAGTTTGACTTGATTTGGATTAAGATTTGGTCAAGTCCATGGGATAGGTCATATGACTTAGGAAGGGTTTTGATTTAATTTAATTTAGTTTGATTTAGTTTTGATCATTTGAATGTAGATTTGATTTTATTTAGGAAGAGATTGAAGATATAAATTGATTGAGAAAATGATTTTAAATTGATTTAGATTAATATTTGGCTAAGTCCATGGGATAGGTCATATGGCTTAGGAAGGGTTTCAAGTTTGGTTTGATCATGGGCTTCAATCATTTGGTTTTGGAATTTGGTTTTGGATTTAGATTTAATATAGATGTTTGAATTGAACTTGAGGTTTGGTTTGAGAAGGTGAACATGGATTGGATTTGGTGTAGGTATTATATCTTAGGAAGGTTTTATTTGTTTAATTTAGTTTGATTCAATGATCTTTGAAGTGTTAGGAAGATGTTGAAGATATAAGTGATTATGAGTGAATTGATTATAAATTTATTTAGAATATTTGAAGTCAATAGAGTCTATAACTTGAATCAAGTTTGGTTTGATCATGGGCTTCAATCATAGTTTTCAATTTGGTTTGGATTTAGATTTAATATAGATGTTTATCAACTTGTTTGAAAAGACATATTGATTTGGCTTGTAGGGTAGGTGGACATAGGCATAACAACTTATGGTTAACCCTTCTAAGTCTTCAGTTAGTGTTTATTGTTTGTCTTATGAGAAGTCTTTGTATCAGAAGACACACTAGATGAGATTGAATTATCTCTAAAATTGAGTCAACATG
Organism: Cymbidium sinense; assembly: GCA_021442155.1. Classification (NCBI taxonomy): domain Eukaryota; kingdom Viridiplantae; phylum Streptophyta; class Magnoliopsida; order Asparagales; family Orchidaceae; genus Cymbidium; species Cymbidium sinense. Next base: position 208,148,659 of record CM038214.1, read on the forward strand.
CCTTCTATATGTGTAGATGAAGATTAGAGAAATTATATGGATCGATAAATCTCAACAAAGAGGATGGATACATGAGAACAACATTACCATTCTCAATCAATGTATGAAGTTTGTATGGGATCATCTAATGTGTAAACTCAGCCAAGTTCGAATATGAGGATTTAAAAATCAAAGTATATTCTTGCAAACTTGGCCAAAGTTTAAAAAATAAAAAATAAAAGAAAATGAAAAGAAAGAGAAATAGAAAAAGAAAGAAAAGAAATAATGAAAATAAAATAAAGGGAGCAAAAATAGACTTGGAGGAGGAAGTGGAGCGACATTAGATTCCATAGTTCATTACTCATTTAAACATATGGGTAGGACACTTACCTCCACCAGGAGAAGAAAGGCCAGTGGAGGCAAGTGAAAATCTCCTTATTGGCCACAAATAGAAGATATCCCAACTACGAGTACCACTATCCATATAGACTTAGAATCTAGTGCATAGTATGAGTCTTATATGGTTAGCACACAACTCTTCTCGTGGTGGACTCCCTTGGATGACACTTGAGCCACATATCGATGAAAAGGGCTTCAAAGCAAAACATAAGTGTATCCAAGTCTATATGTGAAATAGTTAGGCATCGGTTGGGAACTTTAGCTCTAACCCACTTTCCTCTTAAAAGGCGAGGGTTTGGTAGTTAAGGAAGCCCTAAGTCATCCCAGTGTGAATACTCGAGGTTCTTGTTGGGAGCATCATCCTTAAGTCAGGAAGTTGATGTAGAACTTGAGGATGTTTCATATAAAGATTTAATAGAATTACCTTTTGTACTTTCCTTGTGTTCATAATTTAGCTAGAAAGGGTTAATCCCATATATTTGGTCAAAGTATAGGTCATACTACATCAAAAGAATATGGAAGAACAAATGCAAAATCTCTCAATCAAGACTAGGACTAGGATTTGGAATAGTGGGTCCAGTTGATGATGATGATTACTACTTAGTCATCACCAATCATTTAAAATCTGATAGGTTCTTTTCAAATCACATTAACTCATATGAGAGCGTGCTTAGAAATTTGATGATCCATAATTTTGAAGTCAAAGATGCACGATGAGTTTAAAGAAGAGATCAAGTAAACCATTGATGAGCTCAAGAAAATCAACTTAAGAACTGAAGAAGATTCATGCATGGCATACATCGGTTCTTTGTTAAATAAAATTAAAACCAATGACTTAGTTAGGCTATTGACTGAGTTTAAGGATTCCTTTGCATGGAGTTATGAAGAGATGCCTGGATTGGCTCTTAACGTAGTAGTCCATAAACTAGCAATAGAGCCTACTGTTAACCTTATCAAGCAAGCTCTTAGATGCATGCAATTAGACATAGAACAATAGGTGAATTATGAAGTCAATAAAATCGATCGGCTTCATCAGGAAGAAAAATACCTACAGTTGTGACATCATCCCAGTTAAAAAATAGTGGCCAAATTCACATATGCTTCAATTTTAGAGATTTAAATAAGGCATATCCAAAAGAAGAAATTCCACACTAATCTTAGGGTTGATGGTGGACATTGCCTCATCTCATGCAGTCTTCTCCTTCATGGATGGCTCATCTGGATATAACTAAATAAAGATGGCCCCTGAAGATGAAAGAAACAATACATTTAGAACCCCCGATTAGAATCTATTGCTATAAGGTTATGCCTTTCAACCTTAAAAATGTCGGTACTATATATTAGTGGGCTATGACTCGAATCTTTGATGAACTCATTCATCATCAAGTCGAGTGATATGTCGATGATCTCGTGGTCAAAAGCAAAGAAAAGAAAGATCATCTCTTTGACTTGAGAGTAGTTTTTGAATAGTTAAGACAACTTAACCTCAAAATGAACCTCTTGAAGTGTGCATTCGGAGTAGCTTCAAGGAAATTCCTTGGGTTTGTTGTCCGACACCAGGGAATCAAAATCAATCTGGAGAAGATCAAGGCTATTTTAAAATTGCCACCCCCTATAAGTTTAACTCAACTCAGATCATTCCAAGGGTGGTTGGAGTATCTAAGATGCTTTATATCCAACTTATCGGGAAGATGTTAGCCATTCTTAGAAATTGTCAAAGAGGATGACAAGTTCAAGTGGGATGATAGGTGTGAGCATGCCATCGAAGACATCAAGCATTACCTGATGTCACGGTTCTAGCATCGGAAAGCCCTCATACTTTACACTCTTGCATTAAATGACTCCTTGGTGCTTTGGCCAATGATGAAGGGAAGGAGAAAACTCTACTACCTCACCATTATCAAATACATAGTGTTGTCCACCAAATCAACATTCTACATCTACATTGGCCTCATGGCCATTCAGTGTTAAGGTACCAACATAGTGGGTCGATTGATCCTCCTTCCAAGGGTCAGGTTCAGGAGACTCGATTACTTTTACAAATGTGTGAATGCAAAGTCCTTATAGTGCTCCAATTTTCAAGAAACATATCGTATATAGGTTGGTGCCTCGATGAATTATATCGATAATGGTACTACATTCAAAACCGAGATCAACAATTTTCGAAGATAAAACATAGATTGGAGATATTCTACCATCAACTACAGAGGAAAATAGCTTAGTGAAATCTTTCAATAAAACTCTTATCAAATCTTGAAAAGACACTTACGAATAATGGCGATAATGGTATAGCGGTTAGTTGAAGCCTTGTAGGTACCACACATATAGAACTCCAACTCGCTCCTTTCTCCTTGGTGTATGGTTAGAAGCCATTCTACCATTAGAAGTCCAACTCCCATCACGAAGGATAGTTGTGGGTAGCAAGATCACAACAAAGTAGAATGCCAAGCTATGGTTAAAGAGCTCGAAGGTTTGGACGAGAGATGCCTGTGGGCATGCTAAAATCTTGAGTTGTACAAAGATAAAATGATTCAAGCTCAAAAGAAGTTGGCCCATTTTAGAGCTTTTCAAGTAGGACATCTTATTTTTGTTCTAAGGAGACTGATTGTTGCCCGTCGTAAGATGGGAGGCAAGTTTGAACTCACTTGCGAAAGCCCTTTTGCCATAGAGAAGGCCTACGAAGGTGGATCTTATCAGTTTATTAATCATAAGGGAGATCACCCAATGTTTCCAATCAATGGGCTCTACTTAAAGAGATATTATAAACCATGTTTATAAATAATTATCATCAATGAAAATTTCATTTCAAATTCAATCTCTTCCATGTTAAAAGTATTCGTATTTATGAATCTATCATGATGTGTTTAGGGTAGAAGTAAGGAACCCGAGTGGCATCCTATCTTTCATTGACATAACACAAACACAAAATACACACAAACATATAAAATAAACATATATATTTTGTCTCGGGCTACTTTGAACTGAGATAACTGCCCTAGTGGCACTCACTCATTAGTTTCTCTAGGTCGGTGATGCTACCACTAGTGTGTCACCCCGGTGGTCTTCTTTGGAGGATGTAAGTCTACTATGCTTTCCTTCCTTACTTTGCCCTTTACTGGTGAATCCTTGTTAGTTTGGTAGGCCTTCTGATTAGGTCTATCTCTTGATGGCTTAAGAGGATGTGAGTCAACACTTTCTTCTTGGATTAGCCTTCATGCACTAACTAGGTCGAGTATATTTTAGGTTTAGGATAAGCCCCCTAGCAGTTCCTTTCCTCTTGATTACTTCAAGTCTGGGTCCAGTCTTTCCTCGAGGCTCCTAGCTTAGTAGTCACTCTAGGTTAGATAACATCTATCTTGTTGATGACAGACTATCCCAATGATCAATTATGCTTGGAAAGTTGTAAGTCTACATGGTTTCTTTCCAAATTGGTCATTGGACATCGACGGGTACTTTAGGTTGATTGGTTCTCACTATGCTGATGGATACACCTTAGGTTGATTGGTTTTTGCACTTTAGGATACACCACTCATGGCAAATGTAAGTCTGCTATGCTTTCTCCTTGAGTTGGCCACCGTACACCTATAAATATTTTTTTTAGGGCTCAGGATAACTCCCCTAGCAGCACCTTCCCTGTGGGCACTATGTTTGAACCACATCCTTTGCGAGCCCATTTAGACACTACCCAGGTCACTATGGAATTAGACACTTCCCCTTTCTTAGTAACCACCCCTTTGGTTGGAGAATATGTCCTATGGATGTGTGGATTCTCCCGGTCGATTTGAGAGATAAGTCTACATAGCCCTTCTCGGTGTATTCCCTCACACAATAAGGTCCACACAAACATATAAACAAAATATATATTCACTTGTGTATTAGGTGGACACCCTGCGGTACCATTTCATAAGCATGCATCCTATCTTTAGGCGTGTCAACAAAACTCCCTATAAAATTGCACTATTCTTGATGATATAAGTCCCTGGCATTCACTCAATAATTCACTCTTGATTTGTTAAATACTAACAGGTCACCCAATGGTTGTTCCTACTTTAGAAGATGTAAGTTAGCTATGCATTCTTCCCCAACATTTGTGCACAAAGGCAACCCCTTAGGTTGGCTAGCTCTATCCCATTGCTAGTAGACTATCCATTTTATTTGTAAATTTGAGATAGGACAAGTTTGATATAGCCCCTTCTGATTCATGCGACATGATCCATACATTAACTAAGATTAAATTAAACCTAATATAATTTTCCCTAATGGAGTTAAATGATTCCCTTCTTTCTAGTGGTGCCTTAGATCATATATAAACAAGTCAAGCAAATAAATCAAATTCAAAACCAACCTCCCCAGTGGAGCCAATTTAAACCAACTCCCCCCAGTAGAGTCTAAATCAAAAAAATCTAACCAAACTCTTATTTTTAGTACATCCCCAAATAAATCTATGAAATTAAACTCAAATCCCAATCCCTAGCAGATAGCATGAACTGCTTCCCTAGTGGAAGGTTCATATACCTAATCTCAATAGACTCGAGCCCATTTCTCTAGCAGATATGCCTCTACATCAATTAAAACAAAACAAATTAAAGTTGATTCGATCTTAATCCCCATTGGATTATAGATTCTTATCCCCAACGGATCTTCTTTCCATAAATCATATAATCAAATCAAATTCAAACCTTATCCCCAACATATTTTCTTCTTCTATGCCCTCGACATAGACCCCTCACATGTCATATCCAATGCATGTGTGATCCCCTAGAGGATCTCCCTCCATGTCCTTAACATGGAATTCTCATCAAATCATATATCTTCTCTTTAATACTTCAACCAAAAGGCTAATAATGTATTTGTTCAAATTATATCATCTTAACATTGTAATCAACATTTTATGATTTGTGATGGTGCAAGCTCAAAGTAGCTATACAATATCATGCTAAAATATTAGTGTGTGAATTAACACACTAGATTATATCATAATATATGATGTTATATTTTAATTTGCTATAACATAATATATTGTCTAACATTACACCTCATTAGAAAACTTAAAAGGAACAAATAACAAAATTTTCTCAAAATATGAATAATGTTAATTTTGGATGTAAAATTATTATTTTTTTATCGAAAAGGTACAAAATATAATTTTGGTGTTGCTTGTTAATTGTGCCATGAATTTGGCCAAATTTTTCCATCTCAACCTTCAAATTAACATTTTTGTGAGTTTTGACCTAATGTATTATAACAAAATTAAAACATACTAAAATGTACAATAAAAATTAGTAAGACACCACCACATTCATATATATGTGAAGTTATATTATTATGTACATTATATTTTAATATGCTTTCATATAATATATTATCTTATTACATTACAATGAATCACTTTAAGCAAAAAATTTATAAAATTTGGTTGAAAAATGAACATTTATTTTGGATGAAAAATTCCATTTTTTGATTAAATGACACACCATAGCACATGATGTTCCCTAAAGCTTACCTTAAATTTTTGATCCATCATCTCAATCTATAAATTAGTATTTTAAGAATTATACAACTCTACTACATCATACTATAACAAACTAACATATATTTTTTTATTTTATTTAGCACAAACTCTACATCATACTATAACAAACTCTACAATTTTTATTTATATTATTTTATTTTCTTTTAGGCTTATTTTTTTATTTTAGGTTTGATCTTTATTTTACTTAAGTTTTAATTTTTAATTTAGTTTGGGATTTTATTTATTTTATTTAATTTTAATTTAATTTAATTTATTTTCTTTTTAAGTTTAGGTTTAGGTTTAGTTTCAATTTTATGTTTTAATTTATGTTATTATTATTATTTTATTTTATTTTAGTTTGGTTTAGGTTTTTTATTTATTTTATTTTTAGGTTTTATTTAGTTTAAGTTTATGTTTTTAGCTTTTGAGGGTTAATTATTTAGGGTTTAGGGTTTAGATTTTAGGCTTAGGGTTTATGTTTTATTTTAGGATTTAGGATTTAGGGTTTAGGGTTTAAGGTTTTTTTTAGAGAACATATTGATTCAATATTTCTTCTTTTTGATTTTCATCGACCAAGTAGCACCCTTTTTTTCTAAGACACAAGCGATGATATAGATAAAAAATGAGCACCCATAGAGCAAATCAAAAACCTTAGATAAGTAGAATTGTCTATACTATAAAGACAAAGGTCCATAAGTAGTAGATCAAATCGACCGTTCTTCAATTATTCTAGTTCACATTTGAACCACCCCTACCTCTCAACTAGTGGATCCACCTTCTTATCCCTGTTCTCTTCCTCTACAACTACCATGGTTGTAGCCTTTATCGCTCGTCCCGCCTCAATAATCACCATTGCTCCAACCACCACCTCCATATCCACCAGCACCTCCAGATCCCCCACCCCCACAATGATAACCATGTCCGCCTCCATCTTTGTAGCCAAGTTGATGATGTTCCTACTATCAAGGTTTTCCCTAATGTAAGGCTTTAGGGTTTAGGGTTTAGGGTTGTAGGTTTCAAGGTTTAGGGATTAGGGTTTAGGGTTTTAGGGTTTAGGGTTTAGGGTTTTAAGGTTTAGGGTTTAGGGTTTAGGGTTTTAGGATTTAGCATTTAGGGTTTAGGGTTTAGCATTTAGGGTTAGGGTTTAAGGTTTTAGGGATTAGGATTTAGGGTTTAGGGTTGTAGTTTTAAGGTTGTAGGTTTAGGGTTTAGAGTTTAGGGTTAGTTTTAGGGTTTAGGGTTTAAGGTTTTTTTTTTAAGATTAAGTAAATTGGTAGGTGTAGGTTTATTTAGTTTTTTTATTTAATTGAGTTAATTTTATTTTTTATTTTTATTTAGGTTTATTTTTTATTTTTATTTGGTATAATTTATTTATTTTAGGTTTATTTATTTTAGTTTAGGTTTTCTATTTTAGTTTATTTTTTAAGTTTAGGTTTATTTTTAGTTGAGTTTTATTTTAATTTTAATTTTAGGTTTATGTTTTAGTTTTTATTTTTAGGTTTAGGTTTAGGTTTTTATTTTATTTATTTAGGATTAAGTTTTAGGTTTTTATTTTATGTTTATTTTGGGGTTTTATTTTTTAGTTTAAGTTTAGGTTTAGGTTTTATTTAATTTAGTTTAGGTTTAGGTTTATTTTATTTTTATTTAGGTTTAGGGTTTAGGTTTTATTTTTTATTTATTTATAGGTTTGATTTTTAATTTCAATTTTCAGGATTAGATTTTTATTTAGTTTTTATTTTATTTTAGGTTTATTTTATTATTATTTTATATTTAGTTTTTATTTTATTTTATTTTATTTTTATTATTATTTTACTTTATTTTTAGGTTTAGGTTTAGGTTTTAATTTAGGTTTTTATTTTATTTTATTTGTTTATTTTATTTTATTTTTTATTTTAAGGTTTAGGTATAGGTTTTAATTTTATTTATTTTTGGTTTAGGTTTTAGGTTTTTCTTTTAAGTTTATTTTTAGGTTTTATTTTTTATTTTAAGTTTAGGTTTAGGATTTTTTTAATTTAGTTTATGTTTAGGTTTATTTTATTTTAGTTTAGGTTTATGTTTATTTTATTTTTATTTAGGTTTAGTGGTTTTTTTAGTTTAGGGTTTAGGCATTATTTTTTATTTATTTATATGTTTTATTTTTATTTTTAATTTTCAAGTTTAGGTTTTTATTTAGTTTTTATTTTATTTTATTTTAGGTTTATTTTATTATTATTTTACATTTAGTTTTTATTTTATTTTATTTTTATTTTTATTTTACTTGATTTTTAGGTTTAGGTTTAAGTTTAGTTTAGGTTTTTATTTTATTTTAATTTTTATTTTATTTAGGTTTAGGTTTTCTTATTTATGTTATTATTAGGTTTTATTTACTTTAGGTTTAGGTTTTTATGTTTTTAGGGTTTAGGGGTTTTGGGTTTATGGTTTAAGATTTAGGGTTTAAGGGTTTAGGGTTTTAAGGTTTAGGGTTTAGGGTTATAGTTTATGGTTTAGGGTTTAGGGTTTAGGGTTTAGGGTTTAGGGTTTAGGCTTTAGGGTTAGTTTAGGGTTTAAGGTTTAGGGTTTTAGGGTTTAGAGTTTAAGGTTTAGGGTTAAGGTTAGAGTATACAGTTTAGGTTTAAGGTTTAGGGTTTAGGGTTTAGGGTTTAGGGTTAGTTTAGGGTTTAAGGTTTAGGGTTTAGGGTTGTAGGTTTGGGGTTGTAGGTTTAGGGTTTTGGGTGTAGGGTTAGTTTTAGGGTTTACAGTTTAGTGTTTAGGGTTTAGGATTTAGGGTTTAGGGTTTAGGGTTTAGGGTTTAGGTTTTTTTTAAATAAACTGATAAGTTGAGAGTTATTTAGTTTATTTTTATTTTTTTAATTCATTTTTATTTTAATTTTTATTTAGGTTTTTTTATTTTAATTTTTTTTAGCTTATTTATTTTAGGTTTATTTAATTTAGTTTAGGTTTTTTATTTTATTTTATTTTTTAAGTTTAGGTTTAGGTTTATGATTATTTTTTAGGTTTATGTTTTATTTTAATTTTAGGTTTAAGTTTGGGTTTTTTATTTTATTTTTAGGTTTAGGTTTTAGGTTTTATTTTAGTTTAGTTTTTGGTTTTTAGTTCGGTTTAGGTTTATTTTTTAATTTATTTTTATTTAGTTTAGTGTTTAGGTTTAGTTTATTTTAGGTTTTAGATTTAGGTTTTGTTTATTTTAGTTTAGTTTATTTTAGTTTAGGTTAGGTTTATTTTATTTTATTTATTTTAGGTTTAGGTTTTAGTTTAGGGTATAGGTTTTATTTTTTATTTATTTTTTTAGGTTTAAGTTTTTATTTAGTTTTTATTTTATTTTATTTTAGGTTTATTTTATTTTTATTTTATGTTCATTTTTTATTTTATTTTAGGTTTTTTACTTTTAGGTTTATTTTATTTTTTAATTTAGTTTTTTATTTATATTATTTTATTTTAGTTTTTTATTTTTTTATATTTTATTTTATTTAGGTTTAGTTTAGGTTTTATTTAATTTTATTTCAATATTTTATTTAGATTTAGTTTTTTTTAAATTTATTTTAATTTTAGGTTTATTTAGTTTAGGTTTAGGATTTTTTTAGGTTTTAGGGTTTAGGTTTAGGTTTTTTGGTTTAGGGTTTAGGTTTATGGTTTAGATTTAGGTTATGCTTTAGGGTTTTAGGTTTAGGGTTTAGGGTATAAGAGTTAGGATTTAGGTTAAGGGTTTTGGGTTTAGAGTTTAATGTTTAGGGTTAGTTGAGGGTTTAGTTGGTTTTTTAGGGTTTAGGGTTTAGGATTAAGTTTTTTTTTTATTTTTTTTATTTTTTTTAAATTAAGTAAACTAGTAGTTTTTTGTTTATTTCGTTTATTTTTTATTTATTTATTTTTTTATATTTTTAATTAAGGTTTATTTTGATTTTTGTTTATTTTATTTTATTTATTTTATGTTTATTTATTTTAGTATAGTTTTTTATTTTAGTTTATTTTTTAGGTTTAAGTTTAGGTTTAGGTTTAGGTTTATCATTTAGTTTACTTTTATTTTTATTTTATTTTTTTGGTTTATGTTTTATTTCTTATTTTTAAGTTTAGGTTTAGGATTTAGGTTTATTTTTAGGTTTTATTTTTAGCTTATGTTTAGGTTTATTTTTAGTTTATTTTATTTTATTTAGGGTTTAAGTTTATGTTTAGGTTTAGTTTATTTTGGTTTAGGTTTAGTTTATTATTTAATTTAGTTTTTTTTAATTTAGGTTTAGGTTTTTTTAGGTTTAGTTTTTTTTTTATAGGGTTTAGTTTTTATTTTATTTATTTTTTAGTTTTATTTTTTAGGTTTATTTTATTTTTTATTTATTTTAGGTTTATTTTAATTTTATTTTAAGTTTAGTTTTATTTTATTTAGGTTTTTTTATTTTTTAGTTTAGTTTAGGTTTTTATTTATTTATTTTTTAGTTTAGTTTTTTTTTTTTTTTAAGTTTAGGTTTTAGTTTAGGTTTTTATTTTATTTATTTATTTATTTGATTTTAGTTTAGGTTTTTTATTTATTTTATTCTTAAGTTTTATTTAGATTATGTTTAGGTTTTTAGTTATTTAGGGTTTAGGGTTTAGAGTTAGTTGAGGGTTTAGAGTTTAAGGTTTAGGGTTTGGGGTTTAGTGTTTAGGGTTTAGAGTTTAGGGTTTAGGGTTTAGCTTTTAGGTTTTAGGGTTTAGGGTTTAGGGTTTAGGGTTTAGGGTTTAGGATTTTTAGAGTTTAGGGTTTATGGTTTAGGGTCTTGGGTTTGATTTGTTAGGTTTTAATTTAGAGTTTAGGGTTTTGGTATTTTTTTAAGAGAATAATTGATTATTTCTTCTTTTTTTTAAGTAACACCAAGTTTTATTTTAGTGGTTTTAGAGTAAATTAAACCCTAGATTTATTTTATTATATTTAAGATAGATTTATTTCTTTAGTTTATTTGAGTATGATCCACCATCATATTATCTCTATTTTTATGGCTATAACCTTATCTTTTTATAACAATTTTACCACCACCTCCATATCCACACCTTTTTTATGGTGATGTTTTTTTGTTTCTTATAGGTTTATTAGTTTTTGGTTTAAATTTATTTTTTAATTTATTTTGTTATTAGGTTTATGTTTATTTGTGGTTTATAGGTTTAAGGTTTAGGGTTTAGGGTTTAGGGTTTAGTGTTTTTTAGGGTTTATGCTTTTTTTAGGGTTTAGGGTTTAGGGTAGGTTTAGGTTTAGGTTTAGGGTTTAGGGTTTAGGGTTTAGGGTTAGGGTTTAGGTTTAGTTAGGTTTAGTGTTTTTTTAGAGTTTAGGGTTTTAGGTTTAGTGTTTAGGTTTAGGGTAGGTTTAGGGTTAGTTTATTTAGGTTTAGGTTTAAGTTTTTTAGGGTATAAGTTTATTTAGGGATTAGTGTTTAGGTTTTAGAGTTTATTTATTTATTTAGTTATTTTAGGATTTTATTTTTTTTAATTTATTTAGTTTATTTTATTTTTAAATTTTTTTTAGGTTTATTTTTTTATTTTTTAGTTTAGTTTATTTAGGTTTATTTATTTTATTTTAGGTTTTATTTAGTTATTTTTAGACTTAGGTTTAGGTTTATATTTTATTTTTTTAGTTGAGTTTATTTTTAAGTTTAGGTTTTATTTTTATTTTTAGGTTTAGATTTAGGTTTTATTTTATTTTTTTTAGATTAGGTTTAGGTTTTATTTAGTTTATTTTTAGGTTAGGTTTTTAGTTTAGGTTAAAGTTTATTTTTAGTTTATTCAATTTTATTTGGGGTTTAGGTTTAAATTTAGGTTTAGGTTTTATTTATTTTAGTTTAGTTTATTTTTGTTTAGGTTTAGGTTTATTTTATTTATATTTTATATTTAGGTTTTATTTATTTTTTTATTTTTTAGGTTTTATTTAGTTTAGGTATAGGTTTTAGCTTTAGATTTAGGGTTTATTTAGTTTAGGTTAGTTATTAGGGTTTAGTGTTTAGGTTTAGGGTTTAGAGTTTAGGGTTAATGGTTTAGGGTTTAGGGTTTAGGTTTTAGGGTTTAAGGTTTAGGGTTTAAGGTTTAGCATTTAGGTTTTCGGGTTTATGGTTTTTAGGATTTAGGGTTTAGGGTTTAAAGTTTAGGTTTGTCTAGGGTTAGTTTTTTTAGTTTAGGTTTTGGTTTTAACAAGACATTGATTCAACATTTCTTCTTTTGAATTTCATCAAAATAGTAACACACTAAGTTTTCTAAGACAGAAGCAATGACATGGATTAAAAATGAGGATGCATAGAGCAAATCAAAAACCCTAGATAACTAGGACCGTCTCTTCTATGAAGATAATTCCATAAGTGGTAAATTGGATTGGCTGTTCTACTGTTTCTCCAGTTCCCATCAAAACCACCCTGGCCTCTCGAGTAGCGGGATCCACCATCATATCCCCGATCTCTCCCTCCACCACCACCATGGTTATAACCTCTGTTGCTCCTCTGACCTCCATAACCACCCGCTCCAACCACCACCTCTACCCCTTTTTGCTATCTAGATTTTGGTTTATGATGATTCTGTCATCAGGTTTATTAGGTTTTAGGGTTTAGGTTTATTTAATTTATTTAGTTAGATTTATTTATTTAGTTTAGGTTTAGATTTAGGGTTTAGGGTTAGTTTAGGGTTTAGTGTTTAGGTTTTTTATTTAAAACTCAAATGATTCCATAACAAATAAGAAATTATCAAACAAGACATTTTATTTAAGATAAAATAAAATGCAATTAAAATTTAACAAAATAGTATTTGAAAATTATTTAACTCGGAGATAATAAAATTTGATTTTATAGAAGGGGTAGGGTATTTTTAGCTTTCCTTCTTCTCTTACTCCGGTAGGTAGTAGGGCATCAGTTTTGTAGTTAAATTTACTAGGTTAATCCTTAACCTTCTTGGGTTGCGGTATGTATAATTAAGGCAATCATGATGATGAGGACATTCTTGTAAGTTGATGAACATGTGAGGGTAGGATAAGAGAGGGACAATGAGAAAAGTGATCATTGAAGGTATCAAAACTTCTTGATGAGATCATCTTTAAGGTTTTAGGAACAGGAGCCATCATCATTAGTGATAAGGCCATAAGGCCTAATAGAGCTTAGGTATTAAGATCCCATTATTGCCTTTTTTTAATCTAAGGTGATAATTTGAGCTTATTAATCTTAGTTAGATGTTGAGAACACGGAAGAAGTTGAAGGATATGTTTAGGAACCACAACATTAGGTTTGAGTAAGATCACCAACTTTGTATTTCACAACCCTTTTGTTGACTTCTTTAAGATCACCTTTTAAAAATTAGCTATTTGGGTTTATTTAGGGTTTAGGGTTTTAGGGTTTAGGGTTTTGGCTTTATGGTTTAGGGTTTAGAGGTTAGGGTTTTGGGATTAGGTTTTGGGTTTAGGGTTACTTTAGGGTTTAGGGTTTACGATTTAGAGTTTAGGGTTAGTTTAGGGTTTAAGGTTTAGGGTTTTAGGTTTAGTGTTGTAGGTTTAGGGTTTAGGGATTAGGGTTAATTTTATTATTTAGGTTTTAGGGTTTACGATTTAGGGTTTAGAATTTTTTTGTTTTATTTTTTGTTTGTTTAGTTTATTTTTTATTTATTTTAGTTTATTTTATTTTTTTTATTTAGTTTAGTTTTTTATTTTAGCTTTATTTATTTTAGTTTAGGGTTTTATTTTAGTTTATTTTAGGTTTAGGTTTTGGTTTTGGTTTATCTTTTAGTTAGTTTTATTTTATTTTATTTCTTATTGTTTAGGTTTTATTTTTATTTTAGTTTAGGTTTACATTTCTTTTAGTTTAGGTTTTTTTTATTTTAGGTTTATTTTAGGTTTTATTTTCTAGTTTAGGTTTAGGTCTATTTTAGTTTATTTATTTTATTTGGGGTTTAGGTTTTCCTTTAGGTTTAGTTTATTTTAGGTTTAAGTTTATGTTTTATTTATTTTATTTTAGGTTTAGGTTTATTTTATTTTGTTTATTTTATTTTTATTTTAGGTTTAGTTTTTTTTAATTTAGGGTTTAGGTTTTATTTTTTATTTATTTTTAGGTTTAGGTTTTTATTTAGTTTTAATTTTATTTTATTTTAGGTTTGTTTTAGTTTATTTTAGGTTTAGTTTTATTTTATTTAAGTTTTTTATTCTTAGTTTATTATATTTTAGTTTAGTTTAGGGTTTTATTTATTTTATTTTAGTTTACTTTTATTTTTTATTTTATTTTATTTTTATGTTTAGGTTTAAGTTTTAGTTTAGATTTTTCTTTATTTTATTTTATTTATTTTATTTAAGCTTAGGTTTTTTTAATTTATTTTATTTTTAGATTTTATTTAGTTTAGGTTTAGGTTTTTAGATTTTTAGCGTGTAAGGTTTAGGGTTGGGTTTAGGATTTTAGGGTTTAGGCTTTTGGGGTTTAAGGTTTTAGGGTTTAGGGTTTAGGGTTTAGGGTTTTCAAGTTTAGGGTTTAGGGTTTATGGTTTAGGGTTTATTTTAGGGTTTAGGGTTTAGGATTAAAGGTTTATTTATTTATTTTTTTAATTTTTAGTGCTTAGGGTTTAGGATTTAGGGTTTAGGGTTTAGGGTTTAGGTTTAGGGTTGGGTTTTAGTTTAAGGTTTTGGTTTTAGTTTTTTTTCTTTAAGAACAAATTATTACTTCTTTTCAATTTCTTAAGTAACATATCAAGTTCTCTAAGAGACAAGCGACGATATAGATAAAAAATGAGCACGCATAGAGCAAATAACAAACCTCAGATAACTAGAACCATCTCTACTATAAAGACATAGTTCCATATGCAGTTGATCGGATTGGTCGTTCTTCAGTTTCTCCAGTTCCCATCAGAACCACCCCGACCTCTCGAGTAGCGAGATCTACCATCATATCCCTGATCTCTCACCAACCACGATGATAACCTATCACTTTTCCTTTAACCACTTGCTCAGACCACCACCTTATCCATGACTCCAAATTCCACCACTTATAATGATCACCTTTGCCTCCACCACCAAATTTCTTGTTGACGGTGATATTTCATCAGGTCTGCCCATTCTTAAGGTTTAGGTTTAGGTTAGTTTATTAGGTTTTAGGGTATTAGTTTAGTTTAGGGTTTATGGTTAGGGATAGGGTTTAGTGTTTAGGTTTTTGAATTTAGGGTTTAGGGTTTAGGGTCTAGGGTTAGTTTAGGGTTTAGGATCTAGAGTTTAGAGCTTAGGATTAGTTTTACGATTTAGGGTTTAGGGTTTTATTTCTTATTTTTTTTAGCTTATTTCATTTTTATTTTTATTTAGCTTTATTTTTATGTTTATTTCAGGTTGCTTTATTTTAATTTATTTTTTAATTTTAGGTATATGTTTAGATTTATATTTTAGTTTATTTTTATTTTCATTTTATTTTTTAGGTTTAGGTTTTATTTTTTTAGCTTAGGTTTAGGTTTTTACTTGATTATTTTTTGTTTAGGTTTTAGGTTCATTTTTTGGTTTTATTTTTTAGTTTAAGTTTAGGTTTACTTTTAGTTTATTTTATATTATTTAGTTTATGTTTAGGTTTAGGTTTAGTTTATTTTAGGTTTAGGCTTAGGTTTTATTTATTTAGGTTTTTTTTAGGTTTATTTTTTAGGTTTAGGTTTTTATTTAGTTTTTATTTTTTTAATTTTTATTTTTGGTTTTGTTTTTATTTTATTTAGGTTTTTTTAATTTTTTAGTTTAGTTTAGGTTTTTATTTATTTTATTTTAGTTTAGTTTTTATCAATTATTTTTACTTTCTTTTTTGGTGTGGTTTATGTTTAGGTTTAATTTATGTTTTTATTTTATTTTATATTGGTTTATGTTTTTTTATTTATTTTATTTTTAGGTTTCATTTATTTTAGGTTTAGTTTTTAAGTTTTTAAGGTTTAGGGTTTACGATTTAGGGTTTAGGGTTAAGGGTTTAGGGTTATAGGTTTTAGGGTTTAGGGTTTAGGGATTAGGGATAGTTTTAGGGTTTAGGGTTTAGGGCTTTAGGCTTTATGGTTTGGGATTTAGGGTTGTTTGTTTAGGGTTTAGGGTTAGGGTTATTTTTTATTTTATTTTTGTTTTTTTAAATTAATGAAACTAGAATGTTCAGTATTTTTTTAGTTTATTTTATTTTTTTATTTTCATTTAGGTTTATTTTTATTTTTATTTAGTTTACTTTATTTATTTTAGGTTTATTTATTTTAGTTTAGGTTTTTTAGTTTAGTTTATTTTATAGGTTTAGGTTTATTTTTTATTTAGTTTTATTTGTATTTTATTTTTTATGTTTAGGTATTATTTTTTATTATTAGGTTTACATTTAGGTTCATATTTTATTTTTTTGGTTTAAATTTTAGGTTTTATTTTTTAGGTTTATTTTAGGTTTAAGTTTAGTTTTTTTTTAATAGAGAACAAATTCATATTCAACATTTTTCTTTTTTTTCATCAACCAAGTAACACACAAGTTTTAGAGACACTGATAACATAGATAAAAAATGAGCAGCATAGAAACAAATACAAGATAACTAGAACGTCTCTACTATAAAGACAATGTTCCATAAGCAGCAGCTCGGATCGATTGTTCTTTAGTTTCTCCACTTCCCATTAGAACCACCACGGCCTCTCGAGTAGTGGGTTCCACCATCATATCCTCGATCTCTCCATCCACCACCACCACGGCTGTAACCCTTGTCAGTCCTCTTGCCTCGATAACCACCATTACTCTAACCACCACTTCCATATCCACTAGCACCTCCAAATCCCCCACCACCATTGTAATAATCACTTCATCCCCCTTTGCCTCCATCAATATCTAGGTCTGGTTGATGTGATGTTTCAATTTACTTATTCTTAGGTTTAGGTTTAGTTTTGTTTTATTAGGTTTTTTGGGGTTTGGGGTAAGTTTGGGTTTAGAGGTATTTGGGGTTTAGTTTAGGTTTAGGTTAGGCTAGGGTTTAGGGTTTAGTTTAGATTGAGTTTAGGTTTAGTTTAGTTTAGTGTTTATGGTTAGTTTGGTTTTAGGGTTTAGTGTTTAGGGTTTAGGGTTTAGGTTTAGGTTAGGTTTTAAGTTTAGGTTTAAATTTAGGTTGGTTTAGGGTTTATGGTTTAGGGTTATAGGTTTAAGGTTTTGGGTTTAGGGTTAGTTTTACAGTTTAGGGTTTAGGGTTTAGGATTTAGGGCATAGGGTTTATGGTTTAGGGTTTTTTTTGGAGTTTAGGGTTTAGGGTTAGGGTTTTTTGAATTATTATGTTTAAATTAAATAACTAGTAGGTTTATTTATTTAGTTTATTTTATATTTATTTTAGTTTATTTATTTTTTAAATTGTGATTTTTATTTTAATTAGTTAGTTTATTTTATTAGTTTCTTATTTTAGTTTATTTTTTTGGTTTAGTTTATTTTATTATTTTTTTAGGTTTATGTTTTTTATTTTTTATTTTTTGGGTTTAGGTTTAGGTTTTTATTTTATTTTTTTTAGGTTTAGGTTTTAGGTTTTTATTTTAGGTTTTTTTTGGTTTTATTTTTTAGTTTAGGTTTAGTTTTATTTTTAATTTATTTTATTTTATTTGGTTTAGGTTTACATTTAGTTTATTTTAGGTTTAGGTTTAGGTTTTATTTACTATAGTTTAGTTTATTTTAGTTTAGGTTTAGGTTGATTTTTTATTATTTTATGTTTGGGTTATTTTTAGTTTAGGGTTTTAGTTTATATTTTAGTAATTTTATTTTATTTTTTTATTTTGGTTTAGGTTTATTTTTTAATTTTATTTTTAGGTTTTATTTAGTTTTGGTTTAGATTTTTAGATTTTAAGGTTAAGGCTCTAGGGTTACTTTAGGGTTTAGGGTTAGGCTTTGGGGTTTAGGGTTTAGGGTTTAGTGTTTCAGTTTTAGGGTTTAGGGTTTAGAGTTTAGGGTTTAGGGTTTAGGGTTTAGGTTTTAGGTTTAGAGCTCAGATTTAGGGTTTTTGTTTTTTGTTTTTGTTTTTTAATAGAGAACAAATTCAGATTTAGTATTTCTTCTTTTTGATTTCATCAAATAAGTAACACACCAAGTTCTTTATGACACAAGTGGGTACATAGATAAAAAATGAGCACGTATAGAGCAAATCAAAAAGCCTAGATAATTAGAATCATCTTTACTATAAGGACACAGCTCCATAAGCTACAAATCCACCATCATATCTTGCGAACGTTCTTCTATTTCTCTTATTTTTGTTAGAACCATCTCGGCCTCTCAAGTAGTAGGATCCACCATCATATCCTTGATCTCTCCTCTCCACCACCCACAACCTTTGCCACCCTCAGCATCCATCACCACAACTCACCACATCACCTCCATATCCACCCCACCTCCATATTGCATGATAACCATGTCCGCCATCACCTCCACCACCGGATCAGGCTTTGACAAGGATGTTTTACCAAGGTTCTTCTCATTATTAGGGTTTAGGTTTAGGTTTAGGTTTATTTTTTAATTTATTTAGTTACATTAGGTTTCAGTTTAGGGTTTGGCATTTAGGGTTTAGGGTTTAAGGTTAGGGTTTAGGGTTTTGAGTTTAGGGTTTTAAGGTTTATGTTCTTAGGGTTCAGGGTTAGGGTTTAGGGTTTAGAGTTTAGGGTTTTTTTAGGATTTATGATTTAGGGTTTAGGGTTTAGGGTTGTAGGTTTAGGGTTTAGGGCTTAGGGTTCATGGTTTAGAGTTTTAGATTTAAGGTTTAAATTTTTTTTAATTAAGTAAAGCACTAATTTTAGCTTTATTTAGTATATTTTTTTTATTTTAGTTTACTATAATTTTTATTTTTATTTAGGTTTATTTTTAATTTTACTTAGTTTAGCTTATTTATTTTAGGTTTATTAATTTAGTTTAGGTTTTCTATTTTAGTTTATTTCTTAAGTTTAGGTTTAGGTTTAGGCTTATTTTTTAGTTGAGTTTTATTTTTATTTTATTTTTATGTTTAGGTTTTATTTTTTTAAAGGTTTAGGTTTAGGTTTTTATTTTATTTTCTTAGGTTTAGGTTTTAAGTTTTTATTTTAGGTTTTATTTTTGGGTTTTAGTTTTTAGTTTAAGTTTAAGTTTATTTTAAGATTCTTTTATTTTATTTAGTTTAGGTTTAGGTTTAAGTTTAGTTTATTTTAGGTTTGGGTTTAAGTTTTATTTATTTTAGTTTAGCTTATTTTAGCTTAGGTTTATTTTATTTTGTTTATTTTATTTTTATTTTAGGTTTATGTTTTTTTATAGTTTATGGTTTATTTTCTATTTTATTTTTTTTATTTTTTAGGTTTATTTTTTTAGGTTTAGGTTTTATTTAGTTTTTATTATTTATTTTAGGTTTATTTTATTTTTATTTAATTTTAGTTTTATTTTATTTAGGTTTTTATTCTTCGATTTATTTTATTTTGTAGTTTACTTTAGGTTTATATTTATTTTATTTTAGCTTTATTTTACTTTATTTTTAAGTTTAGGTTTAGATTTTTTTAATTATTTATTTTAGGTTATATTAAGTTTAGGTTTAATTTTTTAGGTTTTTAGGGTTTAGGGTGTTAGGGTTTAGGATTAAGGATTTAGGGTTTAGGGTTTAGGTTTAGGGTTAGGTTAGGGTTAGGGTTTAGGGTTTAAGTTTAGCATTTAGGCTTTAGGGTTTTTTTTGGTTTTAGGGTTTATGGTTTAGAGTTTAGGGTTAGCTTAGGTTTAGGTTAGGTTTAGTTTAGGTTTAGGGTTTATATTAGGGTTTAGGGTTTAGGTTTTAAGGGTTTATAGGGTTTAGTTTAGGGTTTAAAGTTTAGGGTTTAGGGTTTAGGGTTTAGGGTATTAGGGTTTAGGGTTTGTGTATGATTTAGGATTTAGTGTTTAGTGTTTAGGTTTAGGGTTTATGGTTTTAAAAATTAGTAATTGATAGGGTTTATTTAGATTATTTTATATATTTATTTATTTTTATTTAATTTAATTTAATTTATTTTATGTTTGTGTATTTTAGTTTAGGTTTTTTATTTTGATTTATTTTTTATGTTTTTTATTTTATTTTTAGTTTTATTTATTTTAGGTTTAGATTTTTTGCTTTTTAGGGTTTAATGTTTAGTGTTAGTTTAGGGTTTAGGGTTGAGAGTTTTTTTTTGGGTTTAGAGTTTAGGGTTTAGGGTTTATGGTTTAGGATTTAGGATTTTTATGGTTTAAGGTTTAGGGTTTAGGTTTTAGGGTTAGGTTTTAGGTTTTAGTTTAGGTTTATTTGGTTTTTTTTAACATAAATAAATTGATTCAACATTTCTTCTTTTGATTTCATCAACCAAGTAACACACCAAGTTTTTAGATGATATATAGATAAAAAATGAGCATGCATAGAAAATCAAAACCTAGATACTAGAACCGTCTAATGTAAAGTTCCATAGAGTCGGATCAAGCATTCTTGGGTTTCCATTTTATGCACCATCCCTGATCTCTACCACCAGTACCTCCATCGTTCCACCCGCCACCATGACCACCATTGCGTCGACCTCCACTTCCATATCCACCAGCACCTCCAGATCCCCCACCACCACTGCAATAATCGCCGCCTTCACCTTCACCATCGTAATATCTAGACATAGCCTGGTTGACGGTGATGTTCTTCTGCCAGGGTTCTGCCCATTCTTAAGGTTTAGGTTTATTAGGTTTTGGATTTAGGTTTATTTTTTAATTTCTTTAGTTACTTTAGGTTTTGCTTTAGGGTTTAGGGTTTAGGGTTAGGGTTTAGAATTTAGGGTTTAGGGTTTAGGGTTTAGGGTTTAGGGTTTTATAGTTTATACTTTTAAGATTTGGGCTTTTGGGTGTAGAAGTTTTTATGGTTTATGGTTTAGGGTTTAGGATTTTTTTTAATTAAGTAAACTTGTAGGTTTAGGTTAATTTAGTTAATTTAGTTTATTTTTTATTTATCTTAGTTTATTTTATTTTTTATTTTTATTTATGTATATTTATTTTATTAAGTTTAGTTTATTTCTTTTAGGTTTAGTTTATTTTAGTTTAGCTTTAGGGTTTAGGTTTAATTTTAGTGGGTTTTTTATTTTCTTTTTTGGTTAAGGTTTCATTTTTTATTTTTAGGTTTAGGTTTAGGTTTTTATTTTAGGTTTATTTTTAGGTTTTATTTTTTAGTTTGAGTTTGGGTTTATTTTTAGTTTATTTTATTTTATTTAGTTTAGGTTTAGGTTTAGGTATAGTTTTATTTAAGTTTAGGTTTAGGTTTTATTTATTTTAGTTTAGTTTCTTTTATTTTAGGTTTAGTTTATTTTATTTTGTTTATTTTATTTTTATTTTAGGTTTAGGTTTTTTTAAGTTTAGGTTTTAGGTTTTAATTTTATGTTTATTTTTTAGGTTTATTTTTTTATTTAGTTTTTATTTTATTTTATTTTAGATTTATTTTAGGTTTATTTTATTTATATTTTACATTATTTTTTATTTTATATAGGTTTTTTATTCTTAGATTTATTTTACTTTTAAGTTTAGTTTAGGTTACTATTGATTTTATTTTAGTTTATTTATATTAGTTTATTTTATTTTATTTTTAGGTTTAGGTTTAGGTTTTAGTTTTGGCTTTTATTTTATTTTATTTAGGTTTAGGTTTATTTATTTATTTTATTTTTTAAAGTTTTATTTAGTTTAGGTTTTGGTTTTTTGATTTTTAGGGTTTAAGGTTTAGAATTTAGGGTTTAGCGTTTAGGGTTTTAGGGTTTAGGGTTTTAAGATTAAGGGTAAAGGGTTGGGGTTTGGGGTTTGGGGTATAGGTTTTACTGTTTATGCTTTAGGGTTTAGGGTTTTTAAGGTTTATGATTTAGGGGATTTAGTGTTTAGCATTTAGTGTTTAGGGTTTAGTGTTTAGGGTTTAGGGTTTAGGGTTTTTAGGGCTTAAGTTTTAGGCTTTTAGGGTTTAGGGTTTAGATTTAAGGATATAAGGTTTAAGGTTTAGGGTTTTAGGTTTTAGGGTTTAGGGTTTTAGGTTTAGGGTTTGGAGTTTAGGGTTTAGGGTTAGTTTTAGGGTTTAGGATTAGAGTTATTTATTCATTTTTATTTTTTTTAAATTTTTTATTTTTGTTAAATTAAGTAAACTAGTATGTTTAGGTTTATTTAGTTTACTTTTTATTTATTTTAGTTTATTTTATTTTTTATTTTGATTTAAGATTATTTTTATTTTTATTTTGTTTAGTTTATTTATGTTAGGTTTATTTATTTTTGATTAGGTTTTTAATTTTAGTTTACTATTTAGGTTTATGTTTATGTATATCTTTATTTTTTAGTTTAGTTTTATTTTTATTTTCTTTTTTAGATTTAGGTTTTATTTTGATTTTTAGGTTTAGGGTAAGGATTTTATTTAATTTTTTTAGGTTTAGGTTTCATGTTTTTATTTTAGGTTTATTTTTAGGTTTTATCTTTTAGTTTAGGATTAGGTTTACTTTTAGTTTATTTTGTTTTATTTAGTTTAGGTTTAAGTTTAGGTTTATTTATCTTAGTTTAATTTAAGTTTAGGTTTAGGTTTTTTTTTAGTTTTAGGTTTTATTTTTATTTATTTTAGGTTTATTTTTTTAGGTTTATTTTATTATTTAATTTTTTTATCTTTTTAGGTTTATTTTATTTTATTTAGGTTTAGTTTTATTTTATTTATGTTTTTTATTCTTTTAGTTAAGTTTAGGTTTTATTAATTTTATTATAGTTTAGTTTTATTTTTTATTTTATTTTCTTTTTTGGTTTAGGATTAGGTTTAGGTTTAGGTTTAGGTTTTAGTTTATGCTTTCATTCTATTTTATTTTTTATTTTATTTTAGTTTAGGTTTTATTATTTATTTTGCTTTTAGGTTGTATTTAGTTTAGGATTAGGATTTTATCTTTTTTGGGTTTATGTTTTATGGTTTAGTTTATACTTTTTTTGGGTTTAAGGTTAGGGTTTAGGGTTTTAGAGTTTAGGGTTGTGATTTAGTTTTTTATGGTTTAGGGTTTAGGGTTTAGGGTTTATTTTTTTATTTTATTTTTTTATTTATTTATTTGGGTTTTATTATTATTATTTATTTTGGTTTTAAGTTTAGGGTTTAGGGTTAGGTTTAGGGTTTAAGGTTTAGTTTAGGGTTTAGTTTTGGGTTTAGATTTAGGGTTTAGGTTTAGGTTTAGGGTTTAGGGTTTAGGTTTAGGGTTTAGGTTTAGGGATTTAACTTTAGTTTAGTTTAGGTTTTTAGTTTAGGTTAGAGTTTTTAGGTTTAGGTTTAGGGTTTAGTTTTTAGTTTTAGTTAGTTTAGGGTTTAGAGTTTTATTATTAGGTTAGGGTTAAGTTATAGTTAGTTTAGGTTTTAAGGGTTTTTTAAGTTTTAGGGTTTTAGTTTTTTTTTTTAACATAGAGAAAATTTAGATTCAACATTTCTTCTTTCTGATTTCATCAACCAAGTAATACATTAAGTTTTCTAAGACACAAGCAATGACATAAATAAAAAATGCGGACGCATAGAGAATTAAAAACCCTAGATAGCTAGAATTGTCTTTACTATAAAGCAGATTTCCATAAGTAGTACTTTGAATCAGCCTTTCTTCAGTTTATATTTTCTTTAAGTTTTTTATTCTTAGGTTTATTTAATTTCTTAGCTTAGTTTAGGTTTTTATTTATTTTATATTAGTTTATTTTTGTTAGTTAATTTTATTTGATTTTTAGGTTTAGGTTTTAGTTTAAGTTTTTATTTAATTTAATTTATTTATTTTATTTAGGTTTAGGTTATATATATATATATATATATATATATATATATATATATATATATATATATATATATATATATATATATATATATATATATATATATATATATATATATATATATATATATTAGTTTAAGTTTAGGTTTTAAAGTTTTTATTGTTTAGGGTTTAGGGTTTAGGGTTTTAGGCTTTATGGTTTTAGGGTTTGGGGTTTATGGTTAGGGTTTAGGGTTTAGGGTTAGCTCAGGGTTTAGGGTTTTCTTAAAATTAAGTAAATCAGTGGGTTTAGGTTTAATTAGTTTATTGTTTATTTATTTTAGTTTATTTTATTTTATATTTTTATTTATGTTTATTTTTTATTTTTATTTAGCTTACTTTATTTATTTTAGGTTTATTTAATTTATTTTATGTTTTTTATTTTAGTTTTTTTTAGGTTTAAATTTAGGTTTAAGTTTATGTTTATTTTTTAGTTGAGTTTTAATTTTTTTATGTTCAAGTTTCATTTTTTTTATTTTTTGGTTTAGGTTTAGGTGTTTATTTTATTTTTTAGGTTTGGTTTTAGGTTTTTTAGGTTAATTTTTAGGTTTTATTTTTTAGTCTAGGTTTAGCTTTATTTGTAGTTAATTTTATTTTATTTAGTTGAGGTTTAAGTTAAGGTTTAGTTTACTTTAGGTTCAGCTTTAGGTTTTATATATTTTAGTTTATTTTATTTTATTTTAGGTTTAGATTATTTTGTTTAGTTTATTTTATTTTTATTTTAGGTTTAGGTTTTTTTTAGTTTAGGGTTTAAGTTTTAGTTTTTTTTTTTATTTTTTAGGTTTATTTTTAGGTTTAAGTTTTGTTTAGTTTTATTTTATTTTATTATATGTTTCTTTTATTTTTTTATTTTGCATTTAGTTTTTTATTTTATATAGGTTTTTTATTCTTAAGCTTATTTAATTTTTTAGTTTAGTTTAGGTTTTTATTTGTTTGATTTTAGTTTATTTTTATTAGTTTATTTTATTTTATTTTTTAGTTTAGGTTTAGGTTTCATTTTAGGTTTTTATTTTATTTTATTTATTTTGGTTGAAGTTTTATTTATTTATTTTATTTTTAGGTTTTATTTAGTTTAGACTTTTATTTCTATGTTTTTAGGGTTTAGCGTTTAAGGTTTTAGGGTTTAGGGTTCTAGGGTTTATGGTTTTGGGTTCAAGTTTATGGTTTAAGGATTAGTGTTTTGGCTTGTGGATTTAGATTTTTTAGGGTTTCAAGTTTTGGGTTTAGGGTTTATGATTTTTGGGCTTACGATTTAGGGTTTAGGGTTAGTTTTGGGTTTAAGATTTAACATTTTAGGAAGTTAGGGTTTAGGGTTTAGGGTTAGGGTTTAGGATTTAGGGTTTAGGGTTAGTTTAGGGTTTTAGGTTTTAGGGTTTAGGATTTAGGGTTTTAGGTTTAGGGTTTAGGTTTAGTTTTAGGGTTTTGAGTTTAGGGTTTAGGGTTTTTTTTCCTTAAATTAAGTAATCTTGTAGGTTTAGGTTTATTTAGTTTCTTTTTATTTATTTTATTTATATTATTTTTTAATTTTTATTTAGGTTTATTTTTTAATTTTATTTAGTTTAGTTTAATTATTTTATTTTAGATTTTTTATTTTAGTTTATTTTCTTGGTTTAGATTATGTTTACATTTAATTTTTAGTTTAGTTTTATTTTTATTTTATTTTTTTAGGTTTAGGTTTTATTTTTTATTTTTATATTAAAGTTTTTATTTTATTATTTTAGGTTTAGGTTTTAGGTTTTCATTTTAGATTTATTTTTAGGTTTTATTTTTTAGTTTAGGTATAGGTTGTTTTTAGTTACTTTTATTTTATTTAGTTTAGGGTTTAGGTTTAGTTTATTTTAGGTTTAGGTTTAGGTTTTATTTATTATAGTTTAATTTATCTTAGTTTAGATTTATATTTATTTTATTTTTATTTTAGGTTTTGTTTTTCTTAGTTTAGGGTTTATGTTCTATTTTTTTATTTATTTTTAGGTTTATTTTTTTAGGTTTAGGTTTTTATTTAGTTTTTATTTTATTTTATTTTAGGTTTATTTTCTTTTTATTTTAGGTTCAATTTTTATTTTATTTAGGTTTTCTATTTTTAGGTTTAATTTATTTTTTAGTTTAGTTTAGCTTTTTATTTATTTTATTTGAGTTTAGTTTCTATTTTTTATTTTATTTTATTTGTAGGTGTAGGGTTCCATTTAGGTCTTGATTTTTAATTTATTTTTTGATTTTATTTAGGTTTAGGTTTTATTTAATTTAGGTTTAGTTTTTTTAGGTTTTTAGGGTTTAAGGTTTAGAGTTTAGGGTTTAGGATTTAGGGTTTAGGGTTATAGGTTTTAGAGTTTAGGGTTTGGGGTTTAGCATTTAAAGTTTTATGGTTTAAGGTTTAGGGTTTGGGGTTTAGAATTTAAGGTTTAGGGTTTTAGGGTTTAGGATTTAGACTTTAGGATTTAATGTTTGTTTTAGGGTTTAGGGTTTAGGGTTATGATTTTTTTTAATTTTTTTTATTTTTTAAATTAAGTAAACTCGTAGGTTTAGGTTTATTTATTTAATTTTTTATTTATTTTAGTTTAGTTTATCTTAGTTTTAAGTTTAGATTTTTTTTCAGTTTAGGGTTTAGGTTTTATTTTTTATTTATTTTTCAGATTTATTTTTAGGTTAATTATTTAGTTTTAGATTTTTATTCAATTTTTATATTATTTTACTTTAGGTTTATTTTATTTTTATTTTAAGTTTACTTTTATTTTATTTAGGTTTTTTATTTTTTTAATTTTATTTAGGTTTTTATTTTTTTATTTAGTTTAGTTTCTATTTTTATTTTATTTCTTTTTAAGTTTAGGTTTAGGGTTTAGTTTATGTTTTTCTTTATTTTTATTTTTTTATTTTATTTATGTTTTAGTTTTTTTATTTTTTTAGCTTTTATTTAGTTTAGGTTTAGATTTTTAGCTTTTGAGGATTAGGATTTAGTATTTAGTGCTTAGGGTTTAGGGTTTATCATTTAGGGTTTAGGTTTAATGTTTATGGTTTTATTTAGTTTTGATTTATGTTTTTAGCTTTTTATCATTTAGGGTTTAGGGTTTAGGGTTTGGGGTTTAGCGTTTAAGGCTTTTATTGTTTTATTTTTTGGGTTTAGGATTTAGGGTTTAGGGTTTAGGTTTTAGGGTTTAGGGTTTAGGGTTTAAGGTTTTTGGGTTTAGGGTGTAGGGTTTTGGGTTTCTAGGGTTTTGGGTTTAGCGTTTAGTGTTTATGTTTTAGGTTTAGGGTTCAGGTTTTAGTTTAGGGTACCGATTTTTGGTTTAGGGTTTAGGGTTTAGGTTTAGGTTTTTTATTTTAGTTTATTTTTTATGTTTAGGTTTACATTTATGTTTATTTTTTTAGTTCGATTTTATTTTTATTTAATTTTTGAAGGTTTAAGTTTTATTTTTTATTTTCAAGTTTAGGTTTTTATTTTATTTTCTTAGGTTTAGGGTTTAGGGTTTTATTTTATGTTTAATTTTATGTTTTATTTTTTAGTTTAAATTTAGGTTTATTTTTAGTTTATTTTATTTTATATAATTTAGGGTTTAGGTTTAGTTTATTTTAGGTTTAAGTTTAGGTTTTATTTATTTTAGTTTGGTTTATTTTATTTTAGGTTTATATTTATTTGATTTTTATTTTTGGCTTAGGTTTTGTTTTTTAGTTTAGGGTTTAGGTTTTATTTTTTATTTATTTTTAGGTTTTGGTTTTTATTTTATTTTATTTTTGTTTTATTTTATTTTTATTTTATGTTTACTTTTTATTTTGTTTAGGTTTTTTATTCTTAGATTTATTTTATTTTTTAGTTTAGTTTAGGTTTTAATTCATTTTATTTTAATTTATTTTATCTTATTTTTTGGTTTATGTATAGCTTTTAGTTTAGGATTTTATTTTATTTTGTTATTTGGTTTTATTTAGTTTATGTTTATGTTTTTAGGTTTTTAGGGTCTTGGGTTTTGGTTTAGGTTTTAAGGTTTAAGGTTTAGGGTTTTAGGGTTTAAGATTTTAGAGTTTAGGGTTTAGGGTTATGGTTTTGGGTTTTTAGGCTTTAGGGGTGGGTTTAGTGTTAGGGTTAGGGTTTAAGGTTTAGGTGTAACTTTTAGGTTTAGGTTTAGGGTTTAGGGTTTTAGTTAGGGTTTAGGATTTAGGGTTTAGGGTTTAGGGTTTAGGTGGTTTATAGTTTAGGTGTAGGTTAGAGTTTAGGGTTTAGTTTAGGGTTTAGGGTATAGGGTTTAGGGTTTAGGTTTAGTGTTTATGGTTTAGGATTTTTTTGGGAAACCCCATAATTTTATTACCATAAAATAAATTTAGCAGATAAACTATAGAACCTACTCAAAACTTTTAGGTTTAGTTTAGTGTTGAGGTTTTAGGGTTTAGGGTTTTGGATTTAGAGTTTAGGATTTTAGGGTTTAGGGTTTAGGGTTTAAGGTTGTAGGTTTAAGATTTAGAGTTTAGGGTTTTAAGGTTTAGGGTTTAGGGTTAGGGTTTTTTTAATTATTTTTTTAATTTTTTTAAAATTAAGTAAACTTGTAGGTTTAAGTTTATTTAGTTTATTTTTTATTTGTTTTAGTTTATTTTATTTTTAATTTTTAATTAGGATTATTTTAATTTTTATTTAGTTTAGTTTATTTATTTTAGTTTAGGTTTTGTATTTTAGTTTATATTTTAGGTTTTGGATTAGGTTTAGGTTTATTTTTTAGTTAGTTATATTTTATTTTATTTTTTTTAGGTCTTGGTTTAAGGTTTTTATTTTATGTTTATTTTTAGGTTTTATATTTTAGTTTAGGTTTTGGTTTATTTTTAGTTAATTTTATTTTATTTTTTTTATGTTTAGGTTTAGGTTTTAGTTTTATTTATTTTAGTTTAGGTTTAGGTTATTTTTATTTTTATTTTAGGTTTAGGTTTTATTTTAGTTTAAGGTTTAGGTTTTATTTTTTATTTATTTTTAAGTTTTATTTTAAGGTTTATTGTTTAGGTTTATGTATGTTTTATTTAGTTTTATTTTATTTTATTTTAGTCTATTTTTTTCATTTAACTTTTAGTTTTATTTTATTTATGTTTTTTATTTTAGGTTTAGGTTTTTATTTATTTTATTTTATTTTAGTTTTTATTTATTTTATTTTATTTCATTTTTAGGTTTAGGTTTAGGTTTTGGTTTTAGTTTAGGTTTTTATTTTTTTACTTTATTTAGGTTTTGGCTTTTTTTTTTTAATTTTAATTTTATTTTTAGGTTTTATTTAGTTTAGGTTTAAGTTCTTAGGTTTTTAGTGTTTAGGGTTTAGGGTTTGGGTTTTAGGGTTCAGGGTTTAGGGTTTAAGGTTTGGGGTTTAGGGTTTAAAATTTATGGTTTAGGATTGAGGGTTTAGGGTTTAGAGTGTACGATTTAGGGTTTTAGGGCTTAAGGTTTAGGGTTTAGGGTTTAGGGTTTACGGTTTTAGGGCTCAGGTTTAGGTTTTATTTTTGTAGGTTTAGGGTTTAGTGTTTAGGGTTTATGATTTATTTTAGGGTTTAGGGTTTAGGGTTAGGGTTTAGGGTTTAGGTTTAGGTTTTATTTATTTTAGAGTCATTTATTTTAGTTTAGGTTTATGTTTATTTTATTTTTATTTTAGGTTTAGGTTTTATTTTTATGTTTAATTTTAAGGTTTATTGTTTAGGTTTAGGTTTTTATTTAGTTTTTATTTTATTATATTTTAATTTTATTTTTTTTATTATACTTTTAGTTTTTATTTTTTTAGGTTTTTTAATTTAGATTTATTTTACTTTTAGTTTAGTTTAGGTATATATATATTTTTTATTTTAGTTTAGTTTTATTTTAGGTTTTGGTTTAGGATTTTGTTTTTTTATTTTATTTATTTTATTTAAGTTTAGGTTTTTTATTATTTTACTTTTAGGTTTATGTTTTTAGGTTTTTAGGGTTTAGGGTTTAGGGTTTGGGTTTTAGGGTTTAAGGTTTAGGGTTGAGGGTTTGGGGTTTATGGTTTTGAGTTTAGGGTTTAGGATTTAGGGTTTAAGGTTTAGTGTTTAGTGTTTGAGGTTTAGAGCTTTTAGGGTTTAGGGTTTAGGATTTAAAGTTTAGGATTAGTGTTTTGAGTTTAGGGTTTGGGTTTTCGGTTTAGGGTTTAGGTTTTAGTTTAAGGTTTAAAATTTAGGGTTCAAGGTTTTTTTTAATAGAGAACAAATTCAAGTTCAACATTTCTTCTTTTCAATTTCATCAACCAAGTAGCACCCCAAGTTTTGTAAGACACAAGCGACGACATAGAAAAAATGAGCACTATAGCAGTCAAAACCATATATAAGTAGAACTATCTCTACTTATAAAAGTGCCATAAGTAGTAGATAGTTGTTCTTTAGAACCAGTTCCTCATATCTAGATCTCTCCTGAGTGTCTTCTCCAATGCTCCCACTCCATTTTCCTCCATCACACCACCATACATGCTCATTGTCTTTCCATGGTGCCTGCTTCTTTGATGTTCACAAGCTACCCATTCTTGAGAGAGTTTAGGGTTTGAGGGTTTGAGGTTTTAGAGTTTTAAGTTTTAGGATTTGAGGGTTTAGGGTTTAGGGTTTAAGGTTGTAGGTTTAAGATTTAGAGTTTAGGGTTTTAGTGTTTAGGGTTTAGGGTTTAGGGTTAGGGTTTTTTTTAATTATTTTTTTAATTTTTTTAAAATTAAGTAAACTTGTAGGTTTAAGTTTATTTAGTTTATTTCTTATTTATTTTAGTTTATTTTATTTTTAATTTTAATTTAAGTTTATTTTTATTTTTATTTAGTTTAGTTTATTTATTTTAGGTTTATTTATTATAGTTTAGGTTTTTTATTTTAGTTTATATTTTAGGTTTAGGTTTAGGTTTAGGTTTATTTTTTAGTTTAGTTATATTTTTATTTTATTATTTTTAGGTTTAGGTTTAAGGTTTTTATTTTAGGTTTATTTTTAGATTTTATTTTTTAGTTTAGGTTTAAGTTTTGTTTATTTTAGCTTTAGGTTTAAGTTTTATTTATTTTAGTTTAGGTTTACGTTTTTTATTTTTATTTTAGTTTAGGTTTTTTTTTAGTTTTGGGTTTAGGTTTTACTTTTTATTTATTTTTGAGCTTTATTTTAAGGTTTATTGTTTAGGTTTTTATTTTTATTTAGTTTTTATTTTATTTTATTTTAGGTCTATTTTATTTTCATTTTACTTTTAGTTATTATTTTATTTAGGTTTTTTTAGGTTTAATTTATTTTTAGTTTAGTTTAGGTTTTTATTTATTTTATTTTATTTTAGTTTTTGTTTACTTTATTTTATTTCATTTTAGGTTTTGGTTTTGGTTTTAGTTTAGGTTTTTATTTTTTTTACTTTATTTAGGTTTTGGCTTTTTTTAATTTTATTTTTAGGTTTTATTTAGTTTAGGTTTAAGTTCTTAGGTTTTTAGGGTTTAGGGTTTGGGGTTTGGGTTTTAGGGTTTAGGGTTTAAGGTTGAGGGTTTGGGGTTTAGGGTTTAGGATTTATGGTTTAGGATTTAGGGTTTAGGGTTTATGGTTTAGGGTTTAGTGTTTAGGGTTTTACGGTTTAGTGTTTAGGGTTTAGGGTTTTGGGTTTAGGGTTTATGGTTTTAGGGTTTAGGTTTAGCATTTAGGTTTGTAGGTTTAGGGCTTAGAGTTTAGGGATTAGGGTTAGTTTTAAGGTTTAGGGGTTAGGTTTAAGGTATTTTTCTAATTATTTTTATTATATTTTCTAAATTAAGTAAACTCTTAGGTTTTAGTTTATTTAGTTTATCTTTTATTTATTTTAGTTTAATTTATTTTTAATTTTAATTTAGGTTTATTTTTATTTTTGTTTAATTTTATTTATTTATTTTAGGTTATTTATTTTAGTTTAGGTTTTTTATTTTAGTTTATTTTTTAGGCTTAGTTTTATCTTTAGGTTTATTTTTTTAGTTTTATTTTCATTTTATTTTTTAGGTTTTTTTATTTTTTATTTTTTTGGTTTAGGTTTAGGTTTTATTTTATTTTTTTAAGTTTAGGTTTAAGGTTTTATTTTAAGTTTATTTTAAGTTTAAGGTTTTTTTTAGTTTATTTGATTTTAAGTATTTTGTTTAGGTTTAGGTTTTTATTTAATTTTTGTTTTATTTTATTTTAGGTTTATTTTATTTTTATTTTAGGTTTAGTTTTTATTTTGTTTAGGTTTTTATTTTTAGTTTAGTTTAGGTTTTTATTTATTTTATTTTAGTTTAATTTTTATTTTTTATTTTTTTTTCTTTTCAAGTTTAGGTTTAGGTTTTAGTTTATGTTTTTAATATTTTTTATTTTTTATTTTATTTTGGATTAGGTTTTTAGGTTTTTATGGTTTAGGGTTTAGTGTTTAGGGTTTGGGGTTTAGGGTTTAGTGATTAGGGTTTAGGGTTTAGTGTTGTAGGTTTTAGGGTTTTGGGTTTAGGGTTTTGGGTTTAGGGTTTTAAGGTTTAGGGTTTAGGGTTTAGGGTTTTGGGTTTTGGATTTAGGGTTTAGGGTTTTTGGGTTTTGCGATTAAGGTTTTTTTTTGTTTTATGAAGCTTCAAGAAATAAACTCAACATAAAACCTAAAAGCAATTCAAAAAAGAAAAAAAATTGAACTTGTTTGCTTTAATAGAAGATGGATCTTAAGAAAAAAAGGTTAAAACCATAGGTTCAAACACAAGATGCTAAGTGCCCAAAATAGTGAGAGCGTAAACTAAGACAGGATTTTCCTTCTTCTCTTTAAAAGAGCCAAGAGGTACCTAGAAACCTTCTGCTTGAACCTAACTCCAGGAATATCTCCTATAGCATGCCCTTTACGGCCAAATATAGTAATCAATACCTCATCATTTTCCTTAATGAAGTTCAAACAACCATCATTTGGAACAAAGGCTGCAATCTTTTTCCCATTCTTGATCAATTGGACCCTAACACATTTTTTGATAGTAGAGTTGGGTTGCTTTGCCTCAATGCCAATTTTTTCAAGCACATTGCCCTTTGCAAGAAAAGATCATGTGAATGGACTCTTCCATTCATTTCCAAGTGACTTTTCTTGTATGATTTGCCCACCTCGATTTCTTCTATGGGTCTTCAATTTTGACCGACTCAATACCGTGTTTTCCCCATGTTGAAGAATTGAAAGAAGAGCCTCTACAATCAAATTCGGGGAGTTCTATGAGCCACAGCTACGACGGACGGGTCGAGAGCTCAATAATTGGGAATTATTTAGGTTAGTTAGTTATGAGTTAGTTTTAGTTTTTAGTTAGTTAGTTATTAGTTAGTTTAGTATTTAGTTAGCATTTAGGGTTTAGGGTTTAGGATTTATTTATTAATTTTTTATTTTTTTTAAATTAAGTAAACAGGTAGGTTTAGGTTTATTTAGTTTATTTAGTTTATTATTTTATTTATTTTAGTTTATTTTATTTTTTGTCTATATTTAGATTTATTTTTATTTTTTATTTTTTAGATTTAAGTTTTATTTTTTATTTATAGGTTTATGTTTAGTTCTTATTTTATTTTTTTAAGTTTAGCTATTAAGTTTTTATTATAGGTTAATTTTTATGTACTATTTTTAGTTTAGGTTTAGGTTTATTTTTAGTTTATTTTATTTTATTTAGTTTTGATTTATGTTTAGGTTTAGTTTATTTTAAGTTTAGGTTTAGGTTTTATTTATTTTATTTTAGTTTATCTTAGTTTAGGTTTATTTTATTTTATTTTTATTTTAGGTTTAGGTTTCTTTTTTTGTTCAGGGTTTAGGTTTTTTTTATTTAGGTTTATGTTTTTTTTTTAGGTTTATTTTTAGGTTTAGGTTTTTTATTTAGTTTTATTATATTTTATTTTAAGTTTATTTTATTTTTATTTTAGGCTTTATTTTTTTTAGATTGGTTTTTCATTTTTTTTTAGTTTAGTTTAGGTTTTTATTTATTTTATTTTAGTTATTTTTTATTCTTTATTTTAATTTCTTTTTAGGTTTAGTTCTGTTTAGGTTTTAGTTAATGTTTTTATTTTATTTTATTTTTCATTTTATTTTGGTTTTGGTTTATTTATTTATTTTACTTTTAGGTTTTATTTAGTTTAGGTTTATGTTTTTAGCTTCATAGGATTTAAGGTTTAGGGTTTAAATTTTAGGTTTTTATTATAGGTTTTATTTTTTAGTTTAGGGTTTAGGTTTTGCTTATTTTAGGTTTAGGTTTAGGTTTTATTTATTATAGTTTAGTTTATTTTAGTTTAGGTTTAAGTTCATTTGGTTTGTTTATTTTATTTTTATTTAAGGTTTAGTTTTTACTTTTAGTTTAGGGTTTGGGATTTATTTTTTTTAGGTTTTATTTTAGGTCTTTTTTTTAAGTTTAGGTTTTATTTAGTTTTTTATTTTATTTTATTTTAAGTTTATTTTTTATTTTACATTTACTTTTTTTTATTTTTAAGTTTTTATTCTTAGGTTTATTTTATTTTTTAAATTTAATTTAGGTTTTTATTTATTTTATTTTAGTTTTTATTTTATTTTATTTTTAGGTTTAAGTTTGAGTTTTAGTTTTGGTTTTTTTAATTTTTATTTTATTTAGGTTTAGGTTTTTTATTTATTTATTTTTAGGTTTTATTTACTTTATGTTTAGGTTTTTGATGCTTTTAGGGTTTAAGGTTTAAGGTTTAAGATTTTAAGTTTGGGGTTTAGGGCTTTGGGTTTGGGGTTTAGGGTTTAGGGTTTCAGGTTGTAGGTTTAGGGTTTAGGGTTTTAGGGTTTAGGCTTAAGGTTTAGGGTATAGTGTTTAGGCTTTAGGGTTTTGGGTTTTTAGGGTTTAGGGTTTAGGGTTTAGTGTAAAGGGTTTAGGGTTTAGCGTTTTGGGTTTGGGGTTTTGGATTTAGGGTTTGGGGTTTAGGGTTATAGGTTTAGGGTTTAGGGTTATGGTTTTTATTATTATTTATTATTATTTATTATTTTTTTATGTTTTTTTTATTTTAATGGTTTAAGATTTAGGGTTTAGATTTTTTTGATTTAGTTTATAGGGATTTTTTTAGGTTTAGGTTGTAGGTTTAGGTTAGAGTTTAAGGTTGAGATTTTATTTTATTTAGGTTTAGGTTTTTTAGTTTAGGAGTTTAGAGTTTTAGGGTTAGTTAGGGTTTTAAGGTTTTAGGTTTTAGGTTTATAGTTTAGGGTTAATTTAGGGTTTTATAGTTTTAAGTTAGGTTAAGGTTTAGAGTTTTAGTTTAGGGTAGTTTAAGGTTTGAGTTTAGGATAGTTTAGTTTTAGGAGTTTAGTTTAGGGGTTTAAAGGTTTAGGTTTAGGGTTTAGGGTTTAGGGTTTAGGGTTTAAGTTTTAGGTTTAGGTTTAGGGTTTATAGGTTTAGGAGTTTAGTGTTTAGATTTATGTTTAGGGTTTATGGTTTTAGGGTTTAGGTTTAAAGTTTATGGTTTTAGGGTTTTTTTAGTTTTAGGGTTTAGGGTATAGGGTTTCAAAATTATGGTTTTGGGTTTGGGGTTTAGGGTTTTAGGGTTTAGGGTTTAGAGTTAAGGTTATTTATTTTTAAATTTTTTTAATTTTTTTTAGTTTAGGGCTTAAGGTCTAGGGTTTAAGGTTTAGGTTTAGAGTTCAAGTTTTAGTTTTAGTTTATTTTTAAATTAATTAAACTAGTAGGTTTAGGTTTTTTAGTTTAATTTTAAGGGTTTAGGGTTTAGGGTTATCTTGTTTAGGTTTTTTCTTTTTTAAATCAATTAGGTTTATTTAGTTTATTTAGTTTATTTAATTTATTTCTTAGTTATTTTAGTTTGTTTTATTTTTTATTTTTCTTTATGTTTATTTTTTTTATTTAGTTTAATTTATTTATTTTAGTTTTATTTATTTTAGTTTAGGTTTTTATTTTAGTTTATATATTAGGTTTATTTTTTAGTTGAGTTTTATTTTTATTTTATTTTTTAGGTTTAGGTTTTTTGGTTTTTAGGGTTTAGGGTTTAGGGTTTAGGGTTTAGGGTTTTAAGGTTTTATTGTTTAGGGTTTAGGGTAAAGGTTTAGGGTTTAGGGTTTACAGTTTAGGGGTTTGGGTTCGAGTTTAGGGTTTAGGTTTTTGGGTTTTAGGTTTAGGGTTTTGGGTTTAGGTTTATGGTTTTAGGGTATATGCTTTTAGGGTTTAGGGTTTAGGGTTTAGGGTTTAGGGTTTAGTGTTTAGGCTTTAGAGTTTAGGGTTTAGGGATTAGGGTTTAGGGTTTAGGATTTAGGGTTTATGGTGTATTTTATTTGTTTATTTTTGTTGATTTTATTTTTTATTTTTATTTAATATAATTTTTTTTTTATTTAGTTTAGTTTATTTATTTTAGGTTTATTAATTTTAGTTTGGGTATTTTATTTTTGTTTACTTTTAGGTTTAGGTTTAAGTTTATTTTTTAGTTAAATTTTATTTTTATTTATTTTTAAGGTTTAGTCTTTATTTTTTATTTCAAGGTTTAAGTTTAGGTTTTAGGTTTTTATTTTAGGATTATTTTTTAGTTTAGGTTTAGTTTTTTTTAGTTTATTTTATTTTATTTAGTCTCAGTTTAGGTTTAGGTTTAGGTTTAGTTTATTTTAGGTTTATGTTCAGGTTTAATTTATTTTAGTTTAGGTTTATGCTTATTTTATTTTAGGTTTAAGTTTTTTAGTTTACAATTATTTTTTTAGTTTTTACTTACTTTTAGGTTTTATTTTTATGTTTAGGTTTTTCTTTTGTTTTTATTTTATTTTATTTTAGGTATAATTTTTTTTATTTTACCTTTAGTTTTAATTTTATTTAGATTTTTTATTCTTACGTTTATTTTATTTTTTAGTTTAGATTTGGTTTTTATTTATTTTATTTTAGTTTATTTTTATTAGTTTATTTTATGTTATTTTTAGGTTTAGGTTTAGGTTAGGTTTTTATTCTATTTTATTTTATTTATTTTAATTAAGTTTAGCTTTTTTTTATATATTTTATTTTTAGGCTTTATTTAGTTTAGGCTTAGGTTTTTACGTTTTTAGGGTTTAGGTTTTAGGGTTTAGGGTTTAGGGTTTTGGGTTTTAGGGTTTATGGTTTTAGGTTTATGGTTTAGGGTTTGGGATTAGGGTTTAGGGTTTAGTGTTTAGCCCTTGGGGTTTAGGGTTTTTAGGGTTTAGGGTTTAGGGTTTGCTTAGAGTTTAGGGTTTTTTTTAAAGAAAATTAAGTAAACCATTAGGTTTCGATTTATTTTGTTTATTTTTAATTTATTTTAGTTTTTTTATTTTTTATTTTTTTATTTCATTTTATTTTGTATTTTTATTTAGTTTAGTTGATTTATTTTTGGTTTATTTATTTTAATTTAGGTTTTTTATTTTAGTTTATTTTTTAGGTTTAGGTTTAGCTTTGGGTTTATTTTTTGTTGGGTTTATTTTATTTTATTTCTTAGGTTTAAGTTTTATTTTTTTTAATTTTAGGTTTAGGTTTAGGTTTATATTTTATGTTTTTAGGTTTAGGTTTTATGTTTTTTTTTAGGTCTATTCTTAGGTTTTATTTCTAAGTTTATGTTTGGGTATATTTTTAGTTTATTTCATTTTATTTAGTTTAGGTTTAGGTTTAGTTTATTTTCAATTTAGGTTTAGGTTTAACTTATTTTAGCTTCATTTAATTTAGTTTAGTTTAAGGTTTATTTTATTTTGTTTATTTTATTTTTATTTTAGGTTTAGGTTATTTTTTGTTTAGGGTTTTGGTTTTATTTTTTAATTTTTTTAGGTTTTATCTTTAGGTTTATTTTTAAGGTTTAGGTTTTTATTTAGTTTTTATTATATTTTATTTTAGGTTTATTTTATTTTATTTACCTTCAATTTTAATTTTATTTAAGTTTTTTATACTTAGGTTTATTTTATTTTATAGCTTAGTTTAGGTTTTAATTTATTTTATTGTAGTTTATTTTTATTAGTTTATTTTATGTTATTTTTACGTTTAGGTTTAAGTTTTAGTTTTGATTTTAATTTTATTGTATTTTATTATTTTATTTAAGTTTAGGTTTTTTATATATTTTATTTTTAAGTTTTATTTAGGTTAGGTTTAGGTTTCGAGGTTTTTAGGGTTTAGGGTTTAGGGTTTAAGGGTTTAAGGTTTAGGTTTTAGGGTTTATGGTTAGGGTTTAGGGTTTAGGGTTAGCTTAAGGTTTAGGGTTTTCTTTTAAATTATGTAAACAGTTAGGTTTAGGTTTATTTAGTTTATTTTTTAGGTGTATTTTTTAGCTTATCATTATTTTTAGGTGTATTTTTTATTTATATTTGGTTTAGTTGAATTATTTTTGTTTAGGTTTTTTTTTATTTTAGTTTATTTTACAAGTTTAGGTTTAGGTTTGAGTTTTTTTTTTGTTGAGTTTTATTTTTAGTTTATTTTTTAGGTTTAAGTTTTATTTTTTTTATTTTAGGATTAAGTTTAGGTTTTATTTTATTTTTTTGAGGTTTAGGTTTTAGGTTTTATTTTAGGTTTATTTTTAGGTTTTATTTTTAGTTTAGCTTTAGGTTTATTTTAGTTAATTATATTTTATTTAGTTTAGGTTTAGGTTTAGGCTTAGTTTACTTTAGGTTTAGGTTTAAGTTTTATTTATTTTAGTTTAGTTTATTTTAGTTTAGGTTCAAGTTTATTTTATTTTATTTTAATTTTAGGTTAAGGTTTTTTTTAGTTTAGGGTTTAAGATTTATTATTTATTTATTTTTAGGTTTATGTTTTAATTTAGTTTTTATTTTATTTTATTTTAGGTTTATTTTATTTTTATTTTATGTTTAGTTTTTATTTTATTAAATTTTTTATTCTTTGGTTTATTTTATTTTTTAGTTTACTTTAGGTTATTATTTATTTTATTTTAGCATGTTTTTGTTAGTTTATTTCATTTTATTTAGTTTTACATTTAGATTTTAGTTCATATTTTTATTTTAATTTATTTTTTTATATTATTAATGTTTATGTTTTTTAATTATTTTATTTTTATGTTTTATTTACTGTAGCTTTATGTTTTTTAAGTTTTGAAGGTTTAAGGTTTAGTGTTTAAAGTTTAGAATTTAGGATTTTAGGGTTTATGCTTTTAGGGTTTAGGGTTTAGGGATTTGGATTTCAGGGTTTATATTGTTAGGGTTTAGGGTTTAGGGTTTAAGGTTAAGGTTTAGGGTTTAGGGTTGTAGGTTTAGGGTTTAGGTTTTTTTTTAAATTAAGTAAACTATTAGGTTTAGGTTTATTTAGTTTATATTTTATTTATTTTAGTTTATTTTATTTATAATTTTTATTTAGTTTAGTTTATTTATTTAAGTTTAGGTTTTTTATTTTAGTTTATTTTGTAGGTTTAGATTTACTTTTAGTTGAGTTTTAGGCTTGGTTTTATTTTTTTTATTTTAAGGTTTAAGTTTAAGTTTTATTTATTTATTTTGGTTTAAGTTTTAGTATTTATTTTATGTTTACTTTTAGGTTTTATTTTTTAGTTTAGGTTTACGTTTTTTTTAGTTTTATTCTATTTTTTTAGTTTAGTTTAGTTTGTTTTAGGTTCAGGTTTAGGTTTTATTTATTTTGTCATGTTTATTATAGTTTAAGTTTAGGTTTATTTTATTTATTTTATTTTATTTTATTAAGGTTTTTTAGTTTTAGGTTTAGGTTTTTTATTTATTTTTTCGATTTACTTTTTAAGTTTAGGTTTGTTGTTTAGTTTTTATTTTAATTTATTTTAAGATTCTTTTATTTTTATTTTATGTTTAGTTTTTATTTTATTTAGGTTTGTTATTCTTAAGTTTATTTATTTTTTTAGTTTTTTAGGTTTTATTTATTTTATTTTAGTTTATTTTTATTAGTTTATGTTTTATTTTATGTTTAAGTTTAGGTTTTATTTTATTTTATTTTATTTTTTTTAGTTTAAGTTTTTTTTATATATTTTATTTTAAGTTTTATTTAGTTTAGTTTATGTTTTTATATTTTTTGGGTTTAGGGTTTAGGGTTTAGGGTTTAGAGGGTTTTGCTTTTTTTATGGTTTTAAGGTTTAGGGTTTAGGTTTTAGGGTTAGCTTAGGATTTAGGGATTTTTTTAAATTACGTGAACTACTAGGTTTAGGTTTATTTAGTTTATTTATTATTTATTTTAGTTTATTTTATATTTAATTTTTATTTAGGTTTTATATTTTATTTTTATTTAGTTTAGTTTATTTATTTTGTGTTTATTTATTTTTGTTTATGTTTCTTACTTTTAGTTTATTTTTTAGGTTTATGTTTAGGTTTATATTTATTTTTTAGTTGAGTTTTATTTTTATTTTATTTTTAAGGATTAAGTTTATTTTTTATTTTTAGGTTTAGCTATAGGTTTTTCTTTTATTTTTTAGGTTTAGGATTTAGGTTTTTATTTTAGCTTTATTTTTAGGTTTTAAGTTTTATTTAGTTTATTTGTTATTTATTTCAGTTTATTTTATTTTATTTTATCTAGTTTAGGTTTATGCTAAGGTTTATTTTATTATAGCTTTAGGTTTAGGTTTTATTTTTTTTATTTTAGCTTATTTTATTTTAGTTTTAGGTTTATTTTATTTTGTTTATTTTTTTATTTTAGGTTTAGGTTTTTTTTTAGTTTAGGTTTAGATTTATTTTTTTTATTTATTTTTATGTTTATTTTTTTAGGTTTAGTTTTTTATTTAGTTTTATTTTATATTACTTTAGGGTTATTTTTTTACATTTAGTTTATATTTTATTTAGGTTTTTTATTATTAAGTTTAATTTATTTTTTTAGTATAATTTAGGTTTTTACTTATTTAATTTTAGTTTAGAATTATTAGTTTATTTTATTTTATTTTTAGGATTAGGATTAGGTTTTTATTTTATTTAGGTTTAGATATTTTAATATGTTTTATTTTTTAGGTTTTATTTAGTTTAGGTTTAGGTTTTTATGTTTTTAGGGTTTAGGGTTTAGAGCTTAGGGTTTTAGGGTTTAAAGGTTTTTGGGTATAAGGTTTAGGTTTAGTTTAGCTTTGTTTTTTTTTAGGGTTTAGGGTTTAGGATTTAGGGTTTTGGGATTAGCATTTAGGCTTTAGGGTTTAGGGTTTTTAGGGTTTACAATTTTGGGTTTAGGGTTAGCCTAGGGTTTAGTATTTTTTTTAAAAATTAAGTATGCCTTTAAATTTAGGTTTATTTAGTTTACTTAGTTTATTTTATATTATTTTTATTTATGTTTTTTATTTAATTTGGTTTATTTATTTTAGGTTTATTTATTTTAGTTTAGGTTTTTTGTTTTAGTTTATTTTTTTTAGGTTTAGATTTAGGTTAATGTTTATTTTTTAGTTGAGTTTTATTTTTATTTTATTTTTAAGGTTTAAGTTAAAATTTTAATTTTAGGTTTAGGTTTAGGTTTTTATTTTATTTATTTAGGTTTAGGTTTTAGGTTTTTATTTTAGGTTTATTTTTAGGTTTTATTTTTTAATTTATGTTTAGGTTTACTTTTAGTTTATTTTATTTTATTTTATTTTATTTAGTTTAGGTTTATGTTCAGGTTTAGTTTATTTTAGGTTTAAGTTTAGGTTTTTTTTTAGTTTAATTTATTTTAGTTTAGGTTTAGGTTTTTTTTATTTTGCTTATTTTATTTTTATTTTAGGTTTAGGTTTTTTTTAGTTTAGGGTTTAGATTTTATTTTATATTAATTTTTATGTTTATTTTTTAGGTTTAAGTTTTTATTTAGTTTTTATTTTATATTATTTTAGGGTTATTTTTTATACATTTAGTTTTGATTTTATTTAAGTTTTTAATTATTAGGTTTAATTGATTTTTTAATTTAGTTTAGGTTTTTACTTATTTTATTTTTGTTTAGTTTTTTTTATTTTTTATTTTATTTTTAGGTTTAGGTTTTGGTTTTAGTTTAGGTTTTTTACTTTGAATTATTTTTTTATTTTATTTAGGTTTAAGTATTTCTATATGTTTTATTTTTTAGGTTTTATTTAATTTAAGTTTAAGTTTTTTTTAGGTTTTTTTTTAGGGTTTAGGGCTTGGGTTTTAGGTTTAGGTTTAGGGTTAGGTTTTAGGTTTAGGTTTAGGGTTTAGGATTTAGGGTTTAGGGTTTAGGGTTTAGGGTTTAGTGTTTAGGCTTTAGGGTTTAGGGTTTTTAGGGTTTTAGGTTTAGGGTTTAGGGTTAGATTTAGTGTTTTTTTAAAAAATTAAGTATGCCTTAAGTTTAGTTTATTTAGTTTACTTAGTTTGTTTTATTTTTTTTATTTTATTTATTTTTATTTAGTTTGGTTTATTTATTTTAGGTTTATTTATATTAGTTTAGGTTTTTTTTATTTAGTTTTTTTGTTTAGGTTTAGGTTTATGTTTATTTCTTAGTTGAATTTTTTCTTTATTTTATTTTACAGGTTTAGGTTTTATTTTTTATTTTTAGGTTTAGGTTTAGATTATTATTTTATTTTCTTAGGTTTAGGTTTTAGATTGTTATTTTAGGTTTTATTTTTTAGTTTTTGTTTAGGTTTATTTTTAATTTATTTTATTTAGTTTAGGTTTAGGTTTAAGTTTAGTTTACTTTAGGGTCAGGTTTAAGTTTGATTTATTTTAGTTTAGGTTTTTTTTATTTAGGTTTATGTATTTTATTTTATTTATTTTATGTTTACTTTAGGTTTAAGTTTTTCTTTAGTTTAAGGTTTAGGTTTTATTTTTATTTATTTTAGGTTTTATTTTGGTTTATTTTAGTTTAGGTTTTATTTATTTTATTTTATTATATTTTAGGTTTATTTTCTTTTTATTTCACATTTAGTTTTTATTTTATTTAGTTTTTTACTCTTTGGTTTATTTTATTATTTTTAGTTTAGTTTAGGTTATTATTTATTTTAGTTTAGTTTATTTTGTTTAGTTATTTTATTTTATTTTCACGTTTAGGTTTAGGTTTTAGTTTATGTTTTTATTTTACTTTATTTAGGTTTAGGTTTATTTATTTATTTATTAATAGGTATTCTTTAGTTTAGGTTTTTGGTTTTAGGTATTTAGCATTTATTTTGGGTTTAGGGTTTAGGTTTAGGGTTTTAGGGTTTACAGTTAGGGTTTGGGTTTAGGGTTTTTACATTTTAGTGTTTAGTGATTAGGCATTTGGGGTTTTAGGTTTAGGTTAGGTTAGTGTTTAGGTTTAGTTAGGTTATGGTTTAAGGTTTAGGGTTTAGTTTATTTTGAGGTTTTGTGGTTTGGGTTTTAGTCTAGGGTTAGTTTATGGTTTATGGTTTGGGTTTAGGGTTTAGGGGTTTAGTGTAGGTGGGTTTAGGTTTAGGGTTTTAAGGTTTAAGTTTATGTTTTATTTTAGAGTTTGGGTTTAGGTTTAGTGGTTTAAGATTTAGTTTAAGTTTTTAGGGTTTATGGTTTAGGGTTTTAGAGTTTATTGTTTAGGGTTTAGGATTGAGGGTTTAGTGTTTTTAGGGTTTAGGGTTTAGGTTTAGGGTTCAGGTTTTTATTTAGGGTTTAAGGTTTTTGGTTTTTTTTAACAGAGAACAAATTCATATTCAACATTTTTTCTTTTTGATTTCCTCAACTAAGTAACACACCAAGTTTTCCAAGACACTAGTGATAACATAGATAAAAAATGAGCATAAATAGAGCAAATAAAAAACCCTAGATAATTAGAACTATCTCTATTATAAAGACATAGTTCTATAAGCTACAGATCGGATTGGCCATTCTTCAATTTCTCCAGTTCCCATAAGAACCACCCTGGCCTCTCGAGTAGCGGGATCCACCAACATATCTTTGTTCTCTCCCCCACCACCACCACTGCTGTAACCTTTGTCGCTCCTCTCGCCTCGATAACCACCACTACTCCAACCACCACATCCATATCCACCAGTAGCTCCAAATCCCCCACCACTGGGATAAGCGATGCCTCCGCCTTAGCATCCATCGCCAGATCTAGACTGACCTTGGTTGCCGGTGATGTTCTTGCCGTCAAGGTTCTGCCCATTCTTAGGGTTTATGTTTAGGTCTATTAAATTTTATGATTTAGGTTTATTTTTTAGTTTATTTAGTTACTTTAGGTTTAATTTAGGGTTTGGTCTTTAGGGTTTAGGGTTAGGGTTTAAGGTTTAGGGTTTAGGGTATAGAATTTAGGGTTTAGGGTTATAGAGGTTTACAATTTAGGGTTTAGGGTTTAGTATTTAAAGTTTATGGTTTCTTTTTTTAAATTAAGTAAACCGATAAGTTTAGGTTTATTTAGTTTATTTTTTTATTTATTTTAGTTTATTTTATTTTTTATTTATATTTAGTTTAGTTTATAATTTAAGTATATTTATTTTAGTTTAGGTTTTTTATTTCAGTTTACTTTTTAAGTTTAGGTTTAGGTTTATTTTTTAGTTGAGTTTTATTTTTACTTTATTTTTAAGTTTTGGTTTTATTTTTTATTTTAAGGTTTAGGTATAGTTTTTTATTTATCTTTTTAGGTTTAAGTTATAAGTTTTTATTTTAGGTTTATTTTAGGTTTTATTTTATAGTTTAGGTTTAGGTTTATTTTTAGTTTATTTAATTTTATTTAGATTAGGTTTTGGTTTAGGTTTCGTTTAAGTTTAGGTTTAG
Organism: Cymbidium sinense; assembly: GCA_021442155.1. Lineage (NCBI taxonomy): Eukaryota > Viridiplantae > Streptophyta > Magnoliopsida > Asparagales > Orchidaceae > Cymbidium > Cymbidium sinense. Next base: position 208,192,732 of record CM038214.1, read on the forward strand.
TTTATTTTAGGCTTAGGTTTAGGTTTTATTTATTTTAGTTTACTTTATTTTAGTTTAGGTTTAGGTTTATTGTGTTTTGTTTATTTTATTTTTATTTTAGGGTTAGGTTTTTTTTATTTTAGGGTTTAGGTTTTATTTTTTATTTATTTTTAGGTTTATTTTTTAGGATTTAGTTTTTTTTTAGTTTTTTTATGTTCATTTATTTTTATTTTATGTTTATTCTTTATTTTACTTAGGTTTTTTATTCTTAGGTTTATTTTACTTTTTTTTTTTAGGTTTAGGTTTAGGTTTTAGTTTAGGTTTTAATTTTATTTTATTTTTTTATTTTATTTAGGTTTAGGTTTTTTGTTTATTTTTTTTAAGTTTTATTTAGTGTGGGTTTAAGGTTTTAGGTTTTGAGGGTTTAAGGTTTAGGGTTTAGGGTTTAGAGTTTAGGGTTTTAAGGTTTATGCCTTTAGGGTTTAGGGTTTAGGGTTAGGATTTAGGGTTTAGGATTTAGGGTTTTTTAGGTATTAGGGTTGTAAGTTCATGGTTCATGGTTTATGGTTTAGAGCTTAGTGTTTAGGGTTTAGGATTTAGGATTTATAGTTTTTTTTAAATTAAGTAAATTGGTAGGTTTAGGTTTATTTAGTTTATTTTTTATTTAATTTAGTTTTTTTATTTAGTTTAGATTATTTATTTAAGATTAGGTTTTTTATTTTAGTTTATTTCTTTGTTGAGTGTTATTTTTAGTTTATTTTTAGTATGGTTTTATTTTTTTTATTTTTTAAGGTTTAGGTTTTATTTATTTTTTAGGTTTAAGTTTTAGGTATTTATTTTATGTTTACTTTTATGTTTTATTTTTAAGTTTATCTTGAGGTCTATTTTTATTTTATTTTATTTTATTTTATTTACTTCAGGTTTAGGTTTTATTTATTTTAGTTAAGTTTATTTTAGTTTAGATTTAGGTTTATTTTATTTTCTTTTCATTTTAGGTTTAGGTTTTTTGTTAGTTTACAGTTTAGGTTTCATTTTATTTATTTTTTTGGTTTATATTTTAGGCTTAGGTTTTTGTTTAGTTTTTATCTTATTTTAATTTTATTATATTTTTATTTTACATTTAGTTTTTATTATATTTAGGTTATTATTCTTATGCTTATTTTGATCTTTTAGTTTAATTTTGGTTTTTAGTTATTTTATTTTATTTTATTATTTTATTTTACTTTATTTTTAGGTTAAGGTTTATGTTTTAGTTTAGGTTTTTATTTTATTTTATTTTTATATTATTTAGGTTTATGTTTTTTATATAATTTATTTTTAAGTTTTATTTAGTTTAGGTTTAGGTTTTTATGTTTTTAGGGTTTAGGGTTTAGGGTTTAAGGTTTAGCGTTAGGGTTTATGGTTTAATGTTTAGGGTTTAGGGTTTAGTCTTTCGGCTTTAGGGTTTAGGGTTTTTAGGGTTTCGGTTTTAGGCTTTTTTTTTAAATTAAGTAAACCGTTAGGTTTAGGTTTACTTAGTTTATATTTTATTCATTTAATTTTATTTTTTTAGTTTTTATTTTTATTTAAGTTTTTAGGGTTTAGGTTTTTATTTTTATTTTTATTTTTATTTAGGTTTTAGGGTTTTTTTTATGTTCATTTATTTTTATTTTATGTTTAGTCTTTATTTTATTTAGGTTTTTTATTCTTAGGTTTATTTTACTTTTTAATTTAGTTTAGGTTTTTATTTATTTTATTTTTATTTATTTTACTTTATTTTTAGGTTTAGGTTTTAGTTTAGGTATTTATTTTATTTAGGTCTAGGTTTTCTATTTATTTTATTTTTAATTTTTATTTAGTGTGGGTTTAAGTATTTAAGTTTTGAGGGTTTAAGGTTTAGGGTTTAGGGTTTAGGGTTTAGGGTTTTAAGGTTTATGCTTTTAGGGTTTAGGGTTGAGGGTTAGGGTTTAGGGTTTATGATTTAGGGCTTTTTAGGGATTAGGTAGGTTTAGGGTTTAGGGTTTACGATTTAGGGTTTAGGATTTAGGGTTTATGGTTTGTTTTAAATTAAGTAAACCGGTAGGTTCAGGTTTATTTAGTTTATTTTTTATTTATATTACTTTATTTTATTTTTATTTAGTTTTATTAATTTATTAAAGTTTAGGTTTTTTTATTTTAGTTAATTTTGTAGGTTTAGGTTTATTTTTTAGTTGAGTTTTATTTTTGTTTTATTTTTTAGGTATAGGTTTTATTTTTTATTTTAACGTTTAGGTTTAGGTTTTTATTTATTTTTTTAGGTTTAAGTTTTAGGTATTTATTTTGCACTTTTATTTTATGTTTTTAAGTTTATTTTAGCTTTATTTTAGTTTATTTTATTTTATTTACTTTAGGTTTAGGTTTAGGTTTAAGTTTATTTATTTAAGTTAAGTTTATTTTAGTTTAGATTTAGGTTTATTTTCTTTTCTTTTTATTTTAAGTTTAGGCTTTTTTTAGTTTAGGGTTTAGGTTTTATTATTATTTATTTTTAGGTTTAGGTTTTTGTTTAGTTTTTATTTTATTTTAAGTTTAATTTATTTTTATTTTCATTTAGTTTTTATTATATTTAGGTTTTTATTCTTAGGCTTATTTTGATCTTTTAGTTTAATTTTGGTTTTTAGCTATTTTATTTTATTTTTTTATTATTTTATTTTATTTTATTGTTAGGTTTAGGTTTAGGTTTTAGTTTAGGTTTTTATTTTATTTTATTATTATTTTTATTTAGGTTTAGGTTTTTTTATATATTTTATTTTTAGAATTTATTTAGGTTATGTTTAGGTTTTTATGTTTTTAGGGTTTAGGGTTTAGGGTTTAAGTCTTTAGGGTTTTAGGGTTTACGGTTTACGGTTAGGGTTTAGGGTTTATTGTTTATGGTTTTGGGTTTAGTCCTCCGGCTTTAGGGTTTAGGGTTTTTTTAAATTAAGTAAACCGTTAGGTTTAGGTTTATTTAGTTTATATTTTATTCATTTAAGTTTATTTTACGTTTTATTTTTATTTAGGTTTATTTATATTTTTATTTAGTTTAGCTGATTTATTTTGGGTTTATTAATTTTTGTTTAGGTTTTTTGTTTTAGTTTATTTTTGAGGTTTAGGTTTAGGTTTATGTTTATTTTTTAGTTGAGTTTTATTTTTATTTTTATTTTATTTTTAAGGTTTAGGTTTACTTTTTTATTTTTAGGTTTAGGTTTAGGTTTAGATTTTATTTTTTTTAGGTTAAGGTTTTAGGTTTTAATTTTAAGTTTATTTTTAGGTTTTATTTTTTAGTTAATGTTTAGGTTTACTTTTAGTTTATTTTATTTAATTTATTTTAGGTTTAGATTTAGGTTTAGGTTTTATTTATTTTATTTTAGTTTATTTTAATTTAGGTTTAAGTTCATTTTATTTTGTTTATTTTATTTTTATTTTAGGTTTAGGTTTTTTTTTAGTTTAGGGTTTAGATTTTTTTTTTATTTATTTTTTGGTTTATTTTTTTTTTAGGCTTTTTTTATTTATTTTTATTTTTTAGGTTTATTTTATTTTTTTTTTACTTTAGTTTAAGTATTTATTTATTTTATTTTAGTTTAATTTTATTAGTTTATTTTATTTTATTCATAGGTTTAGGTTTAGGTTTTAGTTTAGGATTTTATTATATATTGTTATTTTATTTTATTTAGGTTTAAGTTTTTTATATGTTTTTTTAATTTTTATTTAGTTTATATATAGATTTTTAGGTTTTTAGGGTTTAGGGTTCAGGGTTTAGGTTTAGGTTTAGAGTTTAGGGTTATGGTTGAGGGCTTAAGGTTTAGGGTTCGATGTTTAGGCTTTAGGGTTTAGGGTTTTTTAGAATTTAGGGTTTCAGGTTTAGGGTTTATTGTTTAGGCTTTAGGGTTTAGGGATTTTAGGGTTAGGGGTTTAGGGTTTTGGGCTAGCTTATGTTTTAGTTTTTTTTTTAAATTAAGTAAGCCTTTAAGTTTAGGTTTATTTAGTATATTTTTTATTTATAATTATGTTTTTTATTTTTATTTAGTTTAGTTTAGTTTATTTTAGGTTGATTTACTTTAGTTTAGGTTGTTTATTATAGTTTATTTTTTAGGTTTAACTTTAGGTTTAGGTTTATTTTTTAGTTGAGTTTTATTTTTATTTTATTTTATAGGTTTATGTTTTAATTTTTATTTTTAGTTTTATGTTTAGGTTATTATTTTATTTTTTTAGCTTAGGATTTAGGTTTTTATTTTAGGTTTTAATTTTTACTTTATGTTTCAGTTTATTTTTAGTTTATTTTATTTTATTTAGTTTAGGTTTAGGTTTAGGTTTAGTTTACTTTAGGTTTAGGTTTAGGTTTTATTTATTTTAGTTTAGGTTTAGCTTTTTTAATTTTGTTTATTTTATTTTTCTTTAGGCTTAAGTTTTTTTTTAGTTTAGGGTTTAGGTTTTATTTTTTATTTTTATTTTATTTTTATTTTATTTTTTTAAGTTTTTTTAGGTTTAAGTTTTTATTTAATTTTTATTTTATTTTATTTTAGGTATATTTTTGGTTTATTTTATTTCTATTTCATGTTTATTTTTTATTTTATTTACTTTTTTATTCTTAAGTTTATTATAATTTTTTAGTTTAGTTTAAGTTATTATTTACTTTAGTTCAATTTATTTTTATTAGTTTATTTTATTTTATTTTTAGGTTTAGGTTTAGGTTTTAATTTTTGTTTTTTTTTGTTTTATTTATTTATTTTAAGTTTGTTATTTATTTTATTTTGTAGGTATTATTTATTTAGGTTTAGGTTTTAGGTTTTAGTGTTAGGGTTTAGGGTTTAGGGTTTTTTTAGTGTTTAGTTTAGGTTTAAGGTTTTTAGGGTTTTTAGGGTTTATGGTTTAGGGTTTAGGGTTCAGGGTTATCTTAGGGTTTATGTTTAGTTTATGGTTTAAGGTTTTTTAGGCTTTAGGGTTTTGCATTTAGGGTTTATAGGGTTTAGGGTTTAGGTTTAGGGTTTTAGGTTTTGGGTTTATAGAGCTTAGATTTTTTAGTTTTAGGGTTAGTCAGTGTTTAGGTTTAGGGTTTAAGGTTAGTTTTACGATTTAGGGTTTTGGGTTTAGGGTTTAGGATTTAAGATTTAGGGTTTAGGGTTTAGGGCTTACGATTTATGGTTTAGGGTTTATGGGTTTTTGGGTTTATGGTTTTAGGTTTAGGGTTCAGGTTTTAGTTTTGGGTTTAAGATTTTTGGTTCTTTTAATAAAGAACAAATTTAGATTCAACATTTCTTCATTTCAATTTTTTCAAGCAAGTAACACAATAACTTTTCCAAGACACAAGGGACGACATAGATAAAAATGAAGATGAATAGAGCAAATCAAAAACCCTTGATAACTAGAACCGTCTCTACTATAAAGACACAGTGCCATAAGCTACAGATCAGATCGGTCGTTCTTCAATTTCTCTAGTTTCCATCAGAACCACCCAGGCCTCTCGAGTAGCGGGATCCACCATCATATCCGTGATATCTCCCTCCACCACCACCATGGCTATAACCTCCATCACTCCTCCCGCCTCCATAATCACCACTGCTCAACCACCACCTCCATATCCACCAGGACCTCCAGATCCTCCACCACCATTATGATAAGAGACGCCTCCACCTTAGCCTTCACTGCCAAATCTAGATTACGCCTGTTTGACTATGATGTTCTTGCCATCAAGGTTCTGCCCATTCTTAGAGTTTAGGTTTAGGTTTAAGTTTATTAGGTTTTAGGGTTTAGGTTTATTTTTTAGTTTATTTAGTAACTTTAGGTTTAGAATTAGAGTTTGGGGTTTAGGGTTTAAGGTTTAAGGTTTAGGATTTAGGGTTTAGGGTCTAGGGTTTAGAGATTTAGGGATTATCCTTTTAGGGTTTAGGCTTTAAGGTTAGGGTTTAATGTTTAGGGTTTAGGACTTTTTAGGGTTTAGGGTTTAGGGTTTAGGGATTTGGGTTGTAGAGGTTTAAAGTTTAGGGTTTAGGGCTTAAGATTTAGGGTTTATGGTTTCTTTCCAAAATTAAGTAAACCGATAGGTTTAGGTTTATTTAGTTCATTTATTTATTTTTTATTTTTAATTAGTTTATTTTATTTATTTTAAGTTTATTTATTTTAGTATAGGTTTTTTATTATAGTTTATTATTTAGGTTTAGGTTTATTTAGTTGAGTTTTATTTTTACTTTATTTTTTAGGTTTTGGTTTTATTTTTTAATTTAAGGTTTATGTTTAGTTTTTTATTTATCTTTTTAGGTTTAGGTTTTTGGTTTTTATTTTAAGTTTATTTTTTGGTTTATTTTTAGTTTAGGTTTAGCTTTATTTTTAGATTATTATATTTTATTTAGTTTAGGTTTAGGTATTATTTATTTCATTTTAATTTATTTTAGTTTAGGTGGAGGTTTATTTTATTTTATTTACTTTATTTTTATTTTAGGTTTAGTATTTTTTAGTTTAGGGTTTAGGTTTTATTTTTTTTCTTTTTAGGTTTATTTTTAGGTTTTTGATTTTATTTAGTTTTATTTTATTATATTTTATGTTCCTTTCTTTTTTATTTTATGTATAGTCTTTATTTTATTTAGTTTTTATACTTAGGTTTATTTTACTTTTAGTTTAGTTTTAGTTTTTATTAATTTTATTTTATTCTTTGGTTTAGGTTTAGGTTTTAGTTTAGGTTAGTACTTTATTTTATTTTATTATTTTATTTAGGTTTATGTTGTTTTATATATTTTATTTTGAGGTTTTATTTAGTTTAGGTTTAGCTTTTAGGTTTTTAGGGTTTAGGGTTTAGGGTTTAAGGTTTAGGGTTTAAGGTTTATGGTTTAGGGTTTAGGGTTTTAGGGTTTAGGGTTTTAGGCATTAGGATTTAGTGTTAGGGTTTAGGATTTAGGGTTTAGGGTTTTGTGTTTAGGCGTTAGGGTTTAAGGTTTTTAGGGCTTAGGTTAGGGTTTAACATTTAGGGTTTAGGCTTAGCTTAGGGTTTAGGTTTTTTTTTAAATTAAGTAAACCGATAAGTTGAGGTTTAGTTTATTTTTTATTTATTTTAGTTTATTTTATTTTTTATTTTAATTTATGTTTATATTTTACTTATTTTAGTTTATTTTTTAGGTTTAAGTTTAGATTTATGTTTATTTTTTAGTTTAGTTTTATTTTTATTTTATTGTTTATATTTAGGTTTTATTTTTTTATTTTTAGGTTTAAGTTTAGGTTTTTATTTAATTTTTTAAGTTTAGGTTTTGGGTTTTATTTGAAGTTTATTTTAAGGTTTTATTTTTTTAGTTTATTTTATTTTATTTAGTTTAGGGTTTATGTTTAGTTGATTTTAGGTTTAGGTTTATGTTTTATTTAATTTTTCTTAGTTTATTTTAGTTTAGGTTTAAGTTTATTTTATTTTGTTTATTTTAGGTTTAGGTTTTTTTAAAGTTTAATTTTTAGGTTTTTATTTATTTATTTTTAGGTTTATTATTTTTTTAGGTTTTCATTTAGTTATTATTTTATTTTATTTTATGTTTATTTTATTTTTATTTTACCTTTACTTTTTATTTTATTTAGTTATTTATTTATTTTTTTATTTTATTTTAGGTTTAGGTTTAGGTTTAGGTTTGAGTTTAGGTTTTTATTTTATTTTATTTTATTTATGTTATTTAGGTTTAGGTTTTATTTATTTATTTTATTTTTAGGTTTTATTTAATTTATGTTTTGGTTTTTAGGGTTTAGGGTTTAGTGTTCATGGTTTGGGGTTTAGGGTTTAGGGTTTAGGGTTTAAGTTTTAAGGTTTTAGGGTTTTAGGGTTTATGGTATAGGGTTTTAGGGTTTAGGGTTTAGGGTTTAGGATTTTTAGGGTTTAGAGTTTAGGGTTTAGAGATTAGGTTTTAGGTTTAGGGTTCGAGTTTTAGTTTAGGGTTTAGGGTTTTTAGTTTTTTTTTAATAGAGAACAAATTCAGATTCAACATTTCTTCATTGTTTATTTAGTTTATTTACTTTATTTTTCATAGTTTATTTTATAATTTATTTTTATTTATGTTTATTTTTTGTTTAGTTTATTTATTTTAGGTTTATTTATTTAAGTTTAGGTTTTTTATTTTAGTTTATTTTCTTAAGTTTAGGTTAAGGTTTAGGTTTATTTTTTAGTTGATTTTTATTTTTATTTTATTTTTTATGTTTAGTATTTATTTTCTATATTTAGGTTTATGTTTAGTTTTTTATTTTATTTTATTCAGGTTTAGGTTTTAAGTATTTATTTTAGGTTTATTTTTAGGTTTTATTTTTTAGTTTAGGTTTAGGTTTATTTTTAGTTTATTTTATTTTATTTAGTTTAGGTTTAGGTTTAGTTTATTTTAAGTTTAGGTTTATGTTTGATTTATTTTAGTTTAGGTTTTGGTTTATTTTATTTTATTTATTTTATTTTGATTTTAGGTTTAGGTTTTATTTTTTAGTTCATGGTTTAAGTTTTATTTATTTATTTATTTATTTTCAACTTTTATATTTAGGTTTATTTTTTTTATGTTTAGGTTTTTATTTAGTTTTTATTTTATTTTATTTTATTTTTATGTTTAGGTTGTTATTTTATTTGATTTTTATTTTATTTAGGTTTAGGTTTTATTTATTTTATTTTTTGGTTTTATTTACTTTAGTTTATTTAGGTTTTTGAGTTTGGGTTTAGTTAGGGTTTTAGGGTTGGTTTAGGTTTAAGGTTTAGGATTATGGTTTATAGTTAGGTTTTAGGGTTTATGTTTAAGCTTTAGGTTTAGGGTTAACAGGTTTAGGGTTAGTTAGGATTTAGGGTTTAAGTTTGGATTTAGGTTTAGGGTTTAAGGTTTTTTTAGTTTAGGTTTAAGGTTTAGGTTTATAGTTAGGAGTTAAGGTTTAGGGTTTAGGTTTGGGTTTAGGGTTTATGGTTTTTATAGAGTTTAGTTTAGGAATAGGAGTTTAGGTTTATTAGTTTAGGGTTTTAAGGTTAGGGTTTATAGTTTAGAGTTTAGGTTTTAAGGTTTTAGGTTTAGGTTTTAGTTTAGGGTTTAGTTAGTTTTAAGTTTAGGGTTTAGGGTTAGTTTTAGGGTTTAGGGTTAGGGTTTTATTTTTTATTATTTTTATTATTTTATTTTTTTAAATTAAGTAAATTGGTAGGTTTAGGTTTATTTATTGTTTTATTTATTTATTTTAGTTTATTTTATTTAGGAGAGGTTTATTTTATCTTATTTAGTTTATTTTATTTTGGTTATTTATAGTTTAGGTTTTATTTTTTTTTAGGTCTAGGTTTAGGTTTAGGTTTATTTTTTAGTTTAGTTTTATTTTATTTTTTTTAGGTTTAGGTTTTATTTTTTAATTATAGGTTTAGGTTTAACCTTTTATTTTATTTTCTTAGGTTTAGGTTTTAAGTTTTTATTTTAGGTTTATTTTAGGTTTTTTATAGTTTATGTTTAGGTTTGTTTTAGTTTATTTTATTTTATTTAGTTTAGGTTTAGGTTAGGTTTTATTTATTTTAGTTTAGTTTATTTTAGTAGGTTTAGGTTTATTATATTTTATTTTAGGTTTAGGTTTTTTTTTAGTTTAGGGTTTTAGTTTTTTTATTTATTTTAGGTTTTATTTTAGGTTTATTATTAGCTTTATGTTTTTTATTTAGTTACATTCAATAATGAAAACTTACTCTAGGATGACGAACACACCACCTCTTTACATTATGGATGTAGAGCTATCAGTGCAGGTTGACCTAGGTGTGTCGACATTATGAGTCTAAGAACCCTTGCCTACTTTAGGATCGACATCTCCAAACTCCAAATGGAAAGAATGATGCTGAGAGGATTCAATGAACAAGGCGAGAGGGCCTTGTGGTGCTTATTTTTGGATGTAGGAGGATGGGACACTACACAGATCATAGGTGGATAATTTTGAGTTGATGAACATTGAGGTATGATGTACTTTCTCGAAGATAGAGGCATCACTATAATGGTCCTAATCATGTAATAAGGACTACTAAACATGATGGGTCTTAGAGATTTTCCCCACTTTTATATGAGAAGAGTAAGGTTTATATTAAACTAGGTTCTATATAGGTAAGCCTCCATAGTTAATTACTTAGGAAATGAAATTTCTTATGAATACTCGATTAGAAAAGATTATCATCTCCAAATATTTGAAGGTTAGATTATCAAAGGTTGTATTTGGAAAATCAATTGAAAGTTCAAGGAGAAGACTTATTTTTGGAATCCAAATGAAATAAGTAGGAAATTCTCATGATACTAGGAATCTAGTGAGCATTACCAATCTATCATGGTTGGGCTATAATTTTAAAGTTAGGAGATTTATATGTTTTGAGTTGAAATTTTAAATTATTGGGCATATAATCCACCAGGTTGTGGGAATGCTAAGAGGTGAGGATTTATGATCAGCCCAAAGGAAATAGCTTTCAAATCCTAAATCTAGAGCAGTAGCTAAAAGCAAGACCAAATCTAAAGTGGACATACCTCACAAGAGAATAAATTGTTACTTCTGGACTTATAACCTCCTAAGTGGGCGCTAGCTAACTCCTCCTATGATTTTAAAATCATGTAATCCGGTCTTATGAATTACAAGATACCTAGGGTAGTTATTTAATTATAAAGAGACTAAAGTCCTAAACTCACTCCCTAAGAGACTAGAGCATGAGTGGTATGAGCATATGACTTAATCTATAGATGCAAAATATTTTATTTCAATTTAAATGCATTATTTTGACAAAGGCTTTAGGATTTCTTATGGCTAAATTTATGATGAAATAGGTTACTAGTTAAATCAACTAGAAGAAGGTGTTCTCCACCACAAGGGATGCCCTCACAGGTCAAGCATTCCTTTATCAAGGATGAAGATCTTCATGTTCAGAGAGAAAGAATATATGCATGATGTGAAACATACAACCATACTAAGGGGTTGTTAAATCTTTTATTTATTTTATTTATGTCTTAGGCTTTATGATGTGGTTATGAGTTGTTTAAAATTTAGTTATGAGTGATTAGTTGGGTAGAAAAGTTACTTTTATCCTACGAGCCTAATCTATCCAAGCACATTAAATCATTAATCATTTAAGAAACTATGAAAAGCATGTCATCCTAATGCACAATGTAAACATAACATCAAACAATTATATAAACTATCATAAAAATAAAATGCCATTGATCAGAATAGAAGAGACAAAGACTCCTTTATACAACTTGGAATATGAAAGGGTAATTATAATTGTATTAAATTTTATGGGGGTCTTCTTTCTTCATATCTCCATTTCTAATTTGGTTTCTTCTTTGATTTGGATGGTGCTTGCTTCAAAGGCCTCACAAGGCACCCGGACAAAACCTTCTAGCCCTTGCTCATCCTAATCCTCCATAGCACTAATCTAATTCCTTTTAAAATTACATTTATGTGGGAAAGTAAATCTAACTACACACAAAATAGTTAGCTAAATATATATATATATCCAAGTTGTATTTATAATTTGGACTTAGCACCCTACACATGGGTAATTAAGCCCACCTGTCCTAACTTGGATTATGCTTAAGGATTAAGCAACCTGCAAAAAGAGCATTCATGTTTATTTTGAAGCATCCCTTAAGCATAATCCTATGCAAAAAATATGATTAGGCTAATATTGGCCTATCATGAAGTCTACAAAGCATACACCTTAACATCCAATCTAAAATAATACATCATAAAACAAAACATACATCACATTACACACTATCCTAACTTAGAGCTACAAGTTATGACTTAAATTTAATGTGTGTATTAAGGCTTCTGTGGTAAGTCCTGTTAGGCATTGGTGTTGTATTTTCTAATTGTAGAAGATTTAATTTATCATGATAGGTCGATTTCACTTGAAGTAGTTTAATTGATTTAAGAATTTTAATTTGTGTTTTCTTTTGTTTAATTGATTAAACATAGGAACTAAGTGTTATAAAGAGGAAAAAGGATTTCCTCTTTAATCCTACTTTAAGTCACTTTATAAAGTATATTAATTTGATTTAGTTCTTTTTGAATGGCTTGTTAAATGATTTAATTAATCATAAGTTTAAGGTTCACTTTAAATAATCTTATTCAAAATGAAAGGCATCTTAAGATTAATTTAATTCAATTACTACCACATGACATATATTAAATCATTCCTTTCCATCATATGTAACATGCATATGATTTAATCTAAATGTATCTATACATGCAACATATTTTAGCACACTTAAATGATGAATGTTTGTATGTTTAGAATTTATATTTTATTTGATTGAATTATTTAAATATTAATTTAAAACTTTATCCAAATTTTTATACAAAAGGACATAAGAATGAAATTAAATAAGCATGTGTGTTGTTAAACGGGAAGTGAGGTAATCAAATGACCTCCTCGGAGCTATCTAAAGCCTCTTATTCTAGATATTTCCAATCTATTTGCCCATTTACATTCAAACATAGGTAAATTCGTATACATGAACATAGGAAGTAAGCTCCAAATCAATTGGCTAATTAATTCAACCACTTAGTCAATTATGAATGCATGCAATTTTAATGTAAAATGGGATTTTCATTCACTAATCACATATACATATACATTTACAAAGATATAAGCAAGTATGTGTCATTGTTAAACCAAGGAAGTGAGGCAATCAAATGACCTCCTTGGGTTAACTAAAGACTCGTATTCCCAGGATGTCCAGACTATATACTTACTTTTATTGGAGACACATGGATGTACACATAAATGAGGGAAAGAAAACCATGCAAGGATTGTATTTTTTTTATTGAATCAGTTATATATATGAATTAAAGCTCTATCCAAATTCTAATGTTGAAATACATAAGAATGAAATCAAATGGGTATGTGACATTGTTAAACCATGGAAGTGAGGTAATCAAATGATCTCCATGGGGCTAGCTTGAGCCTCGTGTTCCGAGATGTCCAGACTATATACCCATTACCATTCAATCTTATATAAGTCAACACATGAATAGAGGAAAGGGAACTCAACATTCATACACTTAAGCTATAAGCACATGCATTTCTTATGTATTTATAACTACCATCATAACACATATTATTATTCATTTATAAGCTTTTAAAAAATACATTTGGATTTAATAGTGATAATAGCCACATATATATTAAATTAAATCAACACATGCAAGCTTACATAATGGAAATCCATCATATTTTACTTGATTTTTAAAAGATGGATGCATGAATTCAAATGACATACTAAATTTAACATGATTGGAAAGAGGACAATCAAATATAAGCATGTGATTCATTCAACCAAACTAGTTCTTAATGACAATCAAATCAAATAAGATTATTTAAAGCAAACCAAAGCTTCTTTATTAATTAAGTTATGGATTTGATTTGATTTAAAGAGGAGAATAGAATCATCACTTCATTTTTTAAACCCATTCCCACATTAATGATTTGATTTAATTAAGGAAATGTAATTAAGTTGATTTTATGGGTTAATTAAGGTGAACTCTTAATTAGATGAATTAATTACTCTTACATATGTTACATTAAAGAAAATAGCTAAATAATTCTAAGCCAACATGATATCCATAGAAAATAAACTTGTAATGATCCTAAGAAATAAAAGGGGCTTAATGAATTGGCTCATGATTAATAGTTAATTAGATTAAGGGACTTAATTAATTACTCTTATGGTTTTCCCATACATGTGGACTAACCATAATTTTATTAAACTCCTTTAGGTTATTAAACACCTAAAGATCTACCCCATGATTTAATTAATTAAAATCTAATGTCATTATGATTTCAATTTGATTAAGTTATTTAATTAATTCGTTAAATCTTAATAAATTTCATTTTAAAAAAGGGTGAAATGAACTTTGGGAAAGGGGTCCCAACCCTATTTCTTAGTTCACTTACTGTTGAACAATGATTAATAAACTTAATTAACCAAATTATTACTATTCATGAGATTAATTAATCATTAATTATCTTAAAAGAGTAATTAAGGTTTAATTAGTAAATTTTCCTAATTAAGTGAGCACTAAATCCCAACAAAATCATGGGAGGCAGAGGTCATCTCATTAAATTAACCCATAAAATTTGGGATTAATTACTCAAGTAATTAAAGAGTAATTAAGCTAATTAATTTTATAATTAAATCTTAATTACTATTTAAAATTAGTTAAGTTCATTTTTAATTCATTCTCCTTTGAAATACCTATGTGTAGGGTGCTAAGTCCAAATTATAAATACAACTGCTTGGAAGTATATATATATATATTTAGCTTAGATTTGATTTTGATTTTGTGTAGTTTAGCTTAGATTTGATTTTGGCTCATTTTAATTCATTTGGGTCAAATGGGTTAAGTTGACCAATTTGACCAAATTGGCCAAATTGGTTAGGGTTGAGTGTTAGTTTGGGTTTAGTTGACCAATTGAAGATGATTGTTGGCTTTGGTTTCAATTAATTTGGATTTGGTTTTGATTTAGGCCAACTTGAACCTTTAGGTCAATTTGGGCTAAGTAGGTCAATTGGGTTCAATTGGGTCCAATCATGGCTTTGGTCAAGTTCAACAATCAATTTAGAATGAACTTGAGCCATTGGTTGCAATCAATTTAGTTTATATTTTAATTTGACCTAATTTGGTCTTTTAGGTCAATTTGGGTCAACTTGGGTCAAGAGGATTTGGTTTAACTCAATTGAAGGTCAAGTCATATTCAAATATTGATTTTGATTTGGTATGAATCATTGGTTTCAAGGGATTTGGCTTAAGTTGCAATTTGGCTAGTTTGGGTTCATATGGGTTAAGGGGTTGACTTGGTTAAATGACCAAGTTGACTTAGTTTGACCTGATTTGTGATAATTGATCAACCTAAGGTGATCAATAATCATGATGGGAGGTTTTGATGGGCTTGGTTCAATCTAATTTGGGTAGGATTAGAACTTGGCTCAAATAGGTCAAATTGGCCACTTTGGGTCAAGTGGGCCAATTGGGTTTAGTTGGCTTGATTTTGGATTGAGTTTGATTTAGTTGAGTTTATATTTGGATTTGGGATTGATATATAAATTCAATTGCAATTTGCATGGGTTCAAATGAGTTTTGGTTCATTTGAACATTTCAAGTCAAAAGGGTTAAATTGTGTTTGACTTAGCTTACTTTTGGTTTGGCTTGATGATTTTAGATTTCATTTATATTTTTGAATATGATTGAAGGTATGATTTAAAAGTGGAGGGTTGCATTAGGTAGTCGATAGCCTGCGTAAAACTTGTCGAAATAATCATGACATGAATCCTTTAAATCATTGTGTTAATGCTAGATCCATGGAAAGCGTGTTGTATGGCTTGAATACATGAAAAATGTGCTAGCCATCGCGGGCACCGTGCAGTGTTAAAGCAAGGGTTCCCACATTATGGATGGATGCGGGCAAAGAAGTTAGTCCATGAAACTAGAATTAGGTTAATATCTTGGAATATAGATACTTTTACAGGTAAATTAATGGAGTTAATAGATATTACGGTTCATAGAAAGATAAATATTTTATGTGTTCAAGAAACTAAATGGGTTGGGGAGAAAGCCAAGGAAATTGATAGTTTAGGTTTTAAACTTTGGTATTCAATTAAAGTCAAACTAGCAATGGTGTAGGGTGATTATTGATAAACGTTTGAAGGATAATGTTATAAATATTAATGGATGTGGAGATAGAATTATAGCTTTAAAGATTATTGTTGATACTAAGATTATCAATGTTATAAGTGTCTATGCTCCTCAAGTAGGTTTGGAGGTAAGTGCAAAAGAAAAATTTTGGAATGAATTAGAGGGATTAATACAAAAGATACCTCTTGAAGAAAAGTATTTATTGGAGGAGATTTAAATGGACATGTTGGTAGTGGTAGAAGATTTTAATAGTATTCATGGTGGTTATGGATTTGGAGTGACTAATGAAGAAGGTATGACTATATTAGAATTTGCTTTAGCTTATGATTTTGTAGAACTAACACTTTATTTAAGAAAAGAGATGAACATATTATTACTTATAAAATGGATCTAGTAAAAAATTGATTGATTATTTTAATAAGAAAATAGATCGCTTAGATTATAAAGATTGTAAGGTCATTCCAAGTGAAAATCTAAGTACCCAACATCAATTGAGTTTTAGATTTTAAGATGAAAGGTTGTAAGAGAAAAATAAACCAAATTATTATCCCAAAAAATAAGATGGGGACACTTAAAGAACACAAATAAAATTTTTTTAAGAGCAAGCATAGAGATTAGAATTTGGGATGTTCATGAAAGCTAACATTATGTGGAAAAAATAGCAAGTGAAATTAAGCAAGTTGCTAAAGATGTGTTTGGAGAATCAAAAGAAAAGCTTCTTTTAATAAGAATAGTGTGAGTTAGAGTGCAAGAAAAGATTAAAAATAATAAGTATTGTTATAAAACTTGGTTTAGATGTAAAAAATGTGAGAATTGGGAAAGATATGAATATTCTAAGATATATGATGCAAAAAATTTAGCTTTAGTGATTTATACAATAGATTAGATACCAAAGAAGGTGAAAGATGTATGTATAAGTTAGCCTACCAAAGAGATAGGAGAAGGAAAGACATAGTTCAAGTGAGGTGTATTAAGGATGTAAATAATAAAATGCTTTTTCTAGAAAAGGATATAGAAAATAGGTGGATGAGGTATTTTGATAAACTTTTCAATGAAGGATCTGAAAGTACGATTGATTTTAGCAACCTTAATACCCTAAACAAAAATAGAGATTTTTTTTATCATCGATTAGTAAATCAAGTTAAAGCTTTAAAGATATGAAATGTGGAAAAGTTAGGACCTAATATTCCAATAGAAGAGTGGAAATGTTTAGGAGATCAAGGAATTTTTCTGGTTTACAAATCTTTTTAATGTCATTTTAAAGACTAAAAAGATGCCATATGAGTGGAGAAATAGTTTGTTCGTTCCTATATTTAAGAATAAAGGTGATGCACAAGAGTGTGCAAATTATAGAGCAATTAAGTTAATGTTCCATACATTAAAATTATGGGAGAGAGTAATTGAGCATAGGTTACAATGCAATACAAAAGTTTCTCACAATCAGCTTGGTTTCATGCCAGGTAGATTTACTATAGTTGTTATACATTTGTTAAGGGGTTTGATGGAGAAGCATAGAGAAAGTAAGGAGGATCTACATATGATATTTATTATTTTAGAGAAATCTTATGATAGAGTTTCAAGAGATGTTCTTTGAAGAGTTCTAGAATAGAAAGGAGTTAATATTGGTTATATTCAAGTCATTAAAGATATGTATACTAGAGTTGTTACTTGTGTCCAAACACAAGAAGGATTGACAAAATATTTTCTTATTTGTTGGATTACATCAAGGATCCTTTAAGCCCTTATTTTTACTTTAGTTATGGATGTTCATACTAAGCATTTACAAGAAGATGTACCTTGGTGTATGCTTTTTGCTAATGACATTCTTCTTGTTGATAAAACTAGAGAGGGAGTCCAATAAGAACTTTAATTATGGAGGTCAACTCTAGAGTCTAAAGGTTTTCATTTAAGTAGATCAAAACTGAATATATGGAGTATAATTTAGTTGTAGAAGTTCTAGTGGTAGTGACATTAGGTGAACAAGTCATTAATAAGAGTGAGCGTTAGATATTTAGGCTCTATTGTTCAATATGATGGTGAAATAGATGGAGATGTTAAGTAGAATTCAAGTTGGATGGTTGAAGTGGAGGAATGCATCCCTATTATGTGATAGAAAAGTTCCACTTAAACTTAAGGGAAATTTTATAAGATATGGTGGTAAGACTAAATGACTTTTGCGTAATGTTGGCCAATAAAAGAGAAGCATAAGACTAAGTTAAGTGTTATTGAGATGAGGATGCTTAGGTGGATGAGTGTCTTTACTCTTAGAGATAGAATGAAAATGAGTATATTCGAAAAAAATTGGAGTAGCTTGGTAGATAAGATTAGGGAGATTAGATGGTTTGTCCACATAAAGCGTCCCATATGACCCGATTAGGAGAGTAGATGCATTAGATTTACCTTATGTTAAGAAAGGTAGAGACCTAAAAGACTTGGTTAAGATAAAAAATGATCTTAGTATACTTGATTTAAATGAGAATTTGACACAACAGACACAATGGAGATGAAGGGTTCATAATACCCCACCTAGTGGGATTAAAGCTTATTGTGGTTGTTGTTGTTGTTGTTGCTATTGTTGTTGTTGAAGGTATGATTGATTCATGAGAAAATCAATTGAATTTGGGTTTTAGAATGAAGAAATTTGGCTAAGTCCATGGAGTTGGGTCATGTGGCTTAGGTTTGGATTTTGATTTGGTTTGATTTAGTTTTGATGATTTAAATGTATATTTCATTTAAATTTGTAAAGATGATTGAAAATATGATTTATTTGTGAGAAAATCAATCGATTTTGACTTGATTTGGATTAAGATTTGGCTAAGTCCATGGGATAGGTCATATAGCTTAGGAAGGGTTTTGAATTAGTTTGATTTAGTTTTGATCATTTGAATGTAGATTTGATTTATATTTAGGAAGATGATTGAAGATATAAATTTGTTATGAGAAAATCAATTGATGATTGATTTGGATTAAGATTTGGCTAAGTCCATGGATAGGTCATATGGCTTAGGAAGGGTTTCAAGTTTGAATTTGATCATGGGCTTCATTCATTTGGTTTTAAAATTTAGGTCTAGATTTGGATTTGAATTTAATATTTGAATTGAACTTGAGGTTTGGTTTGAGTAGGTGAACATGGATTGGATTTGGGTTGTAGGGTAGGTGGATTATCCTAATCGCTAAGGCATAACCTAACCCTATGGTTAACCCTTATAAGTCTTTAAGCTTTGGTTAAGTGTTTACCTAATTATTAGAAGTGTGTTATGATTAGGGAAGTCTTAGTTTATAGAAGACTCCTAAGTCTAAGATGGGATGATTGAATCTGCACTCCAAAAATGAGGTCAATAGGCCTTAGGCACCATAGTGTTGCCCTTAGAGATAAATGATTAGAAAATTGAAGCCAAGTTTCACATTATAGACTCAGATACATCACTCAACACTTTTCTTGGGAGACCATGGATACATGAGAACAACATAGTTCCATTCTCTCTACATTAGTGTATGAAGTTTGTGAGAGATGGGATCGTCTACTATGTTAAAGGAGATCTCAAACTATTTACAGTTCACAAGGTTAGCATATATGAGGATGCGACTTACTACCTCTATAAAAATCAACAAGTCTATTCTCGTAAACTTTACCAAAGTTTATAAATAAAAGAAAAAGAAATAAAAAAAGAAAAATAAATATAAAAAGAAAAGAAAAAAGAAAATGAAAAGAAAATAAAAGGGAGCAAAATAGACTTGAGGAGGAAGTGGAGCGACATTAGATTCCACCCACGCCATTACTCTATTCAAACATATGGGTAGGATGACATGACCTCCACCAGGAAGAGTTTAGATGCCAGTTCAGAGGCAATCCTAGGGCTGGAAAATCTCTTTATTGGCCACCCAATAGAAGATATGTTCCAACTACCAAGAGTACACCTGCTATCCATATAGACTTAGAATCTAGTTCATAGGATGAGTCTTATATGGTTAGCACACATCCAGCCTTAGTAGATTCCCTTAGAGTTGACACTTGAGCCGATAACAATGAAGACTGGGCTCCAAAGCAAAGCATAAGTGTATTCAAGTCTATATGTGAAAAAGTTAGACATCAATTTGAAACTTTAGCTATAATGCCACTTTCCTCACAAAAAGTTGAGGGTTTGGTAATTAAGAAAGCCCCTAAGTCATCCACTAGTGTGAAGACTTATAGGTTCTTTCTGGGGGCATCATCCTCAGGTCAAGAAGTTGATGTAGAACTTGAAGTTGATTCATATAAAGATTTAATAGAATTAACTTTTGATTGGTACTTGCCTTGTGTTCATAATTTAGTAAAGAAAGAGTTAATCCCACATACTTGTTCAAAGCACAAGTCAGGCTACTTGGAAAGAATATGGAAGAATAAATGCAAAAGCTCTCAATCAAGATTGGGACCAGGATTCAATATAGTGGGTCCAATCGATGATGATAATTACTGCTTAGTCAACACCAATAATTTGGAATCTGATAGGTTCTTTTCAAATCACATTAACTCATATAAGAAGCTATGCTTAGAAACTTCAGATGATCAAAATGATTTTAAAGTCAAAGATGCATCACCAGAGTTTGAAGAAGAGATCAAGTCAACCATTGATGAGCTCTAAAAATCAACTTAATAATTGAAGAAGATCCACACTCGACATACATCAATTCTCTGTTGAATGAAATTGAAACCAATGACTTAGTTAGGGTATTGATTGAATTTAAGGATTACTTTGCATGGAGTTATGAAGAGATGCCTGGACTGGCTCATGATGTAGTAGTCCATAAACTAGCAATAGAGCCTACTACTAACCCTATCAAGCAAGCTCCTAGACACATGCGATTAGACATAGATCAATAAGTCATTTATGAAGTCAAGAAAATGATCAATGTTGGCTTCATCCGAGAAGAAAAATACCCTACCTGGTTAGCTAGCATCATCCCAGTTAAGAAAAAGAATGACCAAATTTACATATGCATCGATTTTAGGGATTTAAATAAGCCATATCCAAAAGGTGAATTTCCACTACTAATCCCGAAGTTGATGGTGGACATTGCCTCATCTCATGCATTCTTCTCTTTCATGGATGGCTCATTTGGATATAACCAAATAAAGATGGCCCCTAAAGATGAAAGAAACACAACTTTTAAAACCCGATCGAATCTATTATTATAAAGTCGCCTTTTAGCCTTAAAATGTCGGGTATATACTAGTGTGCTATGACTCAATCTTTGATGAGCTCATTCATCATCAGTTTTTATATGCATGATCTCATAGTCAAAAGTAGAGAAAAGGAAGACCATCTCTTTGACATGAGAGTAGTTTTTGAATAGTTAAGACACTTTAACCCCAAAATGAACACTCTAAAGTGTACATTGGGAGTAGCTTTAATGAAATTCCTTAGGTTTATTGTTAGACACCAGGGAATCGAATCGATCTGGAGAAGATCAAGGTGATTTTAGAAATGCCACCCCCTAAAATTTTAACTCAACTTAGATCATTTCAAGGGTGGTTGGTGTA